>JBBGZY010001052.1:862500-1415000 GCA_037952925.1 Lithobates clamitans | reverse complement strand
TTTGGTTATAATTGTCAAAAAGTTGTTTACAGTGGCAATGGAGCTTATTTAGACATTTTTAAAATTCTAATACAGTTGGCACTACAACTGCTCGACCATAACCTAGGAGACAGCCCAAAAGAAAGGCAAGCAATAAATATAATGCCAGATTTCAGCAATATTTTTTTTATTGTCAAAAAATTATATATCCTGGCCCATTGCAATGGCCCCCCTACCCATAAAATAATCAACATATTGCTGTCTAACCTGACGGGAACTTTGGGGGGCCAAGCCAGTACGGACAGTATCCAGGCCTGTAAGGTTGGCTTCTATTTGTCCGGCCTCAGGCCCAACTGTGCCTATATAATTGGCAGAATGCTTATTTAAAAAGTTGTGCAGAATGCAGCATGATAAAATTATAAAATTAAGTTTGTATTCCGCCAAATTAATGGCTGTTTGAAACAGGCGGAACCGGCTGGCCAGAATTCCAAACGCATTCTCAACCACTCTTCTAGCTCTGGCCAGCCGGTAATTAAAAACCCTCCTCTCCGGGGTGAGGGTTCTTTGGGGGAATGGCCTCATGAGGTGCTTGCTCAGAGCGAAGGCTTCATCGGCAATGAAGACAAAGGGGAGTCCTTCCACGTTATCCTCATCAGGTGGCAATCCCAGGCCACCACTCTGGAGACGCTGGCAGAACTCCGTCTGGGCAAATACTCCTCCATCCGACATCCGGCCATTCTTCCCCACGTCCACATATAAAAAATCATAGTGTGCCGACACCACCGCCATTAAAACAATACTGTGGAACCCCTTATAATTAAAATAATATGACCCCGAATGGGGTGGTGGCACAATGTGGACATGTTTCCCATCTATAGCCCCTCCACAATTGGGAAAGTCCCAACGGCTGGCAAAATGGGATGCCACAGTCTGCCATTCCTGTGGCGTTGAAGGAAACTGGGGAATCAAACAAGAAAACCAAAATCAATTAATTTGGAAGCTAACATTGCCAGAAAATTAGACAATTAAAAACATTCTTCCCCAGCATCAGTATAACATTCAATAATTTAATTCTTCTGGAATAACTAATATGGAAAAAGGCACACTTATCAGATTGCTCACCCCCTCTAATAGAACATTGATTACATTTTAGGGGGTTGTGAAATCCCAAAAAAAAATTACTTTAACAACACGCAGGAATTTAGGGATAACAAAGGCTACAAGACTGCAGTTGTCGCACTCTGCAGGTGCAGTTGCTAACCAGCTTACAGTAAATGAGGTAATGTCAAAAGGCATTCATGTTGCAAAGAGTACACAATCACATGCAAGGGCAATTAATGAAAACACTTTGAGGCTTGCATATGATTTGATGATGGAAATCAGCAGAGCTTCTGCTCATTTACTAAAGCACTGGAACAAATGCACTTGTAGAGTGCACATGCATTTTGCAAAGTGCAACATAGATTTGCTTTAGACAAATCAACACCACAGAACATTCAAGCAAATTTTAACGAGGGTGGGGGTGGGGGGGTTGTGAAATCTAGCTAATTGCTAATTAGCAGCACACTATTTGGAGTGAGTTCAGGTGGGGGGGGGGTTGTGAAATCTAGCTAATTGCTAATTAGCAGCACACTATTTGGAGTGAGTTCAGGTGGGGGGGGGGGGTTGTGAAATCTAGCTAATTGCTAATTATAAGCACACTAAATACACTCCAACAAAATACATTCAAAATGAGTAGACTAGGTGGATATGTTCCCATCACTTCATGCTGGGAAGGTTATTGAAGGAAACTATACATGCATGACAAAAAATAACAGGAAAAAATCCCAGCATGTGTGAGGATAAAAAGGGGACATTCACACTATATTGCAATGATGGGAAGTAGTGTTTGAAGCAAGAAATACATTACATTATCAAAGATTACATAAAAGAACATGTGATGCTAATAAAATAAAAATAGCTTACCTTAATATAGTCCTTCTGCAGGACCTGTATGATGGCAGAACAGGTCTCTGGGATAATGATCCCCAGAGCCTGGGGGGAGATGCCTGTCGAGAACTTAAGGTCCTGCAGGCTTCTCCCTGTGGCCAAATACCGCAAGGTAGCGACCAGCCTCTGCTCCGGAGTGATGGCTTGCCTCATGCAGGTATCCTGCCTGCTGATATAGGGGGTCAGCAAAGCCACCAAACGATCAAAAACGGGGTCCGTCATCCGGAGAAAGTTCCTGAAATCCTCAGGATTATTCTCACGGATCTCACGGAGCAAAGGCATGTGACAGAACTGGTCACGCTGAAGCAACCAATTCTTGGTCCATGAACTCCTCCTCGCCCTGTTCATGGACTGGTCTTGGGCTGAAGAATAAACTTCAGCACCAAGCACATACAATGCACGAGCTCTACGACGAGTACGTACAGGTAACATGGCTTCAAAACGGTCGGCTGGTCAGAACGCACTAAACAGAACGCACTGAAGAACAGCAAGGCCTGTGAAGAACGACCTGAAAATCAGGAACGAGCGGCCAATAAAACAAAGATTTCTCAATGCCAACTGACCAAACGCACTGAAAAGCAGATACAAACCTCACAAGCACAGACTGAACAACAGTTAAAACGAACTGAAAAATACGAGTCTCACAAGCGCGAATCGTCTCTCACCAAACTTCTACTAACACGAGATAAACACGAGATTAGCAGAAGGAGCCCAAAGGGTGTCGTACGGGCTATTGAACTTCCGTTTTATAGTCTCGTCGGACTTGGTGTACGTCACAGCGTACTAAGCTGTCGTACTTTTGTGTGGTCGTGTGTGGGCAAGTCCGTTCGTAAGAAAGTCTGCCCCAAGTCCGCCGAAGGTACGCCGGAAGTATGTCGGACAGGCTGTCCGACTTTTGTAGCTGCAAAGTCCGACCGTGTGTACGCGGCATTAGAGTCTGCAAAAGACTTGAGACTGGGGGGGAGGTTCACCTTCCAGCAGGACAACGACCCGAAACATCCAGCCAGAGCTACAATGGAATGGTTTACATCAAAGCATATTCATGTGTTAGAATGGCCCAGTCACAGTCCAGACCTAAGTCCAATTGAGAATCTGTGGCAAGACTTGAAAATTGCTGTTCACAGACGTTCTCCATCCAATCTGACAGAGCTTGAGATATTTTGCAAAGAAAAATGGGCAAAAATGTCCCTCTCTAGATGTGCAAAGCTGGTAGAGACATCCCCAAAAAGACTTGTAGAGAAAGGGGGTTCTACAAAGTATTGACAAATGTACCCCCAACACTTTTTTAACATATTTATTTGTAAAACATTGTGAAAACCATTTATCATTTTCCTTCCGCTTCACAATTATGTGTCACTTTGTGTTGGTCTATCACATAAAATCCCAATAAAACTCATTTACGTTTTTGGTTGTAACATGACAAAATGTGGAAAATGTCAAGGGGTGTGAATACTTTATCAAGGCACTGTATCAACGCAAAAAAAAAATAAAAATAGAAATTCTATTTGACCAGCAGTTGTGGGTCTTTTTTATTTTTTTGTATGTATTTATTTATTTATTTTTTAAGCATTGGCATATATTATTTTTTTTTTTTTTTTTTTTTTTTAAGGAGCAAGCAATGAAATGTCACTTGTTGGCAATTTCAGCCACATCATTTTTTTTCTTCTAACTGTCATTTGTGCTACAGTAACAAAAAAAAATAATAAGATAAACTCCCCATAAAAAAACACTAGACCCCTTGAACCTATTTTTATTTTTTATTGGTGTTTTTTTTTTTTTTTTTATTATTAAAACATTGGTAATTACAAAGGAAAAATGGTTTGAAATAACAGCAAATTAAATTTTCTTTTTTTAATTTATACATATACTATATACGGTGTATATATATATATATAAACACACACACATATATGTATATATATATATATATATATATATATATATATATATATATATTTTTTTTTTTTTTTTAAGGAGCCAGCAGTGAAATGACATCTGTTGGAAATTTCAGCTACATAATTTTTTTCGTTTAAATGTAATTTGTGCTACAGTAACAAAGAGAATAAGTTAGAGCCCCCCCCCCCCAAAAAAAAAAACAAACAAACAAACAAAACACACCAGACCCCTTGAATCTGATTTTAAGAGGCTATCCCTAGGAAATCAGTCAACAAGCATTATTTATTAATGGTTGAAAAAAATCGAAATTAGTTAAAAAAAAAAAAGTTAATCCCTTGCTGCCCAGCCTCAGCATCCCATGTGTAGTTGCAGACTGGTAAAGGTGCCCTTGGTCACCTATGTCCATTGCCAAATGAACCCACGTGGACATCAGAACTGGACCACGGAGGACAAGTGTTCTCATTAGATGATTTCTCTATATTCCTTTTATAGTGACAACTCAAAAATATGACTTCAAGTGGACCACAGAGCAATGGAAGAAGGTGGCCTAGTCTGATGAATTCAAGAATGGTTGGAGGAACACAACAAGTTTGAGGTTTTGACTTGGCCTCCAAATTCTCCAGATCTCAATCCAATTGAGAATCTGTGGGATGTGCTGGAAAAACAAGTCTGATCCATGGAGGACCCACCTCACAACTTACAGGACCTAAAGCGGAGTTCCACCTATTGTATACACTTCCTCTCTATGGTATCCCCTTGTTAGCATTCTTTTCGCAATGGAAATTTTTATTTAATTTTATTTTTTTAAAGAAATACTTTTAATTATCTTCTTTCTCCTGCACTTCTGGCAGTCCCCACCTAGGCTATTACGTCACTAGGCGATTCGCAAGGGATAGCGGCATCATGCATGCCAGGAGTCCTTATGAATCGTCTAGTGACGAAATCTCGCAATGATTGAACATCCGCCAAAAACGATATGGCAACGCTTCAGCAGGAAGGAGCGTCACGAGGTGCCATTACTGCGCAGGCGCGAGACTGGGAGGGGCATGATGGGTAGCCAGCTTCACCGACTCCCTGAAATAGATAGAAGAGGGTTTCAGATGCCCACAGTAGAGATGGACCCTGCCAGCTTCCGAGATCCAGGTACATTTATTAAATTCAAACATAAATAAAATGGACTACATGAATAACACTATCTAAAGAGTGCCTATAGAGTGGATCAAGTTAGAGTGGGGTCTTCAAAAAAAAATCGAATTGGGGGACTGGAACTCCGCTTTAACCACTTCAGCCCCAGAAGGATTTACCCCCTTAATGACCAGGCCATTTTTTTGTGATACGGCACTGTGTCACTTTAACTGATGATTGCGCAGTCGTGCAATGCTGTACCTATACAAAATGTATGTCCTTTTTTCCCCACAAATAGAGCTTTCTTTTGGTGGTATTTCGTCACCTCTGCGGTTTTTATTTTTTGCCCTATAAACAAAAAAGTACCGTCAATTTTGAAAAAAAAAGCATTTTTTTTTTACTTTTTGCTATAATAAATATACAGAAAAAAAAATCTTAAAAAAACAAATTTCTTCATCAGTTTAGGCCAATATGTATTCTGCTACATATTTTTGGTTAAAAAAATCGCAATAAGCATATATTGATTGGTTTGTTCAAAAGTTATAGCGTCTACAAAATAGGGGATAGATTTATGGCATTTTTATATTTTTTCTTTTTTTTTTACTAATAATGGCGGTGATCAGAGTTTTTTTTTTGGTGGGACTGAGACATTGTGGCAGTCAGATTGGACACATATATACTGTATATATTGTTGCTTAGTGAATCAAGTAAATATTTTATTAAGCCAAAAAAAAACTAAAAAAAAACTAAAACTAAATATATATATATATATATATATATATATATATATATATATATATATATATATATATATATATATATATATATATATACCGGTATATATATATATATATATATATATATATATATATATATATATATATATATATATATATATATATATATATATATATATATATATATATATTTTTTTTTTTTTTTTCTTAATAAAAGTATTACTTATTTCACTAAGCAAATTAGTCATTATGGTCATCAACCAGTGCAGAAGTTTTCAATGTGCTGGAATCTAGCTTTAATAACTGAATGTTACAGGAAGGTAACAGCTACAGATTTATTACTGAGCTTTGATAGTTATCATCCATATCACGATAAGAAGGCGATCCCAGATGGGCAATCTGTTAGACTGAACTGTAATTGAAGAAATATGAGCAACAAGCAAGAGAATTAAAAGATAAACTCCTTGGCCGGGAATGTGAGAGTCAGCTGGTGCTGGGATTCTCAACCTTAGTGAGACCTGGGCTCCGGGTTTAATACAAAACCTTCCATACCCCAAGAAAAAAAATTATACCCATACAATAAATGTGATTGCAAAACATTGTGTTTCAAATGTAATAATATAATAATAATAATAATAAAATCTAATGAAAATATCTAATATTAAAATAATAATAATAATAATACTAATAATAAAATGTAATAATGTAACAATAATAAAATCTAATAATAATATCTAATAATATAATAATAATAATAATAGTAATAATAAAATGTAATAATAATAATCAGTAAAAAAAAGTTAGTCAGGTTACCCTTCACACTACACTAGTTTCTGGTGTCTATTCCCAGTCTTCCCATTGGCTGTCCATTGGCAGGGCGCTCACAGGCTCCAGAGGCATGATGACATCACGACAAGGGGCGGTAACGACTGGTTGGCGGGGGGTCTGGACTGAAGCAATGGACCTTCAGCCTTCACCAGGTGCTGAGGAGGGAAACTTGATGGCAGCTGTCCAGGGCTGGCTGAGAACTGGGTCCCCAGGAGGTGAAGACGTCACTTCCAGATGGAACTTTATTTAACCGCAAGCATCAGTAGCCCACTAAGGAACTGCCCCTCTCTAACACATTTCACCCCAATGGGATCCTTATGATTAAACCCATTGGGGTGAAATATGATAGAAGGGGCAGTACCTGGGCAGGTTATTTTTCAGCTAAAATAACAAGACAGCTGGCTACAATGAATCGAAGGACACTCACTGATGATATCACTACTAGATTAAATTTCAACCACAGACAGTCAGCAGTAAGTCCCCACCGAGGTACTGCCCTTCTCTAACATGTTTTACCCCCCTGGAAATCACTGCAGTTAGTGTTTGTAAAGCAGCCCCGATCCTCCTCTTCCCAGGCCCCCCACTGGTGCCCCTGGCTCAGGTGGGAGAATCTGTCCTCAGGACAACTATTAGTGGTGCGCTCCACAAATCTGACCTTTATGGAAGAGTGACAAGAAGAAAGTCATTGTTAAAAGAAAGCCATAAGAAGTCCCATTTGCAGTTTGTGAGAAGCCATGTGGAGGACACAGCAAACATGTGGAAGAAGGTGCTCTGGTCAGATGAGACCAAAATTGAACTTTTGGCCTAAAAGCAAAACGCTATGTGTGGGGAAAACTAACACTGCACATCACCCTGAACACACCATCCCCACCGTGAAACATGGTGGTGGCAGCATCATGTTGTGGGGATGCTTTTCTTCAGCAGGGACAAGGAAGTAGGTCAGAGTTGATGGAAAGATGGATGGAGCCAAATACAAGACAATCTTAGAAGAAAACCTGTTAGAGTCTGCAAAAGACTTGAGACTGGTGTTCGTACTAGGAGCGAGGATGGGCTCCTTAGCACCCAGCACTTCTGTGAGGGACAAGGGATATATCGCCTGGAGAGGTGCCATTCTCTTCGAATTGTCAAACATAAAAATGTGACTATTCAGCAACTGGACTGAAAGTTGCATGGCTGACACCAGAAGAAAGCAGGCGATTTGGATAGGCTCTCTCACTATCCAATCAGCAGCTTGGGAGTGGCTCAGCAACCAAGCTGTATTGCGTGGCTGCAATGAAGTAAAGTGTTGCCACTGAATTGGCTGAGCTGTCTGGCAGGGTTGGCCGGATCATAGGACTAGCTTAACAGAACTACAAATCATTGGTCTGGTTAAACAATTTAGGCATCTCAAGAGCGCATTTTTCCTTGAGTTCAGCTTTTCAACGCATAGCATTAAGTATAGTTCTCATAATTGTTAAGTGGATTACTCCACCAAGAAAAGAAATCCTCACGCAGAAAAACAAAATCCTTCAGCGTGGTATCAGTCTGCAAGAGCGCCTGGTATTTATTCCACATATTCAGCGGAGAAGAAAATATGTTTATGCTAATGCCGTTCTTTCCTACAATATATCTGTTCATTTGTAATGTGCATATTAAGGATGTCATTGTGAAGGTCATTACACTCCTCATGAGCTGAACATTCTAAATCAGCCATGAATAGCAGTGCCGTTAGTTTTACAAATATAGTCTTTGTAAGACGGAGGGAGCCTGGCCATTATCGCAAATAGAAAGGTTTTTAAAAAGGCAACGGGTATTAAAGATGTTAAAACTCAACGTGTCATTAAACACAACCGAGGATTCAGCACCTGCTACTAACTGTACAGATCTGCATGTGTCATGAAGATTAGGCCAGCTTGCATAGCTGGATTCCAGCTCAAGCATGCACATTGTTCTCAGTCACACATCTGTATGCAAGTCCAGGGGGTTGCATGTTGTGGCATGTGCATGGGCGTACATGCACGCTCACTGGTCATTTTGGGTATCAAGCAGGCAATATGAGGCTGGGACCTGCAAGACCCAAGTTGGAGTAATTGGTACAATAAATATTATTCGAGTGTGATTACAGAATTTCCTCTAACTATTGCACCTATGTATTAACTTGTCTAATCCCCTAGTTAGCTAGTCTATTGACACTCTAATCACATGTTACTGTTGATATCACAATAATACAAGGTTTAGCTATGAAACCAAGCACACGGCTTAATAAAACAAAGTCTTATTTATTCCCCAAGAACATAGGAAAGCGCTAACATAAAAAATACTAAAGAAAGATATTACAAACTTATACCAATAGAACACATAATACAAGGATATCAAAGATACTTATCACAAGGCTCTCTGCGAGGCTTTGTATCATCGGGCTAGGCTCAGATGGTAAAGAGATAGTCATACAGCTCTGAGAGCCACCAGGCTTGAACCGACAGTGAAAAGGGACGAAATCCTTCTTGTGTGTTCTTTTTTATACTTCAATCATACACCATCCAGACCCAATCCCATTGCCATCCCATCTAGACTTTTGAGGAATCACAGTACTTGGGGATTATATATTACTGTCCGTCCTGCTGTATTGGCCTCTAAGGGCAGCATTGTCCATGTATCAAGTCTCTGCATCCTAGGTCAATCTTCAAGCTTAGCTGGCCCTTTGATCTTCTGTAGCAGGACATTCATCAATCATCTTGTCAGCTATGGTCCTTTTGAAGCTCGCTTATCATACCAGTCGGCTTGGAGCCAAGCCCTTGTCAGAAGCCTTGCTAGCTTTCAGATGCAGATTATGGTATGCTACAAGCTCTGATGTGTAACTGGTTACATTCCAACTTGGGGTCATCTGCCTGTATCAACCAGGGAATGAAATACCAGAAATATGACATTAGACCATGTTGTCTTCCAATACAAGTGCTGAGAGATTGTTCCATGACTTTTCTGTGGTTTTCCTCTGTCTGTTTCTCTGCTTTTCTTTTGACACTGATGTGTTCTCAATTTACTTTCCTGCTTGCCGCATTAGTAGTTCCTTGCTAATCTGGCCTTTTCTCAACTTCATCCCTACCTGCCATATTGGTACCATCTGCTCAGGTTGTTGCTGACCCTGAAACGGCAATAAGAATGACTCAGCCTCTGGACCCAATTTCTGCTCCAGGGATATTGGTCTCAACAGCTGGGCTCTTCTGTACCTTGAAAACATAAGATTAATAGAAAGACTGGAGACCATATTTGATATTTGACAACAGGATGCTAACGCCTTTCAGCTGGAGCCTTAATTATAGCTAAGCACCCTGTTGTGGATATGGATGCTCAGGGCTATATAAAGGACTATTAGGTATCGTATATGGTCTCCAGTCTTGCTATTGATCTGTTGCTGACCCTGGCCTTTTCCTGATTTCTTCTCATTGGTGAATCTCATCTGCACTCCCAAGTTCCAGTGACATCACCATTCACCTGAACTCATGTCAGTCTTTTTATCACATACCCGTTAGACATGTGCAGAACGGAACAATTTGTATTGTTTCGAATAGATTCGTTATGTTACTAATTTTGTTTCGTTAATTCGTCACAGAATTTGTTTAGTTTTGTTTCATTTCATTTCCTTTCATTTCGTTCCATTTATTAGTTTTCTAACAAATTCGAAATTTTTGGAATGATTCGACTTCAGATCAGCGAAAAAATGATTGACCAATATGAATTCTGTGTGAAGAATAGCTGGGCCGGAAAGTAGGCCACTACGTCCTTAACAACCGATGACCCATCAGCTGTCGGCTGGCTTCTCTGCTGACAGATGAATGTAAAGAAAAAAATGGAAAAAATAAAATTCAGAAAAAACTGTGTGGGCCCCCCCATCCATAGCAGGTCCTTCTGGTCAGGGTTATTAGAGGTTAGGACTGGATGACTCGTCCTCGCAGCTCTCTGGTGCCTCCCCCTGATTCTAGAATATTGGAGAATATTCTAGAAGTTAGTGGGTGGAGGCTAGGAGTGTCGCCTTGCATATCTAAGGGCCCTTAGCCAATCCCAAGGAAGTGGGCTTAGCTGGGAACTAAGGAGACCTTAAATAGACATGAGCCATGCCAGAAGTCAGGTGGAAGATGGAGAAGCAGTGCTGAGGAAGTCTGTTGTGGTCCTTGAGGGACCCTTGCCGGGGAGAGGTTTTGCCTCAGGCCGGAGTTTGGGTGGCTGGCCTGGAAGGATCCTACTACAGGAGGCAGTTGGAGGAAAGCTTTACAGAGAGGCAGTGGGAGCCAAGAGAGACAGAGTGAGTAAATCAGCACGGTGCAGGGGCAGACAAGGGGAGAGACTGCCATCTGCAGAATGTTTCTCTTGAAGACAGCAATGTGCTTAAGTCTTTATCTAACCATGCCCCGGGAGATCTCCAGTGTGTGTCAGTCAGTTAGACTGGGAGGAAGAAGCCAATCCCCAGGAAGTGGGCCTAGCTGGGAACTAAGGAGCCCTTAAATAGACATGAGCCATGCCAGGAGTCAGGTAGAAGATGGAGAAGCAGTACTGAGGAAGTCTGTCATGGCCCTTGAGGGGCCCCTGCTGGGGAGAGGTTTTACCTAGGGCCAGAGTTTGGGTGGCTGGCCTGGAAGGATCCTACCACAGGAGGCAGTTGGAGGAAAGCTTTCCGGAGAGGCAGCGGGAGCAAAGAGAGACAGAGTGAGGGGATGGGCACTGTGCAGGGACAGACAAGGGGAGAGACTGCCACCTGCAGAAGGTCTCTCTTGAAGACAGTGATGTGCTTAAGTCTTAATCTAACCTTGCCCTGGGAGTTTTCCACTGTGTGTCAGTCGGGTAGACTGGGAGGAAGAAGCAGCCAGGTAGGCTGGTGAAGCGACAGCCAGGTGGGCTAGAATTTTCTGCAGAAGTAGAGCTGGGTCCAGTGTCTACAGGGAAGCAGAGGGAGTTCAGGAGGATGCAATTCACTCCACATGTGCTACTTTTTCAAGGGACTGAGAGTTCCTGCCTGTAATGGGCTGTCGCTGAGCTGACAAAAAGACTGTTAGCTCCTATAGGAGTGAACCCAGCAGAGCTGTGCAAAGGAGCAAGATTTGTGCGGGAGGAAGAAATGGAAGCTTTAAATAGAGAGAGAGAGAGATGTCCCTAGATCTGTTGTTGTTTGTCAAGTTGGGCATCTCATAATCCCTACCCCATCCAAATTATCATCCCCTATTAATAAAACAACAAAAAAAACAAGCCAAAATACTGTTTTCTGTGTCTGGAAGCAAGAAGGAAATGCTGTGTGACTGGCTGTGCAGTAGTGGGGAACGCTAAGATTTGTAACTTCTATGGGGGTAGTGCTACATATACAAAAATGTGTTGACTTTCATTTCTATTTTAAACTGAATGGGTTATTTTACAAGGTGATCTTTTACAATCATTTTAAGCCTTGAAAAGGAAAAAACGCGTTTGTGGATAACAAGTGCTAAAGCCATCTTATACCCATTTCATTCACATTTATGCAGCTGGGAGCCAGTGTCTCTGTGCAGATGGATACCATTTTGTTGGTCTACTAGAGGCTGACAAGCGTATCTGTCCTTCCCTTAGTCTATCCACATGCTGATCTGACTGATAGAGGTTTGTGGGGGGGGGGGGGGGGGGGGGCATTTGAGTGGTACTTTATTCATTATTTTGAGCCCAGTTAAATGGACACCAGGGCTGCACAGGAAGGTGTTAATCATGGTGTCCACAGTGCCTCTGGACTGGACTGCCTCTGGATACACATGCAACCTCCCTCTATGAATGACATACATCCGCTACAATTAAGCCCTGAAAATGACAAAACGCGTCAGTAGAGTTCTCTACAAGTGGACAACAACAGCTAAAGCCATCTTATACCCATTACTTTCACATTTATACAACTGGGAGCCAGAGTCTCTGTGCAGAATGCCGCCATTTTGTTGAAGTCTATTAGAATCTGACAAGCTGATCCAGTCTGTCTTGCACCAGTCTATTTACATGCTGATCTGACTGATAGAGGTTTGGGGCGAGGGGTGGGGGCATTTGAGCTGGACTTTTTTCATTGTTTTAAAACCCGTTAAATGGACAACAAGGTTGAACAGGAAGGTGCTAATCATTATGGATCAAGGTATCCACAGTGGCTCTGGATTGGACTGTCTCTGGATACACATGCAACCTCCCTCTATGAATTACATACATCCTCTACAATTAGGCCCTGAAAAGGACAAAACGTGTCAGTGGAGTTCTCTACAGTTGGACAACAAGAGCTGAAGCCATCCTTTACCCTTTTCTTTCACATTTATGCAACTTGGAGCCAGTGTCTCTGTGCAGACGGCCGCCATTTTGTTGAAATCTACTAGAACCTGACAAGCTGATCCTGTCTGTCTTGCACCAGTCTATTTACATGCTGATCTGACTAATAGAGGTTTGAGGGGGGGCATTTGAGCGGGACTTTTTTCATTGTTTTAAATCCTGTTAAATGGACACCAAGGTTAGATAGGAAGGTGTTAATCATTATGAATCATTATGGTCCACAGTGCCTTTGTACTGGACTGCCTCTTGATACACATGCAACCTCCCCCTATGAATGCCATAAAGGCATAGCTCACAATAGACTGGCAGACTCACCTGGGACAGAGGCTTTGGGGGGGGGGGGGGGCTGAAGGCTAGCCTTTTGCCTACTGACTATGGGCCCTGGCATTTGAGGGAGCTACAAGCATGTAAGATGTCCTGTAATGCAAAAGGACATTATTAAATTTAAACATCAAGGAAGCCATGATGGTCTCTGCCAACTGGAAACTCAGTAAACAGATGTGCAGTATGTGAAAAAAAAGTAGGTTAATGAGATCTGGAAAGCCCCGAGTCTTCTGTTGCCTAGTAGTCTGAGGAGGAGGGAGATCACTGTTTATTATGTGCTTATTGTGCTAATTAACTCACCTATTGTTTCTGTCTGCTAACAAACTATTGTGGGGTGGCATGTGTAATGTACTTTGTTGTGACCCTGGGGCCGGGCAGTCTGGCCTGGAATGAGATCTCTGATTAATCTCAACATTGTTCAGGTGGCTAGTTGTTTAATCAACTTAATGTTTCTAGCATAGGGGGCGCAGGGATGCCACCCCCCCTCCCCCAAGCCCCATGCGCCTGGCCCCTAATCTCCTTGCCGGGCGCCGGAGGCATGGATTTCTATGAGGCTCTAATTGGCTTCAAAATGGGTGGGCTCAGGGTGCAGAGCACTGCGCCCAAGCCCACCCACTTGTCTTCCTGCTTCGGGTCTTAAGAACTGCTTCCTGATTGGCCGGGAGGAGAAGCGACCAGATTGGCCAGTAGGAGAAGCAGTGGGGAAGCCACCGAAGACACCCAGGAAGTTGCAGAGGAGGAGAAGTAGCTGGAAAGCACCTGAAGCCTCCCAGGAAGCCGCCGAGGAGGAGAAGCAGTGGGGAAGCTGCTGAAGCCACCAGTGACCTGGATGGGGTAGGTAGTTTGGGCCGATTGGAGGGGGGGCCAGGAGGTTTATTTGCCCTACCCACACACAAAATTGAGCACCAGCTGCCACTGGTTTCTAGTATATATTGGTTGTTGTTTAGCTATGGTATTTATATTCCTGTTTACAGTTTGTATTGTTAGGGTAATATGATCAGGAGGGGACTGTCCTCCCGTAGGGTATAATATATGGGTCTGAGTTTCAATAAACAGTCATTCCTTTGGATTTTATCTCACATCTTCTCTGTGTACGATGTTTGGGGTAAAAAGGACTGGTATTAGCTCTCGGTCTGCTCGGAACGGTTTGGAGGGCAGGAGGCACTGGTTAGCGGAAGGAAGCACCTAATCGTGGTGCCAAGTGGCTGCGTCACAACGGGAATCCAGAGCAGTTTGCATTATCACAGGCTTACAAATCCAGAAAAAAGGATACAAGTCACCTTAATAAGCATGTGGGCAGACCAAGCGTCTGTCAAAATTGGACACCCTGGAAGTCCGCCGAGTCCCAGTTAAGTGCAAACTTTTCACGTTGACGGGAATGTGCCTTGGTTTTGTCAGTGGAATTTTTACCCATCTAGGCTGTTCTTCACACCTTCTGTATGCCAAATTTTCTTATGTATTAAAAATAACATCACTCCTCTCTTGAATCTGACAGATCCCCATCTGACTCTATTTACTGGTGTAAAGTTCCATGTAGCTTGCTGCAGCCACATAAAGTTTTATAATGTCATAAAATGAAAAGAAACCATTAACTGTCTGGGAGGCGGAGGAGAGAGAAAGAGAGAGGAATATCCGACGTCCTATCATAAAACCATTTCCCAATTTACCGCTTCCATTGTGCGGGGGATCAATGGGCCATGACTGCTCCCCAGGGAATTCCTATTTTTATCATTACTAATAATATTATTTAAAAGTAAATGTAAACCCCAAATGAATGACATTACTTTTGCTTTGTGTCTAAGAAATTTTTGACCTTTAACAGCACTTTAATGCTGTTAAAATATATCATAACTATGATTTATACTTATTTTTAAGAATTCATATTACTAGTTTGTATTAAACAATACGGTGAGAATTACTTTCAAATACATATTTATTTTCATATTTAATTACATTTTTACTACATGTAATTTCTGTCACATAATATGCTATCTATTTTGCATATGTTACTGCTTATTGTTTGTTAATGTTACTGAGCTCCCATATATACACTCACCAACCACTTTATTAGGTCCACCTTGCTAGTACCGTGTTGGACCCCCTTTTGTCTTCATTCTTGGTGGCATAGATTCAACAAGGTGTTGGAAACGTTCCTCAGAGATTTTGCTCCATAGTGACACAATAGCATCACGCAGCTGCTGCAGATTTGTTGGCTGCACATCCATGGTGCCAATCTCCCATTCCGATTGGATGAGATGTGGTGAGTGTGGAGGCCATTGGAGTACAGGGACCTCATTGTCCAGTGGAGAGATGATTGGAGCTTTGTGACATGGTGCATTATCCTGCTGGAAGGAGCCATCAGAAGATGGGGACACTGTAGTCATAAAGGGATGGACATGGTCAGCAACAATACTCAGGTAGGCTGTGGCATTTAAACCATGATCAATTGGTACTAAGGGGCCCAAAGTGTACCAAGAAAATATCCCCCCCCACACCATTACACCCCCACCACCAACCTGAACCGGTGATACAAGGCAGGATGGATCTATGCGCCAAATTCTGACCCCACCATCTGAATGTCGCATCTGAAATCCAGACTCATCAGACCAGGCAACATTTTTCCAATGTTTTATTGTCCAATTTTGATGAGCCTGTGTGAATTGTAGCCTTTCCTGTTCTCAGCTGACAGGAGTGGCACTCGTCTGCTGCTGTAGGCCATCTGCTTCAAGGTTGGATATGTTGTGCGTTCAGAGATAGTATTCTTCATACCTTGGGTGTAACGAGTGTTTTTTTTAGTTACTGTTGCCTTTCTATCATCTGGAACCAGTCTGCCCATTCTCCTCTGACATCAACAAGGCATTTTCCTCCACACAATTGCCGCTCACTGGATATTTTCTCTTTTTCCCACCATTCTCTGTGACGGAAAGGCATTTCCCAGGGAAGGTTTCCTATTGATGACAGTAGTGGACCACACTGGCTCAATGTGTGGTAAAACTTCCATTTGTAGTCTCTATTGGAACTGCGCGTGACAGGGTGACAACACAGGAGGGGCGTTGGGAGGCAGGGACAGCGTGTTGTCCCCTTATAACAGGAAGTTCTGACTAGGGATGAGCCGAGGGTTCAGTCCGAAATATTCGGCCCCCTGTTCAACAAGAGCCGAGCTTCATATTTAGAATCTGTATTTCTACCACTTCTATATATGATAGCATCCTGCTTCACTGGTTGCTAAGAAAGCAGCAGGTGCTTGCAACCCGCACTACTGGTTGCTCAGAAAACAGGAGATGCTTGCACCCCACATCAGTGGTTTCTAAGAAAGCAGCAGGTGCTTGCACCTCGCAACACTGGTTGCTAAGAAAGCAATAGGTGCTTGCACCCCGCAACACTGGTTGCTAAGAAAGCAGCAGATGCTTGCACCCTGCATCACTGGTTGCTAAGAAAGCAGCAGGTGCTTGCACCCTGCATCACTGGTTGCTAAGAAAGCAGCAGGTGCTTTCACCCTGCATCACCGGCTGTTAAGACAGCAGCAGGTTCTTGCACCCTGCATCAAGGGTTGCTAAGAAAGCAGCAGATACTTGCATTCCACATCCCAGTTGCTAAGAAAGCAGCAGGTGCTGGCACCCTGCATCTCTGGTTGCTAAAAAAGCAACAAGTGATTGCACCCCACATCACTATTTTTTTGAAGAAAGCAGCAGGTGCTTGCACTCCGCATCACTGGTTGCTCAAAAAGCAGCAGGTGCTTGCACCCCACATCATTGTTTGCAAAGAAAGCAGCAGATGCTTGCACCTCACATCACTGGTTGCTCAGAAAGCAGCAGGTGCTTGCACCCCTTGATCACTGGTTGCTAAGGAAGCAGCAGGTGCTTGCACCCTGTATTACTGGTTGCTCAGAAAACAGCAGATGCTTGTACCCTGCATTAGTGGTTGCTCGTAAAACAGCAGATGCTTGCACCCCACGTCACTGGTTGCTAAGAAAGCAGCAGATGCTTGCACCCCACGTCACTGGTTGCTAAGAAAGCAGCAGATGTTTGCACCCTGCATAACTGGTTGCTAAGAAAGCAGCAGGTGATTGCATCCCACATCACTGGCTGCTAAGAAAGCAGCAGGTGCTTGCACCCCGCATCACTGGTTGCTCAGAAAGCAGCAGATGCATCCCTAGGAACCACTGACGTTACCGGGCATCCACAGTCACATAACCAAAGGTGAAGTGGCCGCAATCGCATCACTGCAAAAGTATGGTCATATTAATAACCAAAGGGGTGGGGACTGCAATGACATCACTGCCAAAGTATGGCAATATTTGGGGAGTGACATTGACAGAATATGGCCATATCTGGACAATGATGTCGCCACTATCCCTCCCTTCTCTTTTTTAGCTGATGACAGTCGTGTGAGCCAGCTTGTCTTTTTTTGTATCGAATCAGCGGGTATAATGATTTATGATGAATTTACAACAAAGGACATTTGTGTTCCCCCCCACAAGTGGCAGCCACCTACCAAAATACTCAACTTCATCCCTTTTTTCCAAGTTTTTCACTATGCCGCCCTGCCCAGCCACCCACAGGCCAACCACATCCAGCTCCCATTGTTCCTGGGTGTAGCTCAGCCCATTTCCTCTAATGCCTGGCCCGTACCCCCCAGACACCCATAGGAATGAGCAATGTTCATGCCCAGTAGGAGCTGGCATCAAGCAGGAGGCCTTTTAGAAAAAGCTGTGCAGCACCAAACATGAACGCAGATTCAGGAACTCAGAAGCGGGGCGGAAGGTGAGTATTTAGGTAGGTTTTTGCCACTCAGGGGGAGGGGTAAAAAAGTATTAAAGGACAACTTCACATTGTGGTGACATAGGGGCTGGTAGGAGAAGGCACAGTGGGGGACAGGAGTCAGTATCTACCTTTACAGGTACCTCTTTTTCAGGGATCTTTAGTTTGGTGACGGGTCATTGCAGAACCAGGCTGTTCCTTTGCTCTGCAGACATCAGAGCTCCGCCATTCCATAGCAATAACGAGAGCTCATCTCGCTCTGCTAAAAAATGCCCAAAATAGAAAAATCTTCCCCTCTTGTCAGTCTCTTGGTAATTTGTTGCGGCCGTGACCTCGTGTCCATCTTGTTTCTGGCTCCTCTTAATTGTCCATCGTTAGGGCCGCAGTCAGGCTCTGCTCATTGTGCGGATCTGCAGAATAATTTAGCACGCTCATAAATTTATTATGATAACACATTTATTATTTTATTTTTTTTTATTTTTTTTTTCCTGCTGACTTGCAATCCTTCCACTCAAATCTGATCCCAGCCAAAACCTGAGTTTAACGAGATGATTTATGATGCGGACGTTGTAGCGTCGCTGGGTTACCGAGCATCCGGAGCCATTTTTAGTTTCCGTTTAATCACCTAGAAGTCAGAAAAGCAATTCAATGATGCATCTCCGTTCACCTCTTTGATTTTTTATTTTAAAAAAGAAAGCTTTAAGTCCTGCAAAGTTTTGGAGACGAAAGGACGCTTATTTGAGACAACACTTCTACTGGTAATGAACATCAGGTAGCCATTACACATTATGATGTTCCTTTTATCATAATTTCAGTTTTAAATTTAATTGTATGCCTTGTGGAGAAATGCAATGAAATGACTTCAACTGCCTCAAAGTCATCCCTTTATGGCCAACTGCAACAAAGTGACCCCCTTCTGGCAAATTTCAACAAAGTTATCCCTCTCTGTCCAATTTCATCAAAGTGATCCTTCTCTGGCTAACTGTGTCAAAATGATCCCTCTCTGGCCAACATCAACAAAGTGATCCCTCTCTGGCCAACTGCCTCAAAGTGATCCCTCTCTTGTGAACTGCATTAAAATGATCCTTTTCTGGCCAACTGCATCAAAGCGATCCCTCTCTGGCCAACTGTATCTAAGCGATCTCTCTCTGGTCAACTGCCTCAAAGTGATCCCTCTCTTGTGAACTGCATTAAAGTGATCCTTTTCTGGCCAACTGCATCAAAGCGATCCCTCTCTGGCCAACTGCATCAATGTGATCCCTCTCTGGCCAACTGTATCTAAGCGATCTCTCTCTGGTCAACTGCGTTAAAGTGATCCCTCTCTGGCCAATATCATCAAAGTGATCCCTCTTTGGCCACCTGTGTAAACCTGATCCCTCTCTGGCCAACAGCATCAATGTGATCCTTGTTTGGCCAATATTATCAAAATGATCACTCCCTGGCAAAATTCATCAAAGTGAACCCCCCCTGGCCAACAGCATCAATGTGATCCTTCTCTGGCCAACTGCATCAAAGTGATCCCACTCTGGCCAACTGCCTCAAAAGGATCCTTCTCTGGCCATCTGCCTCAACGTGATCCCTCTCTGGCCAGCTGCATCAAAGTGATCCCTCTCTGTCCAATAGCATCAACGTGATCCCTCTTTGGCCAGCTGAGTCAAAGTGATCCCTCTCTGGCCAACTGCTTTAAAGTGATCCCTCTCTGGTCAACATCATCAAAGTGATCCTTCTCTGGCTAATATCATCAAAGTGATCCCTCTTTGACCAGCTGTGTCAAAATGATCCCTCTCTGGCCAACTGCTCTAAAGTGATCCCTCTCTGGTCAACATCATCAAAGTGATCCCTCTTTGACCAGCTGTGTCAAAGTGATCCCTCTCTGGCCAACTGCTTTAAAGTGATCCCTCTCTGGCCAACTGCATCAAAGTGATCCTTCGCTGGACAACTGTGTCAAAGCGATCCCTCCCTGGTCAACATCATCAAAGTGATCCCTCTCTGGCCAACTGCATCAAAGTGATCCCTCTCTGGCCAACTGCATCAAAGTGTTCCTTTGCTGGCCAACTGCGTCAAAGCGATCCCTCCCTGGTCAATATCATTAAAGTGATCCCTCTTTGGCCACCTGTGTAAACGTGATCCCTCTCTGGCCAACAGCATCAATGTGATCCTTGTTTAGCCAATATTATCAAAATGATCACTGGCAAATTTCATAAACGTGAACCCCCCCCCCCCCCCCGGCCAACTGTGTCAAAGTGATCCCACTCCGGCCAGTCTCTACTCTACCTTGCAGTGTTTTTATGGACAAATCTGATTGGATGCATAGATGAGTGATGTTTTCCACCTTCTTATATAGTAACAGCCATAACTTTCTGACCACTAACAGGTTAAATGAATAACATTGATTATCTGCCCCCCTGGGATCCTGGACTGGCCCAGCAGCAGAAAGAAAATTGATTGCCATCACCATACATACATGTGTTTTCTACCTTAGTTGGGTGAGTTGCCAACTGTTGTGTGCTCTGTTTACCGTTTACTCATACTACACTTAGATTGGCGCCCCCTTGGTGTTCTCTCAGCCTTTACAGGTGTCACCTCTGCCTAACCCATTGTGTCCACCCTGACAGTTCTTTGGTGTCTTCTGCTACCCCTAGTTTGCAGTGGCAGCTGTTGCTAAACTTTATTTGGGGGGCGGCAAACAACCCCCCCAAGACCGAACTCACGCCTCCACGGTCCCCCCGCACTCACCCCTCTGCTCTGCACCCCGAGCCCAAGCTTTTTTCAAGCCAATTAGAGCCTCAGGCTCTAAATAAAAACGTATAGAAACCTATGAGTCCTGCACCCCGCATGCAAACTAGGGGGAGCAGCGCCCCTGCACCCCTTATGGACTGGGCCGCTCTTGCTAGTATGCTCACCCTTAAAGTCCCCTGGTTCACTGTCTGGTTGAGACTTTCACCTAGGATTCATAATAAGCAATTATTACTTTATTCCATGTGTGTTGCCAATTATCTTTTTTAGTAAAGGCGTTTATATCCACTACACTTAGTCTGTGCCCTCTGCTGTTCTCTGCCTCCTGCCTGTGTTCCGTCAGATTAGGCAACCCATAAAAACTTGTAACGGAAGTGACGTTCCGTCACGGCCATCTTGGTACACCCCGCACTCATCCGTAGTAAGCCTACAGTCTGAGATCGCCAAAGTAGACATCTTTTTTACATCCACCGAAGTCTTGCATTTCACACTTATTTTTACCACTAAACTCAGCTTATATCATAAAATACAGTATTTCAAATCACTTTGAAAAACACTCCCCATTTCTAGCGGCAGCCATATTGAGTAAGGGCAGATGATTTATGTAGCATTTACTTCCTGAAATCCATCCTGGCTCAGGCATGCAGGTGTTCCGTCAGATTAGGCGACCCGTCAGATTTCGTAACGGAAGTGACGTTTCGCCGCGGCCATCTTGGTACACCCCGCACTCGCCCACATTAAGCTTACAGCCTGAAGTTGCCAAGCGGACATCTTTTTACACCCACCGAAATCTTGCATTTCACACGTATTTTTACCACTAAACTGAGCTTATATCATGAAATACAGTATTTAGAAGTCCATGACACTGTTTTAAAGTTGAATTTTAACCACTTCAATACAGGGCACCTAAACACCTTCCCGCCCAGACCAATTTTCAGCTTTCAGTACTCTCACAATTTGAATGACAATTACTCTGTCATGCTACACTGTATCCAAACAAAATTTTTATCATTTTTTTCTCACAATTAGAGCTTTCTTTTGGTGGTATTTACTCACCGCTGGGTTTTTTCTTTTTTGTGATATAAGCGAAAAAAGAGTGAAAATTTTGGGGAAAAAAACACTTTTTTTTAGTTTCTATTGTAAAATTTTGCAAATAAGTTATTTTTCTTCATAAATTTGGGCCAAAATTTATACTGCTACATATCTTTGGTAAAAATAACCCAAATTAGTGGATATTATTTAGTCTGTGTGAAAGTTATAGAGTCTACAAGTTAGGGTGCAAATCACTGAAAATTGATCACATCTGATCACACCTGATGTACTAAAGGCCTATCTCATTTCCTGAGACACTAAGGCTGGGTTCACACTGGTCCGACAAACGCTCCGACATTGGGAGCTCATGTCGCATGACGTGTGAAATTTAATGTTTCCCTATGGGAGCCATCCTAACTGGTCCGACACAAGTCGTTCCGACTTTAGAAATGCTCCCTGTACTACTTTGGTCCGACTTTGATCCTACTTCAGCCTATTGACTATCATTGAAGTCGGATCAAAGTCGGATTGCCGTCTTGCATGATCCGACTTCGGCACGCGACTTGTGCTCAGATGTTCTTGAGGGGGAACTCCGCGCCAAATTTTAAATAAAAAACCGGCATGGGTTCCCCCTCCAAGAGCATACCAGGCCCTTGGGTCTGGTATGGACCTTGAGGGGAACCCCCTACGCCGATAAAAACGGCGTGGGGGTCCCCCCCAATCCATACCAGACCCTTATCCGAGCACGCAGCCCGGCCGGACAGGAATGGGGGTGGGGACGAGCGAGCCCCCTAAAACGTCACAGTCCCAGCATGCCCAGGGACTGTGACGGCATAAGGGGGCGGGGTCACCGCCTATATAAGTCAGAGCAGAGCGCACAGAGAGCATTCCAGCCGGGGAGAGCGTCGTGTCAACATCGGAAGAAGAGATGAAGAGAAGAAGCGGCGAGACAGCGGCAGCAGACCGGGCCCCTCGCTGGCAATAGAGCTGGAAGAAGATAGCGGCGGGGCCCGGGAGAAGAGGCAGAACACCGGGAGAAGTCGGAAGAAGATACCGGAGCTGCCCAATAAATTAATTTTGAAACCTGTGTACTGTGGTTTTTTTTATTGACACTTCCCTAGGTGAATGGGTAGGGGTACCATGTACCCCATACTCATTCACATAGGGTGGGGGGCCGGGATCTGGGGGCCCCCTTATTAAAGGGGGCTCCTGGATTCCGATAAGCCCTCCGCCCGCAGACCCCGACAACCAACGGCCAGGGTTGTCGGGAAGAGGCCCTTGTCCTCATCAACATGGGGACAAGGTGCTTTGGGGTGGGGGGCCGCAGCGCGCCCCCTCCCCCAAGGCACCAACCCCCCATGTTGAGGGCATGCGGCCTGGTACGGTTCAGGAGGGGGGGGGGCGCTCGCTTGTCCCCACCCCCATTCCTGTCCGGCCGGGCTGCGTGCTCGGATAAGGGTCTGGTATGGATTGGGGGGGACCCCCACGCCGTTTTTATCGGCGTAGGGGGTTCCCCTCAAGGTCCATACCAGACCCAAGGGCCTGGTATGCTCTTGGAGGGGGAACCCATGCCGGTTTTTTATTAAAAATTTGGCGCGGAGTTCCCCCTAAAGATTCATACCAAACACAGTGCCGGGCATTGGCGGGGATCCAAGTCGGATCCCCGTTCATTGAAAATCGGACACATGCCGGCTTCATGTCGCAGGGCAAAGTCGGATCCAAAGTAGGACGGCTGTCGTGTCGCACCAGTGTGAACCCAGCCTGACAATCAAGGAAAGTACAAATACCCCCCAAATGACCCTTTTTGGAAAGTAGACAGTCCAAGGTATTTAGTAAGAGGCATGGTGAGTTTTTTGAAGTTGTAATTTTTTCCCACAATTCTTGGGAAAATGAAGACTTTTTTTTTTTACACAAACTTATTGTATTGACAGGTTATTTCTTGAACAAAGCATGCACATACTTGCAACCACACCCAAAAATACATTCTACTACTCCTTCTGAGTATGGTGATACCACATGTGTGAGCCTTTTACACAGCCTGGCCACATACAGAGGCCTAACATCCAAGTAGCACCTCCAGGCATTCTAAGAGCAAAATTACACATATAATTTCATGACGACCTATCTCACTTTTGAAGGCCCTGGAGCACCAGGACAATGGAAAGGCCCACAAAATGACCCCATTTTTGGAAAGCAAACACCCCAAGGTATAATCTATGTGACATAATGAGTCTTTTGAACGGTTCATTTTTTCCAGAAGTTTTCGGAAAACGTGGGGAAAAAATGAAAACGCATTTTTTTTACACAAAGTTGTCCATTTATAAGATATTTCCAACACATAGCATGTACATAGCAAAAATGGCATCCCAAAATACATTCTACTACTCCTTCTGAGTATGGCCATACCACATGTGTGAGACTTTTACACAGCCTGGCCACATACAGAGGCCCAACATCCAAGTAGCACCTCCAGGCATTCTAATGCCCCGTACACACGGTCGGATTTTCCGATGGAAAATGTCCGATCGGAGCGTGTTGTCGGAAATTCTGACCATGTGTGGGCTCCATCGGACATTTTCCATCGGATTTTCTGACACACAAAGTTGGAGAGCAGGAGATAAAATTTTCCGACAACAAAATCCGTTGTCGGAAGTTCTGATCGTGTGTACACAAATCCGACGGACAAAGTGCCACGCATGCTCAGAATAAATAAAGAGATGAAAGCTATTAGCCACTGTCCCGTTTATAGTCCCGACGTACGTGTTTTACGTCACCGCGTTCAGAACGATCGGATTTTCCGACAACTTTGTGTGACCGTGTCTATGCAAGACAAGTTTGAGCCAACATCCGTCGGAAAAAAATCCATGGATTTTGTTGTCGGAATGTCCGAACAAAGTCCGACCGTGTGTACGGGGCATAAGAGCAAAATTACACATATAATTTCATGACGACCTATCTCAATTTTGAAGGCCCTGGAGCACCAGGACAATGGAAACGCCCACAAAATGACCCCATTTTGGAAAGCAAACACCCCAACGTATAATCTATGAGGCATAATGAGTCTTTTGAACGGTTCATTTTTTTCCAGAAGTTTTCGGAAAACATGGGAAAAAAATGAAAACGCATTTTTTTTTACACAAAGTTGTCCTTTTAGAAGATATTTTTAACACATAGCAAAAATGTCACCCCAAAATACATTCTACTACTCCTCCTGAGTTTAACGATACCACATGTGTGACACTTTTACACAGCCTGGCCACATACAGAAGCCCAACATCCAAATAGCACCTCCAGTCGTTCTAGGAGCATAAATAATAGATAAATAATAATAGAATTAAAAAAATATTATTTTTTCTTTATTTTCTAATCTAGTTTATTAGTTTTCTAATCGATTCAGATTTTTCAAATTTGGATCGATTCGAAAAAAATTTTAATTAATTTCGAATAGAAAATTTTTTTGAATTTGAATATTTTTTTTAAATTTCCAAAGAGGATCAAATAGAATAGAAAACAAAGGAATAGAAAAAAAAATTCTATTCTTTACTATTCCTTTATTTTCAAATCTAGTTTATTCATTTTCTAATCAATTCAAATTTGGATTGATTCGAAAAAAATTTAAATCAATTTCGAATAGAAAATTTTTTCGAATTCGAATATTTTCCCAAAGAGGATAAAATAGAATAGAAAACAAAGGAATAGAAAAAAAATCTATTCTTTTCTATTCCTTTATTTTCGAATCTAGTTTATTCGTTTTCTAATCGATTCAAATTTTTCTAATTTGGATCAATTCGAAAAAATTTTAAATCAATTTTGAATTCGAAAAAATGTGAATTTGAATATTTATAATTATTTATAATATAACATAATATAATATAATATAATATAATATAATATAATATAATATATATATATATATATATATATATATATATATATATATATACACACACATATATATATACACATATATATATATATATATATATATATATATACATATATATATATATACATATATATATATACATATATATATATATATATATATATATATATATATATATATATATACATATATATATATATATATATATATATATATATATATATATATATATATATATATATATATATATATATATATATATATATAATTTATATTATCATTTATATATCATTTCCAAAGAGAATAAACTAAAGGAATAGAATAAAAAATATATATTCTATTCCTTTATTTTCTAATCTAGTTTATTTGTTTTGTAATTGATTCAAATTTTTCGAATTAGAATATTTTTACAATTTCCAAAGTGAATAAAATCGAATAGAAAATAAAGGAATAGAATTAAAAAAATATATTATATTCTGTTTCTTTATTTTCTATTCTATTTTATTCTCTTTGGGAAGTGGAAAACTATTTGAATTCGAAAACTTTTCGAATTTGAAATTGAAAACTATTCCAAATCAAAAAGTATTTGAAAACTATTCGAATTCTAATTGCGTCCCATTTTTTTTTTTTTTTCGTTATTTAGGATTTGTTTAAATTCAGTACTATTCAAATTCAGAAATTCGAATACATCCGAATTTCTGAAAAATTAAAATTCCGAATTTTAATTCAAAACGAAACTAACTGTACATGTCTGGTATCAAAGTAAAATTTAAAAAAAAAAAAAAAAAAAAAGAGAGACACATTTGCTACAATCAGTAAACCTGATTCTTCACCATATGCCCCAGTCAGCGAAATGCGAGACGTATAATAAGGCGCATCTTGCGTCCCTCGTTGTGGAAGCAGCATTGTTATCGTTGAGCTGCATGATCTGATGGCTGAACTGCCTGCGAGTTAAAAATTTATAAAGTTAGATGATTAATTTGGCCAGTGGTTTAAATATGTTTCCACGCAGATGAACATCGATGCGAACGCCGAGAGAGCACAGCCATCCCCGGGAAGACGGAGCGGCTTCAGGCACGCAATGAAAAAAAAAAAATCCCGATTTCTGCCAGGGAGGCTGCAAACAATTTGTCCGTCCATCTGTGGAGTGTTGTAAAATTGTGGAGTGTAAAACACGATTTATATGTATCTGTCGTTAAAGTAGATTAATAATAAATGATACAATGTATATAAAAATAATGAATGGATATTTAGTTTGCTCCTTCTGTTGTGTACCAAACAATTGTTACTTATTTTAAATAAAATAGATAAATAATAAAATACGTTTATCACCTTTTTGCATCTGAGTGATGCTTATCTCATGCATCGTTTCTACAGTATCTCACAAAAGTAAGTACACCCCTCACGTTTTTGTAAATCTTTTCTTCTATCTTTTCATGTGACAACACTGAAGAAATGACACTTTGCTACAATGTAAAGTAGTGAGTGTACAGCTTGTATAACAGTGTAAATTTGCTGTCCCCTCAAAATAACTCAACACACAGCCATTAATGTCTAAACCGCCGGCAACAAAAGTGAGTACACCCCTAAGTGAAAATGTCCAAATTGGGCCCAATTAGCCATTTTCCCTCCCCGGTGTCATGTGACTCATTAGTGATACAAGGTCTGGTGTGTTAAATTTGGTGTTATCGCTCTCACTCTCTCATACTGGTCACTGGAAGTTCAACATGGCACCTCATGGCAAAGAACTCTCTGAGGATCTGAAAAAAAGAATTGTTCCTCTACATAAAGATGGCCTAGGCTATAAGAAGATTGCCAAGACCCTGAAACTGAGCTGCAGCACGGTGGCCAAGACCATACAGCGGTTTAACAGGACAGGTTCCTCTCAGAACAGGCCTCGCCATGGTCCACCAAAGAAGTTGAGGTCACGTGCTCAGCGTCATATCTAGAGGTTGTCTTTGGGAAATAGACGTATGAGTGCTGCCAGCATTGCTGCAGAGGTTGAAGGGGTGGGGGGGTCAGCCTGTCAGTGCTCAGACCATACGCCGCACACTGCATCAAATTGGTCTGCATGGCTGTCATCCCAGAAGGAAGCCTCTTCTAAAGATGATGCACAAGAAAGCCGCAAACAGTTTGCTGAGGACAAGCAGACTAAGGACATTGATTACTGGAACCATGTCCTGTGGTCTGATGAGATCAAGATAAACTTATTTGGTTCAGATGGTGTCAAGCGTGTGTGGGGGCAACCAGGTGAGGAGAACAAAGACAAGTGTGTCTTGTCTACAGTCAAGCATGGTGGTGGGAGTGTCATGGTCTGGGGCTGCATGAGTGTTGCCAGCACTGGAGAGCTACAGTTTATTGAGGGAACCATGAATGCCAACATGTACTGTGATATACTGAAGCAGAGCATGATCCCCTCCCTTCAGAGACTGTGCCGCAGGGCAGTATTCCAACATGATAACGACCCCAAACACACCTCCAAGACGACCACTGCCTTGCTAAAGAAGCTGAGGGTAAAGGTGATGGACTGATCTCCAGACCCAAACCCTATTGAGCATCTGTAGGTCATCCTCAAAGGTGGAGGAGCACAAGGTCTCTAACATCCACCAGCTCAGTGATGTCATCATGGAGGAGGGGAAGAGGACTCCAGTGACAACCTGTGAAGCTCTGGTGAACTCCACGCCCAAGAGGGTTAAGGCAGTGCTGGAAAATAATGGTGGCCACACAAAATATTGACACTTTGGGCCCAATTTGGACAATTTTTACTTAGTTGTGTACTCACTTTTGTTGCCAGCGGTTTAGACATTAATGGCTGTGTGTTGAGTTATTTTGAGGGGACAGCAAATTTACACTGTTATACAAGCTGTACACTCACTACTTTACATTGTAGCAAAGTGTCATTTCTTCAGTGTTGTCACATGAACAGATAGAAGAAAAGATTTACAAAAATGTGAGGGGTGTACTTACTTTTGTGAGATACTGTATAGACACTTCCGGCCATCATGCACTCTAGAGATGGATGCATGCATATCTCAGGGGGGAGTTTCCTAATAGTGACAACAGTGCACCTCTCTTGTCCAATGTGCAGCAAATGATTACAACAATATTCTAATTCCCTCTAGCATTCTCTAGAGCTGGTACATTGTGTCTCTTGCTACAAAGACGTACTGTATGTGTTTCCTATGTTCCTTTGCCTCATCTAGTGGCCATAATGCGGTATTACTTCCCATAATAACCACCTCACTACCATTGTACGTATATACAGCAATGCCTTAGATTCCGAGCATCATTCGTTCCAGAAGCATACTTGCAACCCAACGCACTCATACATCAAAGCCAGTTTCCCCAAACGAAATAACGGCAACTCAGATAATCCGCTCCACAGCCACTGCTTGTCTATGCAGTACCGCATGTGGCCAGAGGTGCGGGGGCACCGGAGACACTCGGAGACCACTCTGAGATGCTCGGAGACACTCGGAAGCAGAGTGTTTCTGAGTGTCTCCAAGCATCTCTGAGCGTCACCCGGTGGCCCCGCGCCTCTGGCCAAATGCGGTACTGCACACCCCAGTGGCTTGAATCCTGCTTGTCTTGCGAGACAACGCTCGTAAAGCAAGTCAGGATTTTTTTTAAAAAATAGCTTGTATTGTAAAACGCTCGTAAACCTTGTTACTCGCAATCCGAGGTTCCACTGTACATTATATTACCAAAAGTATTGGGACCCCTGCCTTTACATGCACATGAACTTTTTTTTTTAAATCAAGAAATGTTTTATTAAATAATAAAGGCACAGAGTTTACAACAATTCCAAGATCCGGCTGAAGGTCCGGCAGATGCTGACGGACCTTGCCGGAAAGAAGTCTTCCGCGTGCATGTGTGGGAGTGACGACATCGCAGCTCCGGCCGCTCTCAGCGCCGGAGCCACAAACCCAGAAGACACACCAAGGGGAAATGTCAGCTCCCTCGGCGTGGATCGGGAACAGCTGCCAATGCCTTGTTCTAAGGTAAGTATTTCATAATGAGCTAGTATGTGGTTCATACTAGCTCATTATGCCTTTTGCCTTACAGGTTTAAAAAAATAATTAAAAATGTGTATACAACCGCTTTAACTCAACCCACGAGTAGCCTATCCATCACCAGTTCTAGTGGACTCAGGCCTGGGGTATCCAACTAATGATTTTCAAATTTGCGGGAGTGTCCCCTGTGTTGGTAAATATACTTCCCTAGTCTAAGGGTTTCACCCGTACAATGTACCCATTGCACATGAACTTTAAAGGCATCCCAGTCTTAGTCCGTAGGGTTCAATATTGAGTTGGCCCACCCTTTGCAGATATAACAGCTTCAACTCTTCTGGGAAGGCCGTCCACAAGGTTTAGGAGTGTGTCTATGGGAAGGTTTGACCATTCTTCCAGGAGCGCATCTGTGAGGTCAGGCACTGATGTTGGATGAGAAGGCCTGGCTCACAATCTCCTCTCTAATTCATCCCAAAGGTGTTCTATCGGGTTGAGGTCAGAACTCTGTGCAGGCCAGTCAAGTTCCTCTGGGTGTACCCTCACCTTAGGGGCTTAAAAAATAAGAGTGTAATTGATAGCAATAGCCTGCAGAGATAGTATGGAAAAAAACCGTCAGTCAATCAGTATTCCCAGAGGAAGTCACAAGACTGTGACGAAACCGTTAGGAGGAGCTTGATCGGCTGATGAGAGAGGTACCAGGAAGTGTTGCAGAGCTGGCATAGGACAGGGGGAACACCGTGTAAACCGGGGCTGCAGAACCGGACCACAGGTGACTCTATCAGCCCTCAGCACTATAGCACTTTAAAGGCGAGTTTTATTAATTTGAAATGTGAGTTGTATATATTTGGAGTTCTGTTGGCAATTAAAAAATTTTTTTTTAACCCCTTCCCGCCGACCGTACGCACATCTGCGTACTCAGCTTTGGGGGGTTATACCGGGATGATGCCCGCAGCTGCAGGCATCATCCCGGTACCGTTGTTTCGAGCGGGTGATTGGCTATCCATATATAACAACCGATGCGGCTAAAAGCCGCTCGGCTGTTATACCGGAGGAGCGGGAGGGGACACCCCCCCTCCCGCCCCCTCCCGCCGCTCTTACCGGGCCTCCCGTGTGATCGGGAGGCCCGGTGTCCAATCGGCTGCCTCCGGCGGCTGTGGGCGGGCTAGAACGAAGCCATGAATGGCTTCGTTCCAGCCTTCTCATTGTAAACGCGGAAGCAACGTCATGACGTCACTTCCCGTTTACTTGGCCGCCAATGGCGCCGAATTTAAAATAATACACAGTATTCAGAATCGCCGTTTTTGGCGATCTGAATATTTTGAAGTGCAGAGGAGGGATCGGGGGGTCTTTTAGACCCCCGATCCCTCCATAAAGAGTACCTGTCACCACCTATTACTGTCACAAGGGATGTTTACATTCCTTGTGACAGCAATAAAAGTAAAAAAAAAAACATTTTTTTTTTAAACACAATTTATAAGTATAAAAATAAATAAAATAAAATAATTTTTTTTTTTATTAAAGCGCCCCCGCCCCTGCGAGCTCGCGCAGCGAAGAAAACGCATACGGAAGTCGCGCCCGCATATGTAAACGGTGTTCAAATCACACATGTGAGGTATCACCTCGATCGTCAGAGCGAGAGCAATAATTCTAGCCCTAGACCTCCTCTGTAACTCTAACCTGGTAACCGTAAAAAAAATTTAAAGTGTCACCTATGGAAATTCATAGCTACCATAGTTTGTCGCCATTCCACGAGTGCGTGCAATTATAAAGCGTGACATGTTTGGTGTCTATTTACTCGGCGTAACATCATCTTTCATATTATACAAAAAATTGGGGTAACTTTACTGTTTGGATTTTTTAAAATGCATGGAAGTGTCCCTTTTCCAAAAATTTGTGTTTAAAACACTGCTGCACAAATACCGTGTGAAATAAAATATTGCAACAATCTCCATTTTATTCTCTAGATTCTCTGCTAAAAAAATATATATAATGTTTGGGAGTTCTAAGTAATTTTCTAGCAAAAAATATGGATTTTAACTTGTAAACACCAAATTTCAAAAATAGGCTTAGTCATGAAAGGGTTAAATGTTATCACACTATTGCATGCCTCTGTCATTTCCCGCATGTGATGTATATGAGGAGAGTCCTACCAGGAGAAAATAGTGACCTCTGAGCTGGGTTATTATCGGAAGTAGCAGGTGGCCTGAGTTCCATACAAGTGTCCCATAAACCTGCATAGGATAAAGGAAGCAAAGGAGGATCTCTGCAGACTATTGATATCAATTACAGGCTTATTTTTTAGACCCCTAAGGTGAGGGTACACTCGGTGGGGGTTGTGTGTGCACAACGCATGAAGAACACATGAACACTTCCCTGTTCTGTTCTGACAGGAGTGACAGATTGTGTGTTCCTATTAGCTAGGAACCACGATCCGTCACTTCCTTCAGTCAGTCCCCTCCCCTTTCAGTTAGAATCACCTCCCAGGTAACACAGTAAACCCCTTGATTGCCCCCTCGTGTTAACCCCTTCACTGCCAGTGACATTTTTACAGTAATCAGTGCAATTTTATAGCATTGATCGCTGTATTAACGCCAATGGTCCCAAAAATGTGTCAAAATTGTCTGATGTGTCCGCCATAATGTGGCAGTCCCGATAAAAATCGCACATCGCCGTCATTGCTAGTAAAAAATAACAAAAATAAATAATAAAAATGCCAAAAATCTATCCCCTATTTTTTAGATGCTATATCCTTTGTGCAAACCAATCAATATACGCTTATTGCGATTTTTTTTTACCAAAAATATGTAGAAGAATACGTATTGGCCTAAACTGAGAAATTTTTTTTTTTTTTTTTTTAAATGGGGATATTTATTTTAGCAGAAAGTACAAAATATTGTGGTTTTTTTTTCAAAATTGACGCCCTTTTTTTTGTTTATAGCGCAAAAAATAAAAACCGCAGAGGCGATCAAATACCACCAAAAGAAAGCTCTATTTGTGGGAAAAAAAGACGCCAATTTTTTTTGGGCACAACATTGCACAATTGCGCAATTGTCAGTTAAAGCGATGCAGTGCCGAATCGCAAAAAGTGCTCTGGTCAGGAAAATCTTCCTGGGCTTAAGTGGTTAACAACCTCATTGAGGACTGAGTGCAATATCACGGAGCACGAGCACTTTATTTATAGTGTTTATACAGTATATACAGTGGGGATGGAAAGTATTCAGACCCACTTAAATTTTTCACTCTTTGTTATATTGCAGCCATTTGCTAAAATCATTTAAGTCCATTTTTTTCCTCATTAATGTACTCACAGCACCCCATATTGTACACACAGCACCCCATATTGTACACACAGCCCCCCATATTGTACACACAGCACCCCATATTGTACACACAGCACCCCATATTGTACACACAGCACCTCATATTGTACACACAGCACCTCATATTGTACACACAGCACCCCATATTGTACACACAGCTCCCCATATTGTACACACAGCACCCCATAATGTACACACAGCACCCCATATTGTACACACAGCACCTCATATTGTACACACAGCACCCCATATTGTACACACAGCACCCCATATTGTACACACAGCTCCCCATATTGTACACACAGCACCCCATATTCACAGAAAAACACAGAATTGTTGACATTTTTGCAGATTTATTAAAAAAAAAAAACTGAAATATCACATGGTCCTAAGTATTCAGACCCTTTGCTGTGACACTCATATATTTAACTCAGGTGCTGTCCATTTCTTCTAATCATCCTTGAGATGGTTCTACACCTTCATTTGAGTCCAGCCGTGTTTGATTATACTGATTGGACTTGATTAGGAAAGCCACACACCTGTCTATATAAGACCTTACAGCTCACAGTGCATGTCAGAGCAAATGAGAATCCTGAGGTCAAAGGAACTGCCTGAAGAGCTCAGAGACAGAATTGTGGCAAGGCACAGATCTAGCCAAGGTTACAAAAACATTTCTGCTGCACTTAAGGTTCCTAAGAGCACAGTGGCCTCCATAATCCTTAAATGGAAGATGTTTGGGGTGACCAGAACCCTTCCTAGAGCTGGCCGTCCGGCCAAACTGAGCTATCGGGGGAGAAGAGCCTTGGTGAGAGAGGTAAAGAAGAACCCAAAGATCACTGTGGCTGAGCTCCAGAGATGCAGTCGGGAGATGGGAGAAAGTTGTAGAAAGTCAACCATCACTGCAGCCCTCCACCAGTCGGGGCTTTATGGCAGAGTGACCCAATGGAAGCCTCTCCTCAGTGCAAGACACATGAAAGCCCGCATGGAGTTTGCTAAAAAAACACCTGAAGGACTCCAAGATGGTGATAAATAAGATTCTCTGGTCTGATGAGACCAAGATAGAACTTTTTGGCCTTAATTATAAGCGGTATGTGTGGAGAAAACCAGGCACTCCTCATCACCTGTCCAATACAGTCCCAACAGTGAAGCATGGTGGTGGCAGCATCATGCTGTGGGGGTGTTTTTCAGCTGCAGGGACAGGACGACTGGTTGCGATTGAGGGAAAGATGAATGCGGCCAAGTACAGGGATATCCTGGATGAAAACCTTCTCCAGAGTGCTAAGGACCTCAGACTGGGCCAAAGGTTTACCTTCCAACAAGACAATGACCCTAAGTACACAGCTAAAATAACGAAGGAGTGGCTTCACAACAACTCCGTGACTGTTCTTGAATGGCCCAGCCAGAGCCCTGACTTAAACCCAATTGAGCATCTCTGGAGAGACCTAAAAATGGCCGTCCACCAACGTTTACCATCCAACCTGACAGAACTGGAGAGGATCTGCAAGGAGGAATGGCAGAGGATCCCCAAATCCAGGTGTGAAAAACTTGTTGCATCTTTCCCAAAAAGACTCATCAAAAGGGGCTTCTACTAAATACTGAGCAAAGGGTCTGAATACTTAGGACCATGTGATATTTCAGTTTTTCTTTTTTAATAAATCTGCAAAAATGTCAACAATTCTGTGTTTTTCTGTCAATATGGGGTGCTGTGTGTACAATATGGGGGGCTGTGTGTACAATATGGGGTGCTGTGTGTACAATATGGGGTGCTGTGTGTACAATATGGGGCGCTGTGTGTACAATATGGGGTGCTGTGTGTACAATATGGGGTGCTGTGTGTACAATATGGGGTGCTGTGTGTACAATATGGGGTGCTGTGTGTACAATATGAGGTGCTGTGTGTACAATATGGGGTGCTGTGTGTACAATATGAGGTGCTGTGTGTACAATATGGGGTGCTGTGTGTACAATATGGGGTGCTGTGTGTACAATATGGGGTGCTGTGTGTACAATATGAGGTATTGTGTGTACATTAATGAGGAAAAAAATGAACTTAAATGATTTTAGCAAATGGCTGCAATATAACAAAGAGTGAAAAATTGAAGGGGGTCTGAATACTTTCCGTCTCTACTGTATGTTGTTATGCTTTAGACATTTATATTATATACTGTATAGTGTTTACTGGATTCATATATTTATATAGTATTGTTTCCATATTTATCAGCCCTGCACAGTGTGTTATATAGATTGCATTATCACCATCTGGGGAAGTGTGGGAAGTGCAGGCAGCTGATTATAGTTATATCACCTGTGTTTATTTTAGGTTACTTTAGGCTAAGAGCCGGTTCACACAAGAAGCGGCATGACTTGTAGGTCGCCTCAGCGAGGCGACCTGCACACGACTGCCACAGCGACTTGCAAGACGACTTCTGTATAGAAGTCTATGCAAGTCGCCCCCAAAGTAGTACAGGAACCTTTCTTCTAAGTCGGAGCGACTTGCGTCGCTCCGATTAAAACGGTTCCATTGTACAGAACGGGAGGCGACTTGTCAAGCGGCTAGGTCGCCTGACAAGTCGCCCCCGTGTGAACCGGCTCTTAGTGTGGCAGCTCACAAGGCTTTTTACCCACAGTCAAGTTCCTCCACCCCAAACTCGCTCATCCATGTCTTTATGGACCTTGCTTTATGTAAACAGTGATTGCACCACACATAGGCCTGGACTGGCCATAGGGCAGACCGGGCGTTTGCCCGGTGGGCCGGGGACCACCGGGCCGCATGTCTGGCTGTGACATGCAGGGCCGGCCGCTGCCACCGCGGCTTCCTTTTATGCAGGGCCGGCCACTGATGTTCTGCGCTGCATGCAGGGACATGCAGGGACAGCCGCTGGTGGTGGTGGGAGGAGCGGAGGCATTCTCCGCCTACTAAGCCCATCCATGGCAACCCAGGCCACCACTTTGCGCATGCGCCCCGCAGCCGGCAGGCACCTGGCAACCAGGACACCAGGAGAGAAGGAGGGATGGAGAAGCTAGTTAGAGGTCACTATGGGGAGGCGGTACCGTTCGCCAGTGAACACAAGCGGTCACGCTGTTACAAGGGGAAGGCGAGCTGCGGGATGTCAGCGTATCTCCCCCGCTCGCCCCCCCCTCCTGTCAGCAGAGCGTGGCTCTCATCTTGATTGGCTGTCCAGCTTGTTGCCGATTTGTTTCTGTCCCCATTGGCTAGCAGTGCATCATGGGACATGTAGTACTGGAGGATTGTAAGCCCCATTGTTGTCCACAGGCAGCAGACTTCAGCCCCCAGCATGCACTCTGCTGGGGGAAAGAGTAAGAGCCTAGAACCCAGGAAAAGCTGAGTGACTACTAAAGACACCACCAGAGAGAGCCACGCTGTACCCGCACCACCAGAGAGAGAGCCACGCTGTACCCACACCACCAGAGAGAGAGCCACGCTGTACCCGCACCACCAGAGAGAGAGCCAAGCTGTGCCCGCACCACCAGAGAGAGCCACGCTGTACCCACACCACCAGAGAGAGCCACGCTGTAACCACACCACCAGAGAGAGTCACGCTGTACCCGCACCACCAGAGAAAGAGCCACGCTGTAACTGCACCACCAGAGAGAGAGCCACGCTGTAACCGCACCACCAGAGAGAGAGCCACACTGTACCCACACCACCAGAGAGAGCCACACTCTACCTACACCACCAGAGAGAGCCACGCTGTACCCACACCACCAGAGAGAGCCACGCTGTACCCACACCACCAGAGAGACACGCTGTACCCACACCATCAGAGAGAGCCACACTCTACCCACACCACCAGAGAGAGCCACGCTGTACCCGCACCACCAGAGAGAGAGCCACGCTGTACCCGCACCACCAGAGAGAGAGCCGTGCTGTACCCGCACCACCAGAGAGAGAGCCACGCTGTACCCGCACCACCAGAGAGAGAGAGCCACGCTGTACCTGCACCACCAGAGAGAGAGCAACGCTGTGCCCACACCACCAGAGAGAGCCACACTCTACCCACTCCACCAGAGAGAGCCACGCTGTACCCACACCACCAGAGAGAGCCACGCTGTACCCGCACCACCAGAGAGAGAGCCACGCTGTACCCGCACCACCAGAGAGAGAGCCACACTGTACCCGCACCACCAGAGAGAGCCACGCTGTACCCACACCACCAGAGAGAGCAACGCTGTACCCACACCACCAGAGAGAGCCACGCTGTACCCGCACCACCAGAGAGAGAGCCACACTGTAACTGCACCACCAGAGAGAGAGCCACGCTGTAACCGCACCACCAGAGAGAGAGCCACGCTGTACCCACACCACCAGAGACAGCCACACTCTACCCACACCACCAGAGAGAGACACGCTGTACCCGCACCACCAGAGAGAGAGCCACGCTGTACCCACACCACCAGAGAGAGAGACGCTGTACCCACACCACCAGAGAGAGAGCCACGCTGTACCCGATCCACAAGAGAGAGCCACGCTGTACCCACATCACCAGAGAGAGCCACGCTGTACCCGCACCACCAGAGAGAGAGCCACGCTGTACCCACACCACCAGAGTGAGCCACGCTGTACCTGCACCACCAGAGAGAGAGCCACGCTGTACCCAAACCACCAGAGAGAGTCACGCTGTACCCACACCACCAGAGAGAGCCACACTGTACCCGCACCACCAGAGAGAGAGCCACGCTGTACCCACACCACCAGAGAGAGCCACGCTGTACCCACACCACCAGAGAGAGCCACGCTGTACCCGCACCACCAGAGAGAGAGCCACGCTGTAACCGCACCACCAGAGGGAGAGTGCCATGCTGTCCAGCACCACCAGAGAGAGAGCCACGCTGTACCCGAACCACCAGAGAGAGTCACGCTGTACCCACACCACCAGAGAGAGCCACGCTGTACCTGCACCACCAGAGAGAGAGCCACGCTGTACCCGCACCACCAGAGAGAGAGCCACGCTGTACCAGCACCACCAGAGAGAGCCACGCTGTACCCACACCACCAGAGAGAGCCACGCTGTACCCACACCACCAGAGAGAGCCACGCTGTACCCGCACCACCAGAGAGAGAGCCATGCTGTAACCGCACCACCAGAGAGAGAGCCATGCTGTACCCGCACCACCAGAGAGCCATGCTGTACCCGCACCACTAGAGAGCCACGCTGTACCCACACCACCAGAGCGAGAGAGCCACGCTGTACTAGCACCACCAGAGAGAGAGCCACGCTGTACCCGCACCACCAGAGAGAGAGCCACGCTGTACCCACACCACCAGAGAGAGAGCCATGCTGTACCCGCACCACCAGAGAGAGAGCCACGCTGTACCCGCACCACCATAGAGAGAGCCACACTGTACCCACACCACCAGAAAGAGCCACACTCTACCCACACCACCAGAGAGTGCCACGCTGTACCCACACCACCAGAGAGAGCCACGCTGTACCCGCACCACCAGAGAGAGAGCCACGCTGTGCCGGAACCACCAGAGAGAGCCACACTGTACCCGCACCACCAGAGAGAGAGCCACGCTGTACCCACACCACCAGAGAGAGCCACGCTGTACCCACACCACCAAAGAGAGCCACGCTGTACCCACACCACCAGAGAGAGCCACGCTGTACCCGCACCACCAGAGAGAGAGCCACGCTGTAACCGCACCACCAGAGAGAGAGCCACGCTGTACCCACACCACCAGAGGGAGAGTGCCATGCTGTCCAGCACCACCAGAGAGAGAACAACGCTGTACCTGCACCACCAGAGAGAGAGAGCCATGCTGTACCTGCACCACCAGAGAGAGCCACGCTGTACCCGCACCACCAGAGAGAGAGCCACACTGTAACTGCACCACCAGAGAGAGAGCCACGCTGTAACCGCACCACCAGAGAGAGAGCCACGCTGTACCCACACCACCAGAGACAGCCACACTCTACCCACACCACCAGAGAGAGACACGCTGTACCCGCACCACCAGAGAGAGAGCCACGCTGTACCCACACCACCAGAGAGAGAGACGCTGTACCCACACCACCAGAGAGAGAGCCACGCTGTACCCGATCCACAAGAGAGAGCCACGCTGTACCCACATCACCAGAGAGAGCCACGCTGTACCCGCACCACCAGAGAGAGAGCCACGCTGTACCCACACCACCAGAGTGAGCCACGCTGTACCTGCACCACCAGAGAGAGAGCCACGCTGTACCCAAACCACCAGAGAGAGTCACGCTGTACCCACACCACCAGAGAGAGCCACACTGTACCCGCACCACCAGAGAGAGAGCCACGCTGTACCCACACCACCAGAGAGAGCCACGCTGTACCCACACCACCAGAGAGAGCCACGCTGTACCCGCACCACCAGAGAGAGAGCCACGCTGTAACCGCACCACCAGAGGGAGAGTGCCATGCTGTCCAGCACCACCAGAGAGAGAGCCACGCTGTACCCGAACCACCAGAGAGAGTCACGCTGTACCCACACCACCAGAGAGAGCCACGCTGTACCTGCACCACCAGAGAGAGAGCCACGCTGTACCCGCACCACCAGAGAGAGAGCCACGCTGTACCAGCACCACCAGAGAGAGCCACGCTGTACCCACACCACCAGAGAGAGCCACGCTGTACCCACACCACCAGAGAGAGCCACGCTGTACCCGCACCACCAGAGAGAGAGCCATGCTGTAACCGCACCACCAGAGAGAGAGCCATGCTGTACCCGCACCACCAGAGAGCCATGCTGTACCCGCACCACTAGAGAGCCACGCTGTACCCACACCACCAGAGCGAGAGAGCCACGCTGTACTAGCACCACCAGAGAGAGAGCCACGCTGTACCCGCACCACCAGAGAGAGAGCCACGCTGTACCCACACCACCAGAGAGAGAGCCATGCTGTACCCGCACCACCAGAGAGAGAGCCACGCTGTACCCGCACCACCATAGAGAGAGCCACACTGTACCCACACCACCAGAAAGAGCCACACTCTACCCACACCACCAGAGAGTGCCACGCTGTACCCACACCACCAGAGAGAGCCACGCTGTACCCGCACCACCAGAGAGAGAGCCACGCTGTGCCGGAACCACCAGAGAGAGCCACACTGTACCCGCACCACCAGAGAGAGAGCCACGCTGTACCCACACCACCAGAGAGAGCCACGCTGTACCCACACCACCAAAGAGAGCCACGCTGTACCCACACCACCAGAGAGAGCCACGCTGTACCCGCACCACCAGAGAGAGAGCCACGCTGTAACCGCACCACCAGAGAGAGAGCCACGCTGTACCCACACCACCAGAGGGAGAGTGCCATGCTGTCCAGCACCACCAGAGAGAGAACAACGCTGTACCTGCACCACCAGAGAGAGAGAGCCATGCTGTACCTGCACCACCAGAGAGAGAGCCACATTGTAACTACACCACCAGAGAGAGCCACGCTGTTCAGCACCACCAGAGGGAGAGCGCCATGCTGTCCAGCACCACCGGAGAGAGAGCAGGTCAGTGTCACTGGGCAGTGTGGACACAATAGGAGACAGACAGTACTAGCATTGTATGGCCACCATAGGATTGGGACATCGTAATATAAAGGGGACTGCACTGTAATCATTGCAGTGACCCTTTTACAGTGCAGTCCCCTTTATATCACAATGTGCCTGCACATTACATATGGAGGACCGACACCAGGCACCCCCGCAAATGTCTACCAGCTTTGCCTGCGGAGAATGTGTGTGCTGTTGTTTCTGATCCTCCAAGTCTGCTACCTGGGGAGGACATATTTTCCTTGGAATGAAACTGGGCCTGAGTTTAGGGGCCTACAAGCTTGCCAGAGGTCAGCCCAAGAGGGATGGAGCTTCAGGGGAACTTTGTTTCCTGAACAGTGAGCAATGTCAATGCTTGAACACCTCATGGAGTCTGGTGGCTCTGATAGAGCATTATAGGCAGGTGGTAGAGCAGGTCTCTTTTAAGATGGAGAAGCAATATATAGCAGCTGTGCTCCAGCAGAGTTCCCCCGGGGTTCCCCATAAAAACCTAGAGAGAGAAGGAGAGCTCCAGCAGGTCAGTTCAGGCTCAGAGGAAGACCTCAGGAGTTGATCCATCATTTGGTTTCTCCCCTTGTAGCCAAAGCAGAGAAGAGTAGCAGAATTACAGGGAGTGGGTGCCTTTTTGCAGAAGATGCAAGCAGCCTCTGGCAGAGCTTAATATCAAATGTTCCTTAGATTTTGCATACAGACCTGAGTTGGAGTCTACGTCTCAGGAGGAGCCTTGTATTGATTGAGTTTTCTCAGTAAAAGAACGTCAACCACATCCAGGCTCGTGACGCTTTTATTCAGTTGTCATGCTGCTCTGAAGAGCGTGAGAGAGTGCTTCTGGTGACCTCTGGCTGTTAGGCCTGGAAAAGGTATGCCAGAGACTGGAACCCCTGGGACTCATAAAGAGGGGGTGAAGCTGCACAGCTAGGAGGGTGGAAATGGGGTCGGTCATCACGCACACATCAAGGAGAGTCATGGGAAAAGGTATTGTTTTGCCCTGAAGTTCACTTTACATTAGGGTCAGCTTGGCTGTTCGCTATGGCCTCGAGTGATGCACCTGGCCACTTGCCTACAGAGTTTATGTGCTACAACTGCTCACAGTCAGAAGAATACAGAACGCCAGTTTGGTCTAAAGGTCCAATTTCTAAATTGGCTGTACATGCACTTTTTGGGGCGTCCTGTGTCATAGCACTCTCTCCCTGGAGTTTATTGACCTGAAAAACTCTTAACTGACCAAAGACGACTGGTGCCCATCTGTTCACCACCTCAGTACAAGTCAAGAATCCAACCCGAAGGTGAAATGTCAGCCCGTGTGAATGACACCGATGCTTTTTAGTTGTCTATAAGGGAAGCAATCGGACCACCAATGTAGGAGACATTCCCCCCACTATCCACCAATGTAAGGAGCATTGCTTTACTGCCCCCCCCCCCCCCCATTGAATTGTTTTTCACAGACGTTACCCAAAACATTATTTCAAGGGTTCCTCTGGGGTAAAAACGTTAAGAGAGGTTGCTCTAGAACAGTGATGGCGAACCTTGGCACCCCAGATGTTTTGGAACTACATTTCCCATGATGCTCCACTACACTGCAGAGTGCATGAGCATCATGGGAAATGTAGTTCCAAAACATCTGGGGTACCAAGGTTTGCCATCATTGATCTAGAAGGTAAGGGTTGCTTTATTTATAAGTGTAAATAATTCTCCCCAAAGCTTGTGGATGTGTTCTTTTCTCCTAAGACGTATTTTCAGTTGTAACCAAAGATCTCAGGTGCGAGGGAAATATTTCAATCAAGACTGTATTTACAATAAGATCAATATTTGAACTAATTTTGGCTGTTGATATGTAATTCAAGCTGTGCAAATTATGATACCGTATATACTCGAGTATAAGTTGTTCCGAGTATAAGTCGAGGCCCTAATTTACCACAAAAAAATGGGAAAAACTTATTGACCCGAGTATAAGACGAGGGTGAGAAATGCACAGCTACTGTAAGTGGAAAAGAGGGTCAACAATGCACATTTGCAGCCTCACTGTGTCCATTTGCAACCATAGGTCCCCCCACTGAACTTCAAACTTGATAGTTAAGTGTTCCTAGATGCCCCCTAGCTGCAGCCAAAATTTGGGGTCTCTGAACCCAAAGTGTCCCGAAATGACATTGCTGCAGATGGACACAGTTGACCGATTTTGGGGCCCCGTATCTCGGAGCCACTTAGAGCTAGGAACCCCAAATTTGCAAACCCAGTGGAAACAGCACCATAAAATAACCAAAGCTGGGGTTTCTAGCACCAAGTGGCCCCGAGATACAGGGCCCCAAAAATCGATTCAGAAAATGTCAAGCACTTTTCTGCAGCAGAGAATGACATTTTCTGAACCTATTTTGGGGCCCCGTATCTCGGGGCCACTTGGTGCTAGGAACCCCAGCTTTGTATATACTATGGTACCAGGTCCACTGAGTTTGCACACCAAATGTGGGGTTCCTAGCACCAAGTGGCCCTGAGATACGGGGCCCCAAAGTCGGTTCAGAAAATGTCAAGCACTTTTCTGCAGCAGAGAATGACATTTTCCAAAACGATTTTGGGGCCCCGTATCTCAGGGCCACTTGGTGCTAGAAACTCCAGCTTTGGATATGTTGTGGTACCAGTTCCACTGGGTTTGCACACCACATTAGGGTTCCTAGCACCAAGTGGCCCTGAGATACGGGGCCCCAAATTTGGTTCGGAAAATGAAATTTTTTGCTGCAAAAAAGTGCTTGACTCGAGTATAAGTCGAGGGGGGCACTTTCAAAAAATGTGCTGAAAAACTCGACTTATACTCGAGTATATACGGTAATAGTGTTGCCAAAATGAAAAATGGTTAAAGAATTAAAGAATTTAAGCTAAAAGTTTTACATTACTGATAGAAAGTATTAAATGTGATTGTATTTATACCAACAAAACATTTTGACACTGTATGCTCGTCTAGGATATATTTTTACCACAATATAATAATTTAGAATAAATTTGGCACAAATGCCCTTTAAACCCATAAATATTACAAAGCAGTCATTGTTGACCCTCTGAGTATACTATATATATACATATTACTATATTACTATACATATGTCCCAGTTGAAGTCCGTTCGGACGAAACGCGTCAGTTTTTAACGCTTGCTAAAGCTCTGTCCACTGTGCATTTTTACATGATCATGTGATCACTTTTTATTGTACGCATCTGTCATGATGTCAGTACTTCTTTTATAAATAAACCCTGCAATCTTTGATCTATGCCATGTTGAGGCTTTTTTTTTTCTCTTTTTATCTTTGACGATTGCCATTTCCATCATTGCCTTGAGAGTGTGGCGAGTGATATTTCTAAACCCTACACCTGCTGACCGTCCGAAAAAAGGGGCTGGAGCGCGTCTTCATTGAAGTTTTGTCGCCTGCAACTTTGCATCCATGCACGTATGATTCACCCGCCGCTAGGCGTGTGGATCCACAACTCAGGGAAAGAGTCCCGAATCCCCAATATCCCTAGACCATGGGTCTTCAAACTATGGCCCTCCAGTTGTTCAGGAACTACAGTTCCCATCATGCCTAGTCATGTCTGTGAATGTCAGAGTTTTACAATGCCTCATGGGATGTGTAGTTCCGCAACAGCTGAAGGGCCGTAGTTTGAAGATCCCTGCCCTAGACGGTGGAGGCACAACCCCAGCTGAATTTGTTGAATATTTTGATCACCAACATTAGAAAAAGCATTGATACCTCACTTGAGAGCATTTTGTGATTCCATCTTGACGTCCCCTGCATATGGATCTATCATCGCATCGTTATCATATGTTGACTGTTTACTTTGTGGACTGATCTTTTTAATCACATTGTGCTACCTGCATGATTATTTTCGTTTCTATGAACCTTTCACTTTGTATATTGTGGTTCTTTGATATCTTTCATGTGGATTGCATAATATTCACTTGTGTGTTTCAACATCCACACCTACATGTGCACTTCAGTTACTACTTATTTGTACGGATTTAACACTGGTCATATGTCATTGGGCCATTTAGACTGCCCTTTTCTTAATTTGCACAGGTTCGCAGTTATATTCTGATTCATTTACAGTTTCAGGATTATTTATACTTCCCTGGAATCGATCCCAGGTTGTTATAATCAACACTTTCAGCGCTACACATTTATTCCCATATACGTTTTACAATTAGTCTTATTGTTGTGTTGGCAGCTCATTCTTTCAGGCGGCGCAGTAATTCATCTATATACACCATAGACCAGTGATGGAGAACCTTGGTACCCTTGGAGAATCTTTATGTTCATGCATCTAGATGTAGAGCCAACCATTAAAATCTGATATAGGCTTTAATTCTAGGATGTCCATGGTTGGTCTATAGCAGTGATGGCGAACCTTGGCACCCTAGAGGTTTTGAAACTACATTTCCCATGATGCTCAACTACACTGGAGATTGCAAGAGCATCATGTGAAATGTAGTTCCAAAACATCTGGGGTGCCAAGGTTCTCCATCACTGCCATAGACCAACCATGGACATCCTAGAATTAAAGCCTCTATCAGATTTTAATGGTTGGCTTTACATTTAGATGCATGAACATAAAGATTCTCCAAGTTGCTCCTCACCGCCACTTCAAACTCGGGTGTCGAGGATTATCCACTTCAGCCCCGGAGGATTTGGCTGCTCAATGACCAGAGCACTTTTCGCGATTCGGCACTGCGTCGCTTTAACTGACGATTGCGCGGTCATGCGACGTTCTACCCATAAAGAGAGCATTCTTTAGGTGGTATTTTATAATCTCCGTGTTTTTTATTTTTTGCGCTATACACAAAAAAGAGCGACAATTTTGAAAAAAACGCAATATTTTTTTACTTTTTGCTATAATAAATATCCCCAAAAATATGTAAAAAAACTATTTTTTCCTCAGTTTAGGATGATACACATTCTTCTACATATTTTTGGTAATAAAAATCTCAATAAGCATATATTGATTGGTTTGCACAAAAGTTATAGCATCTACAAAATAGACGATAGATTTCTGGCATTTTTATTATTTATTTTTTTACTAGTGGTGGCGGCGATCTGCGATTTTTTTATCGTGACTGCGACATTATGGATATCAGACACTTTTGACACATTTTTGGAACGATTGACAATTATACAGCGATCAGTGCTATAAAAATGCACTTATTACTGTATAAATGTATGAATGTCACTGGCAGGGAAGGGGTTAACACTAGGGGGCGATCAAGGGGTTAACTGTGTTCCCTTGTGTGTGTTCTAACTGAAGGGGGAGGGAACTGGCTATAGGAGATGACAGATTGTGGTTTCTAGCTATTAGGAACTTACGATCTGCATCTCCTCTCAGAACAGAACAGTGATTTGTGTGTTTACACACACACACACACATAGTTTTTTTATATATTTTGGGGGAAATTTATTATAGCAAAAAGACGTCATATGACGTCTTTTAGGATATCAAGCAGCTGCGCGCCTCCGGTGGCGCGCATCGAGGCGATCGTTGCTGCGGTGTGTCGGTCTGACACACCGCAACACTGATATAGGTGAAGAGTCTCTGGCACAGACTCTTTACCAGGTGATCAGCTGTGTCCAATCACGTCTAATCATGATGTAAACGGGAAGAGCTGTTGATCAGCTTTTCCGCACTCGCGTTTGACAGGCGCGAGTAGAGGAGAGCCGATCGGCTGCTCTCCTGACAGGGGGGGTCTGTGTTGTGTATCAGTGCAGCCCCCTTTCGGTTGCCCGCCCAAGACCACCGGAATGCCACCAGGACCACCAGGGATGGCCACCACACTGGACCACCGGGTATGCCACCTTAGACCACCAGGGAAATGCCAATCAGTGCCCAGGCAGCTGCCAATCAGTGCCAAAGAACAATGCCTGCCAGTGCCACCAGTGATGTGGTTCAGTTAAATCTATCAGTGCCAGCCATCAGTGCCCATCAATGCCCATCAGTGTCGCCTATCAGTGCCCATCAGTGCCCAGCAGTGCCGTCTATCAGTGCCACTCATAAGTACCCATCAGTGCAGCCTTTCAGTGCCCATCAGTGTCGCCTATCAGTGCCCATCAGTGCCCATCAGTGCCCACCAGTGCCACCTATGAGTGCCCATCAGTGCCACTTTTCAATGCCCATCAGTGCCGCATATCAGTGCTGCCTATCAGTGCCCATCTTCAGTGCCCATCAATGCCACCTCATCAGTGCCCCTCATCGGTGCCACCTTATCAGTGAAGGAGAAAACGTACTTATTTACCCAATTTTTTAACAAAAACAAAGAAAAACTTTTTTTTTCAAAATGTTCGGTCTTTTTTTATTCGTTTAGCAAAAAATAGCAAAGAAAAGCTTTTTTTTTTTAAAATTTTTGGTCTTTTTTTATTCGTTTAGCAAAAAATAAAAACCGCAGAGGTGATCAAATACCACCAAAAGAAAGCTATATTTGTGGGAAAAAAATGATAAAAATTTTGTTTGGGTACAGTGTAGTACGACCGCGCAATTGTCATTTAAAAAGTGACAGCGCTGAAAGCTGAAAATTGGCGCCTGGGCAGGAAGGTGCGAAAGTGCCCGGTATTGAAGTGGGTAAAGCCTGAAAAAAGAAATAAACCCTCAGTCCCCCTAACAGCCCGGCAAATAGCGCCAATCCCGTTTTTTCTCCCCACCCCAGGGGCTGAGCACAGACACACCATCTCAGAGGGCACCGGAAATCTGCCCAATTCGTATTTTAGCTGTTCTCTCACCCCAACAAAAGAAGAAGAAAAAAAATAAACTTTTGTTGCTTGCAGTTTTTGCGATTTCAAAAGAAATCCAGATTTTAATTAGACCAGATCTGTTCATTAAACTTTAAAGCCTCGTCCGCAGCACTGGACGCGACCTTTAAAGCGCACTTTTTTTTTTCTTGTTCCACAGTAAACACTTTCAAGATTATACTCGATGCCGATTTCTCTGCTGCGTTTTGTCATTAACGAATGTTCAGGACAGTACAACATGCTCCACACAGATGGACCAGCACCTGTTCCAAGCCAAAGTAACAAACTTCCAGCATCTGAAGTGAAGGTTGGGGAGGGGGGGGTGGGGGGGAGCAGAAATCCACCTTCAATCGCAGCACACTGGCAGGAGCCGAAGACTGGGAAACGCGTAGAGAGGTTGAGCCGCCATCCGCCTTGTTAGTGCTGTTTGCTTCTGGCATGCTTTAGGCACATTGAAGACAGCTAAGGTCACATCAACTGACGAAAGAGCGATACTTTGTTCTCTTTTTTTCAATTAAATATCAGAAGTGCCCCCGTTATTGCAGACTCACTTTACTCCTTGTAAAGCCTCCTGAAGCTTTTGATCTTTTCCCCCCTCGTTCATGTCGGCTGTCAGAGAAGAAAATGGGCTAACGTGAATGTATAACATTATTTCTTCTGAAGGAACTTTTCTTTTTTTTTTTTTTTCCCCCTTCTCTTACTACCTCTTCCCTGTTTCCATTATAAAAAATGGATGTGTATGCTAATGAAATTGTTCCTACTAGACCGAACGTTCTGAACTGCCTGTAAAGCCTCCAGTGAGTTCAAGGGATCGGACCATGAGAAAATAAATCATATTACAGAAGATGGCTCAGCAAGAGGCTGGAAGTGGCTGCAAGTTAATAGGCATCTCCTGCCAAGCAGATAAATATACAGCTTATATATATATGTATTCAGTATCTCACAAAAGTGAGTACACCCCTCACATTTTTGTAAATATTTTATTCTATCTTTTCATGTGGAAATACTGAATAAATGACACTTTGCTACAATGTAAAGTAGTGGGTGTACAGCTTGTATAACAGTGTAAATTTGCTGTCCACTCAAAATAACTCAACACACAGCCATTAATGTCTAAACCGCTGGCAACAAAAGTGAGTACATCCCTAAGTGAAAATCTCCAAATTGGGTCCAAAGTGTCAATATTTTGTGTGGCCACCATTATTTTCCAGCACTGCCTTAACCCTCTTGGACATGGAGTTCACCAGAGCTTCACAGGTTGTCACTGGAGTCCTCTTCCACTCCTCCATGATGACATTACGGAGTTGGTGGATGTTAGAGACCTTGCGCTCCTCCACCTTCCGTTTGAGGATGCCCCACAGATGCTCAATAGGGTTTAAGTCTGGAGACATGCTTGGCCAGTCCATCACCTTTACCCTCAGCTTCTTTAGCAAGGCAGTGGTCATCTTGGAGGTGTGTTTGGGGTCGTTATCATGTTGGTGAGTGCACAGCTTGCATAACAGTGTAAATTTGCTGTCCCCTCAAAATAACTCAACACACAGCCATTAATGTTGAAACCACTGGCAACAAAAGTGAGTACACCCCTAAGTGAAAATGTCCCAATTGGGCCCAATTAGCCATTTTCCCTCCCCGGTGTCAAGTGACTTGTTAGTGTTACAAGGTCTCAGGTGTGAATAGGGAGCAGGTGTGTTAAATTTGGTGTTATCGCTCTCACTCTCTTATACTGGTCACTGGAAGTTCAACATGGCACCTCATGGCAAAGAACTCTCTGAGGATCTGGAAAAAAAGAATTGTTGCTCTACATAAAGATGGCCTAGGCTATAAGAATATTGCCAAGACCTTGAAACTGAGCTGCAGCACGGTGGCCAAGACCATACAGTGGTTTAACAGGGCAGGTTCCACTAAGAACAGGCCTCTCCATGGTCGGCCAAAGAAGTTGAGTGCACGTGCTCAGCGTCATATCCAGAGGTTGTCTTTGGGAAATAGACGTATGAGTGCTGCCTGTATTGCTGCAGAGATTGAAGGGGTGGGGGGTCAGCCTGTCAGTGCTCAGACCATACGCCACACACTGCATCAAATTGGTCTGCATTGCTGTCGTCCCAGAAGGAAGCTTCTTCTAAAGATGATGCACAAGAAAGCCCGCAAACAGTTTGCTGAAGACAAGCAGACTAAGGACATGGATTGCTGGAACCATATCCTGTGGTCTGATGAGACCAAGATAAACTTATTTGGCTCAGATGGTGTCGAGCGTGTGTGGCGGCAACCAGGTGAGGAGTACAAAGACAAGTGTGTCTTGTCTACAGTCAAGCATGGTGGTGGGAGTGTCATGGTCCGGGGCTGCATGAGTGCTGCCGGCACTGGGGAGCTACAGTTCATTGAGGGATCCATGAATGCCAACATGTACTGTGACATACTGAAGCAGAGCATGATCCCCTCCCTTCAGAGACTGGGCCACAGGGCAGTATTCCAACATAATAATGACCCCAAACACACCTCCAAGACGACCACTGCCTTGCTAAAGAAGCTGAGGGTAAAGGCGATGGACTGGCCAAGCATGTCTCCGGACCTAAACCCTATTAAGCATCTGTGGGGCATCCTCAAATGGAAGGTGGAGGTGCGCAAGATCTCTAACATTCACCAGCTCCGTGATGTCATCATGGAGGAGTAGAAGAGGATTCCAGTGGCAACCTGTGAAGCTCTGGTGACCTCCATGCCCAAGAGGGTTAAGGCAGTGCTGGAAAATAGTGGTGGCAACACAAAATATTGACACTTTGGGCCCAATTTGGACATTTTCACGTAGGGGTGTACTCACTTTTGTTGCCAGACATTAATGGCTGTGTGTTGAGTTTTTTTGAGGGGACAGCAAATTTACACTTTTATACAAGCTGTACACTCACTACTTTACATTGTATCAAAGTGTCATTTCTTCAGTGTTGTCACATGAAAAGATAGAATAAAATATTTACATATCTATCTATCTATCTATCTATCTATCTATCTATCTATCTATCTATCTATCTATCTATCTATCTATCTATCTATCTATCTATCTATCTATCTATCTATCTATCTATCTATCTATCTATCGATAGTTGGATCGATATATGTATACAGTGGGGCAAAAAAGTATTTAGTCAGCCATCAAATGTGTAAGTTCTCCCACTTAAAGAGATGAGTTCTTGTGATCATTTTGATCTTGCATGGAGACCCAGATAGAGGGAGATTATCAGTGTTCTTGTATGTCTTCCATTTTCTAATTATTGCTCCCACAGTTGATTTCTTCACACCAAGCTGCTTGCCTATTGCAGATTCAGTCTTCCCAGCCTGGTGCAGGTCTACAATTTTGTTTCTGGTGTCCTTCGACAGCTGTTTGGTCTTCACCATAGTGGAGTTTGGAGTGTGACTGTTTGAGATTGTGGACAGGTACACTTATTTTCCACCATAATTTGCAAATAATTTCTTTCAAAAATCAGACAATGTGATTGTCTGGATTTGTTTCCACATTTTGTCTCTCTTAGTTGAGGTATACCTATGATGACAATTACAGGCCTCTCTCATCTTTTTAAGTGGGAGAACAATTGGTTGCTGACTAAATACTTTTTTGCCCCACTCATATATTTAACTCAAGTGCTGTCCATTTCTTCTGATCATCCTTGAGATGGTTCTATACCTTCATTTGAGTCCAGCTGTGTTTGATTATACTGACTGGACTTGATTAGGAAAGCCACACACCTGTCTATATAAGACCTTACAGCTCACAGTGCATGTCAGAGAAAATGAGAATCATGAGGTCTAAGGAACTGCCTGAAGAGCTCAGAGACAGAATTGTGGCAAGGCACAGATCTGGCCAAGGTTACAAAAACATTTCTGCTGCACTTAAGGTTCCTAAGAGCACAGTGGCCTCCATAATCCTTAAATAGAAGACGTTTGGGATGATCAGAACCCTTCCTAGAGCTGGCCGTCCGGCCAAACTGAGCTATCGGGGGAGAAAAGCCTTGGTGATAGAAGTAAAGAAGAACCCAAAGATCACTGTGGCTGAGCTCCAAAGATGCAGTCGGGAGATGAGAGAAAGTTGTAGAAAGTCAACCATCACTGCAGCCCTCCACCAGTCGGGGCTTTATGGCAGAGTGGCCCGACTGAAGCCTCTCCTCAGTGCAAAACACATAAAAGTCTGCATGGAGTTTGCTAAAAAACACCTGAAGGACTCCAAGATGGCGAGAAATAAGATTCTCTGGTCTGATGAGACCAAGATAGAACTTTTTGGCCTTAATTCTAAGCGGTATGTGTGGAGAACAATGGCGTCCCTAGAGGGGGCAGAGGGGGCCCTGACCCCCCCAACATTATGCTGTGCCCCACCATGTGCCCCCCCAAATTTAAAAAAAAACACATTTTTTTTTACAAAAAGGCAATGTGTTTTTGTTTGCATTTGTAGCGGATGCGCCGCATCTTATTCGGGCCGCCGCTGGAGTAACACAGTCTCTATTGAGAGGGAGAGCGTCCCCAGTCAGCTCCTGCGGGTGATTTCCCCCCCCCTCCCTCTACTCGCTGACACTGCATAATGCGAGAGCTCACACAACCACGGACGCTCGATCTGCTCCTTCACCTGCATCCTCATTGGTAGGGAGAAGAGCGAGTTGCAGGAAGGACTCCACCAGGACTCTCAGTTACTGAAAAAACAGACTGATTTCTCCCGTCCTTAGGACGGGATTACCATCCTGTAGATTCCAAGAGATACCAGACCAGCGCTGTCAATAGTAGAGGCAGGACAGCAAGAGAAGGCTGGGGAACCCCACAGTGGTAGAACACCAGGGCCCGGTGCCAAGACAACCTTTGCAACCCTGATAGTTCTCCCACTGCTTTGGACCCTTATATTTTCTTGGTATGCTGGTGACATATGGGCCCTTTGTGAAATCATAGTAAAGGGCCTCAGGATGGATATATATATATATATTTATATATTTGCATTTTATAATTGCCCCCCTACTTTTGTCCCCGTCCCCCCATGTGCCTCCCCCCAAAATATGAAAGCTGGAGACGCCACTGGTGGAGAAAACCAGGCACTGCTCATCACCTGTCCAATACAGTCCCAACAGTGAAGCATGGTGGTGGCAGCATCATGCTGTGGGGGTGTTTTTCAGCTGCAGGGACAGGACGACTGGTTGCAATCGAGGGAAAGATTAATGCGGCCAAGTACAGGGATATCCTGGACGAAAACCTTCTCCAGAGTGCTCAGGACCTCAGACTGGGCCGAAGGTTTACCTTCCAACAAGACAATGACCCTAAGCACACAGCTAAAATAATGAAGGAGTGGCTTCACAACATCTCCGTGACTGTTCTTGAATGGCCCAGCCAGAGCCCTGACTTAAACCCAATTGAGCATCTCTGGAGAGACCGAAAAATGGCTGTCCACCAACGTTTACCATCCAACCTGACAGAACTGGAGAGGATCTGCAAGGAGGAATGGCAGAGGATCCCCAAATCCAGGTGTGAAAAACTCGTTGTATCTTTGCCATGGCTCATGGCTGCATTATATCAAAAGGGAGCTTCTACTAAATACTGAGCAAAGGGTCTGAATACTTAGGACCATGTGATATTTCAGTTTTTCTTTTTTAATAAATCTGCAAAAATGTCAACAATTCTGTGTTTTTCTGTCAATATGGGGTGCTGTGTGTACAATATGGGGTGCTGTGTGTACAATATGGGGTGCTGTGTGTACATTATGGGGTGCTGTGTGTACAATATGGGGTGCTGTGTGTACATTATGGGGTGCTGTGTGTACAATATGGGGTGCTGTGTGTAGATTATGGGGTGCTGTGTGTACAATATGGGGTGCTGTGTGTACAATATGGGGTGCTGTGTGTACATTAATGAGGAAAAACATGAACTTAAATGATTTTAGCAAATGGCTGCAATATAACAAAGAGTGAAAAATTTAAGGGGGTCTGAATACTTTCCGTCCCCACTGTATATATATCTCACATCAAAGCCTTCTTAGGAGGGTATATACACATATCTCATTCCATCACGTATCCCCAAAAAAGGAGGAGTTTTCCTCAATAAACTAATTGTGTTGGAGGCCTTTTTGATTTCTTCAGTGCAGTGGTCGGCAACCCGTCAATTGCGATCTACACATCGACCATGGGCAGCCGTTGGGTAGATTGTGAGCACATTACTGCTTTGCTGACCCCTCTGCCTCTACTGGTCCCATTTCCACTGCAGAGTGGAGAGCGGGAGTCTGGCAGCAGCATTCATGATGGACTGTAGGGAGGATAGACTATTTAAAGGTAATCCAATGAGAAGAGAGTTGCCGTAGTCGAGGCGTAATCAAAGAACAAATGTACCCTGATGTTCGAGTCCAACCTACGTTCGACCTTGACCTGTGACATGAAACTGTCTTCTACAACCTCACCTTAGTAGCAGAGTTTGGCTGTTCCTCACCCCATTCAAAGCCTTCTACACAGATGTTTCTGTTTTAGTCAATGACTGTTTTTCAACTTACATATGAAATTGATGATCATTAGCACCTGCTTGGTATAATTGGTTAATCATTATCCCTGACTTTGTGCAAAATGTGCAAGTGTAAGAATTGATGCTGGTTTAAAGCCAAAGGGCGGTCACACCAAATATTGATATCGGCCAACTAATCGATTATGAAAATAATCGTTATTTGCAGCCCTAGTACAGTGTGTATATACATATATATATTATCTAATCCTCTATCCTACTACCTTCTTTCAAGTTCTGCATTAAAGCTTTGAAAATATCAAAAGTGACTGGCGCCCAATTTCTGTTCCAAACTCCCCATTATAGCCATGGGCTCAGCCCTGGAGTAAATCATGCTAGCTCCGCCCCCTGCCTCTGGAGGTTACTCCCTGCCTTCAGAAGACCCCGGGGGGTGGAGCCTATATGTGTATACTGTCCTGATACAAGCAGTGGGCTGGCTTTTGGGAGGAGTTATGCAGATATTAAAATGCCTTGGTGGGCAGGTTCAGTCTGGAGTAAGGGGGCGTTCCTAAGCTTGCTGTATTTACAAAATGCTCACGTATGATGCTGAGTCCCCCATGACTTAAAAAATCTGGGGGGTGGGCTTTCCTAGGCAGGCTGTATTTGCATAGGTAACACCCACATATGATGCTGAGCCTCCATGATTGATAGAACTGAAATCCAATGAATGAAAGGGGTGGGGCCAGGGACAGGCAGGCTGGGAAGGAAAGCGCTAGATAGACATGTGCACTGCCGAAAAATGTGTTCGTTTCTGTTTCATTAATTTATTTTTTTTCGTTTTTCGGGTCATTCATTATGATCGAAATTCGAAAATTCCAAAAACCGGAAATTCAAAAATTCGAACATTCGTAAAATTTGAAGATTTATAAATTCAAAAATTCAAAAATTCGGAAATTCGAAAATCCAAAAATTTGAAAATCCAAAGATAAGAAATAAAATCTGAAAATTCGAAAGAACAAAAATCTGAAAATTCTGAATAATAGCTAACTAGCTATTAAATTATAGGTGTTGGAGTTTCCTTTCAAATTTGGCTGTTAGTGAACGTAACAAATACAAATTTAGCCGAAGTTATGAATTATCAGAAATAATGAATGCTGCATTTAAACAAATGGAACAGAATGAATTAATAATAAATAATAATATTACATTTTTATTATTATTGTTGTTATTTATTATTATTATTAATTTGTTACGTTCCATTTGTAACTTCAGATAAATTCATATTCGTTACGTTCACTAAAGAAATTCCAATACCTTTAATTTAATAGTTAGTAATGGTTAAGTTATTATTAGTTAGTTATTATTCATGATTTTTGAATTTTCAGGTTTTCCAATTTTTTTTCATTCTCATTTTCAGATTTTCGTTCTTTTGAATTTTCATTGCTATTTTTCAGATTTTTTATTTTCAAAAATTTTCGAAAATTTGTTTCGTTCCGAATTTGTTTTTTTAACGAATTTCGACAAGTTCATTTTCGGAAATATCCGAATTAACAAAAATTAATTGAACAAATTTTTCTGAACAATCGTAAATTTTAAAATTCGTAAATTCGTCAATTTGAAAATCCAGAAATTCGTCAATTTGGAAATCTGGAAATACGGAAATTCAAAATCCGAAGATTCATAAAATTCCGAAAACTCAGAAGTTCTAAAAACCAGAAATTCGTCAATTCGCAAATCTGGAAATTCGTAAATTTGAAAATTCGGAAATTCGAAGTCCGAAAATCCGAAAATTTGTAAATTCAATAATTTGAACATTCATAAGTTCGTAAATTCCGAAAATTCAGAAATTCTAAAATCCAGAAATTCATCAATTCGCAAATCTGGAAATTCGTAAATTTAAAAATGTGGAAATTCAAAGTCCGAAAATCCGAAAATTCGGAAATTCAAAAATGTGCGAATTTTCGGATTTCGAATTTACGAATTTTCGAATTCATGAATTTCCAGATTTACGAATTGACAAATTTCTGGATTTTCGAATTTCCGATTTTCCGAAGTTTCGAATTTACGGATTTTTGAATTTACGAATGTTCAGAAAAATTTGTTAAATGGATTTTTGTTAATTTGGATATTTCCGAATACATTCCTTTATCGAAATTCGTTACATTTTTTAAAATTTTTGAATTATTTTTATTTTATTTTTGAACGAATTTTCATTTTTTTTCGGATTTCGAATTTACGATTTTTTTTAATTTTACAAATTTCCAGATTCAGGAATTTGACGAATTTCTGGATTTTCAAATTTTCCGAATTTTCTAATTTACATATATTCGGATTTTTGAATTTACGAATTTCCAGATTTACGAATTGACGAATTTCTGGATTTTCAAATTTCCAATTTTCCGAATTTTCGCATATTCGGATTTTCGAATTTACGAATTTTCGAATTTACGAATTTTCGAATTTACGAATGTGAAAAACTTGTTGAATAGATTTTTGTTAATTCGGATATTGAACTAATTTGTCGAAATTCGTTAAAAAAAACAAAACAAAACGAATTCGGAACTAAAGGAAGTGCACGTCTACTAGATAATGATGGGCATTCTCCAGCCAAGAAGTCTATCCAAATGACTGCAGCTTCTAATGCACATGGTGAGAATCTCACAGTGTGCAGTGAAATCAGTGCAAGCCAGGTTTGGAGGGGCTCAGATATGACTTTTTGTGTTTGTGAACAGTGAAATTTATCACGAGATACAATTAGTAGAGGTAAAATGACATATAAATCTTAGTGAATTGAGTCTATTTCCACAATTCGGCAATATTTACCTTTATAATAGGTACATTTAGCGCCGCTGTAGGATTTGCAATTTTTGTTTCCGGGACGTCGCCTTGACAGGTCATTATTCCCGAGGGTTCCTCTTTAATATACGGCTCTTCAGTTCCTCTTTTTTGTTTAAAAGTAAAATAAAATTTGCTCGTTTTTCGGATCGTTCCCGGGGATCGGTCACAACACAGTTCAGCAGTTGTTACAAATCTAATTACATTTTCTTTGGCAGTAATCTAAATTTATCTTTTGTGTGTCAGAAGGCGGTGAGTGCGAAACGCAGCCAGCCTTACCCCCGAATTTTATATTTCTGTGTCTGGAAATTGCTACAAAGGTAAAAAAAAAAAATGCTAAAAATAATTCGATGGATATTCTAAGTATGATGCTAGAAGGCACGACGTCTTCCCAGATTCCTGATGACACCGCCGACAGGCTTAGAGGGGAACTGAACTCCCAAAAGTGTTTCCATTCACCGCCAGAGACATTTATGTATTTTATGCAGACGATTAACCACTTCCAGACCGATTCATTTCTCATATTCCTCTACGACATGTAAAAAAACATCATTTTTTTTTGCTTGAAAGCTATATAGAACCCCAAAACACTATATATACACTATATTGCCAAAAGTATTGGGACGCCTGCCTTTACACGCACATGAACTTTAATGTCCCCCCATTAAAGTTGGGGGGACATTAAAGTTCTGACCTCAACCCAATAGAACACTTAGGGATGAATTAGAGCAGAGAATGTGAGCCAGGCCTTCTTGTGCCTGACCTCACAAATGCGCTTCTGGAAGAATGGTCAAACATTCCCATAGACACACTCCTAAACCTTGTGGACGGCCTTCCCAGAAGAGTTGAAGCTGTTATAGCTGCAAAGGGCGGGGCCAACTCAATATTGAACCCTACGGACTAAGACCGGGATGCCATTAAAGTTCATGTGCGTGTAAAGGCAGGTGTCCCAATACTTTTGGTAATATAGTGTCTGTCTATCTATCTATCTATCTATCTATCTATCTATCTATCTATCTATCTATCTATCTATCTATCTATCTATCTATCTATATTTTTTTTTTATTTTTTTTTTCAAAGCAGAAGCCCTCGAGAATAAAATGGGTTCTCCATGTTGAAGAAGGTTGGGGAAGACTTCTCTATGAAGTGCGGAGAGCTTGCAATTCTTTGGCGTGCGGACTTCCTACACAAAGGGGTTGATTTACTAAAGGCAAAAAAGACTGTGCACTTTGGAAACTACAGTTGCACACAGCAAGAGCAGTTGCTCCAGAGTTTAGTAAATGAGCAGAAGCTCTGCTGACTTTCATCAACCAATCATGTGCAGGTAAAAATGCTGTTTTTTTTTATTTTCCTTGCATGTGATTGGGTATTTTTTGCAAAGCAAAGCTTTACCTCATTTACTAAGCTTTGGAGCAACTGCCCTTGCAGAGTGTGATTGCACTTTCCAAGGTACACAGTCTACTGGCCTTTATTAAATCAACCCCAAAGTGTAAGCTCTGCAGGTACATGAGCCCACATTACCGATGTACTAAATCTGATGAAAAGAATTTCCATTTTCATTCTTCCGAATATCTATTGGGGACTCTCGCTAATCCATACAGCAAATTGTGCCTGGAATTCCACTTTAATTAGTAAATTGCTACAAATCCAAGTGTGATTGACTTGGTAACGTTCCTTACAAACATGTCACTTCTTATTTTCTTCACTTATTCTTATCAGCAAATTAATACATAAATAAATGTATGTAGGAAATCAAAACCAACATTTCCATGCCCGCGCAGTGCTGAGACCTCTCCCCGTGGACTGGAGAGGTCTTTTCAGAAGTTGTACATTTACTGGGATTTTCTTGCCCATTTTCTGCATGAATTGTGCCGGTCTCCCGGCTGTCATCATCAGGCTCTTTTCATCGCTGTCCTTGGATCCTCTTTGGGCTGCTGTCACTTCTAATCTTGCACACTCCAAGACTTTGACTTCCTTTTATTTATTTATTGTTATGGCTAAATCTGAATACATTAATAAATGGGCGAATCAGATCCTTAGACTGCACGAATTGTGCCAGCAGCGGAAAAGAGAAGGCGCGTGGAGAGGGGAGAAAGCTGAACCATTTCATTCTGGGGTATGAATAAAAAAAATATATATATATATATATATATATATATATATTTTTTTTTTTCATTCATACCCCAGAATGAAATGGATCAGCTTTCTACAAGCCAGGACACCATATGTTTATTGTCAAATATATATATATATATATATATATATATATATATATATATATATATATATATATATATATATATATATATATATATATATATATATATATATATATATATATATATATATATATATATAAAATAAATAAATATATATCTATAGCTATAGATATATATATATCTATATCTATATATATATATAGATATATAGATATAGATAGATAGATAGATAGATAGATAGATAGATAGATAGATAGATAGATAGATAGATAGATAGATAGATAGATAGATATTTTATTTATTTTCATTTTTCATATATATATATATATATATATATTGATATACAGTATATATACACACACACACACAGGTATATAGCTATATGTATATATATATATTTTTTTCAATTATTTATTTATTTCAACTGGGCAGAATTTATAAGAAGGCAAAAGGGGAAATTGCCCCTGCCCCCCCCCCTGACAGAAGGGGCCCCCGTCTATAGGAAAATTATATAAAAAGAATATAAAAAATATATATATATATAATATAAAATGTATATTAATAAAATAAAATACAATCTATAATAAAAAAAACATACTTTATTTTATTAAATGTAACTTGGGAAGTCATATTTTATTTATAAGAAGACAAAAGGGGAAATTGCCCTGGGCCCCCCTGACAGAAGCCCCCCCCCTCTGTACGAAATTTATATTAAAAGAATATAAAAAATATATATAAAATGTATATTAATAAAATGATATACAATATATAATAAAAAAAAAACATACTTTCTTTTATTAAATGTAACTTGGGAAGTAATATTTTATTTATAAGAAGGCAAAAGAGGAAATTGCCCCGGGCCCCCCTGACAGAAGGGGCCCCCCTCTATAGGAAAATTATATTAAAATAATTTTAAAAATATATATAAAATAATATAAAATGTATAATAATAAAATAATATACAATGTATAATAAAAAAAACATACTTTCTTTTATTAAATGTAACTTGAGAAGTAATATTTTATTTATAAGAAGGCAAAAGGGGAAATTGCCCCGGGCCCCCTGACAGAAGGGGCCCCCCTTTATACGAAAACTATATTAAAAGAATATAAAAAATATATATAAAATAATATAAAATGTATATTAATAAAATTATATACAATGTATAATAAAAAAAAACATACTTTCTCTTATTAAATGTAACTTGGGAAGTAATATTTTGCCGGCCATCATCTGTAAAATATATACTGGTATATTGTATTATGTTACAAAAATGAAATTTGGCAGCTGAAGCAAACCACACATAGGGCATTATAACTATGAATTACCGGTAAGTTGTGTCCTGAATTTTAAAAAAATGTGTGACTAATATTGAGAATGTAAACTAACTCTGTGTAAAAGGGAACCCCCCCGAACCTGAAGTTCCCCGGGTCCCCCAAGAGCTAAATCTGGCTCTGCCTGTCACGGCCCCATGCTATCACGGGGGATCTTAATCATGTCTTGTGATAACAATAGTTGCTAAAAAAAAATTAAGGTACAAAGTTAAAAAAAAAAAAAATAATATTAAAATATATTTTTAAAGCACCCCAGCCCCCCTCCCCACACCCCGTGGTCCCGCACACGTGTCCAAACAGCGAGCACACCACACATGTGAAGTATCACCATAAAAATTAGAGCGAGAGCAATAATTCTAGTGCCAAATCCCCTGTATAGTTTCAAACTGGCAATCTCTAAAGACTATGCAGATTTTTGGTACCATAGTTTGGCGTTTTTCCATGGACGCACACAATTTTAAAGCGTGACATGTTTGGTTTTTACTCAGCGTAACATCATCTTTTATATCTTACCAAACAATTGGGTATTATATTGCATGTTTTGCGCATTCAGATTAATTCAACTTTATCTTTTATCCTTGTTCAATATTTTTATTGAGGTTTAACAGAGAGGAACATAACGGTAGTAGGTAGTATCGTGTGTAAAGGATATGAAAGACAATAGTAATAGTCATGTATAAACAATATAAGCAATTTGGGATGCTAAATCCAAGTTACGGGGTATTGTCTAGCACCATCTGGGTGAAAAACATCCCCACAGCATGATGCTGCCACCACCATGTTTCACAGTGGGGATGGTGTTCTTTGGGTGATGTGATGTGTTGGGTTTGCGCCAGACATAGTGTTTTCTTTGATCGCCAAAAAGTTCAGTTTTAGTCTCATCAGACCAGAGCACCTTCCTCCATACATTTTGGGAGTCTCCCACATGCCTTTTCCCAAACTCAAAACGTGCCATTTTGTTTTTTGCTGAAAGTAATGTCTTTCTTCTGGCCACTCTGCCATAAAGCCCAACTCTATGGAGCGTACGGCTTATTGTTGTCCTATGTACAGATACTCCAGTCTCTGCTGTGGAACTTTGCAGCTCCTCCAGGGTTACCTTAGGTCTCTGTGCTCCTCTCTGATTAATGCTCTCCTTGCCCGGTCCGTGAGTTTTGGTGTGCGGCCGTCTCTTGGCAGGTTTGCCTTTGTGCCATGTTCTTTCCATTTGGTTATGATAGCTTTGATGGTGCTCCTAGCGATCACCAAAGATTTGGATATTTTTTTATAACCTAACCCTGACTTGTACTTCTCAACAACATTGTCCCTTACTTGTTTGGAGAGTTCCTTGGTCTTCATGGCAGTGTTTGGTTAGTGGTGCCTCTTGCTTAGGTGTTGCAGCCTCTGGGGCCTTTCAAAAAGGTGTGTCTATGTAATGAGAGATCATGTGACACTTAGATTGCACACAGGTGGACATCATTTCACAAATTATGGGACTTCTGAAGGTAATTGGTTGCACCAGAACTTTTTTATGGGCTTCATAACAAAGGGGGGTTAATACATACGCACATGCCAATTATCAGTTTTTTATTTCTGAAAAATAGTGAAAAATAAATACCTTTAAATGTGAGCAGCCAATACAACAATCAGACTAATTGTGAAGTGAAATTTAAAACAAGAGTGTAGCGCTAATAATGTATGTATTACACAAAAAAAACCTAACCAGAATGGAAGTCTGGAGGCGGATTGTGCTATAAATACTATAATATAACACTCTAAACTTAGAGTGTATGGAAATAACAATGCAAGTGAAGTGAATAACAGGTGTATTAGACCTACAAATATGCAACCATAAACGTGATCTTAAAACGCAAGTAGTCGCCAAAACTCAAAAAACTGAAAAAAAAATTAGTATATATTTCGACACAAAACTAATATAAATCGTGCGTGACCCAAAAATACGAAAATAAATTACAAACTGTGATACTGATACCAAGAACTGGAGAATCTATGTTAAACTGGTATGAGCACTTGACCGTACAAATTCTTTGAGAAAGTATATATGAGCAGCTGGACATCGCATGCGAGTAGCATGCAATCACTGAATGTAACTACAACCACTGAAATCTATGCTAAGATGATGCGAACACTTAGTAAGCTGGTACTCTAAAAAGAATGTATATCTGAATGGTTGGGTGTCGCATGTAGTCGCATGCAGACACTCGAAACCCAACAGAAGGGTACAAACTCAAGTAATGAAAAAGGAAAAATAAAATAACAGAGGTAATGAGCACATGTATGTGAATATTAAGTAACAATCCCACACATATATCTCTATTTGTATGTGAACCAAACTGTTAAATGGTGTACATATGGTTAGAATGAAACGTAGAAATGAATGAATGAATGAATGAATGAATGATTTGTAAAGCGCTGCAAATGCGAACCGAATCGCCTCAAGGATGATGGAATATGTTTCAAATGTATGGTATACTGCAGTGCTTAAGATCTATAGCGAACTGCAAAAAAACAGGAAATGTATGCCACCCCTAGGAACGAGGGAAGATGAAAGTCCACATATACAGTGGGGACGGAAAGATTTTTGCAGATTTATTAAAAAAGAAAAACTGAAATATCACATGGTCCTAAGTATTCAGACCCTTTGCTCAGTATTTAGTAGAAGCCCCTTTTGATCTAATACAGCCATGAGTCTTTTTGGGAAAGATGCAACAAGTTTTTCACACCTAGATTTGGGGATCCTCTGCCATTCCTCCTTGCAGATCCTCTCCAGTTCTGTCAGGTTGGATGGTAAACGTTGGTGGACGGCCATTTTTAGGTCTCTCCAGAGATGCTCAATTGGGTTTAAGTCAGGGCTCTGGCTGGGCCATTCAAGAACAGTCATGGAGTTGTTGTGAAGCCACTCCTTCGTTATTTTAGCTGTGTGCTTAGGGTCATTGTCTTGTTGGAAGGTAAACCTTCGGCCCAATCTGAGGTCCTGAGCACTCTGGAGAAGGTTTTGTCCAGGATATCCCTGTACTTGGCCGCATTCATCTTTCCCTCAATTGCAACCAGTCGTCCTGTCCCTGCAGCTAAAAAACACCCCCACAGCATGATGCTGCCACCACCATGCTTCACTGTTGGGACTGTATTGAACAGGTGATGAGCAGTGCCTGGTTTTCTCCACACATACCGCTTAGAATTAAGGCCAAAAAGTTCTATCTTGGTCTCATCAGACCAGAGAATCTTATTTCTCAGCATCTTGGAGTCCTTCAGGTGTTTTTTAGCAAACTCCATTCGGGCTTCCATGCGCCTTGCACTGAGGAAAGGCTTCCTTCGGGCCACTCTGCCATAAAGTCCCGACTGGTGGAGGGCTGCAGTGATGGTTGACTTTCTACAACTTTCTCCCATCTCCGGACTGCATCTCTGGAGCTCAGCCACAGTGATCTTAGGGTTCTTCTTTACCTCTCTCACCAAGGCTCTTCTCCCCCGATAGCTCAGTATGGCCGGACGGCCAGCTCTAGGAAGGGTTCTGGTTGTCCCAAACATCTTCTATTTAAGGATTATGGAGGCCACTGTGCTCTTAGGAACCTTAAGTGCAGCAGAATTTTTTTTGTAGCCTTGGCCAGATCTGTGCCTTGCCACAATTCTGTCTCTGAGCTCTTCAGGCAGTTCCTTTGACCTCATGATTCTCATTTGCTCTGACATGCACTGTGAGCTGTAAGGTCTTATATAGACAGGTGTGTGGCTTTCCTAATCAAGTCCAATCAGTATAATCAAACACAGCTGGACTCAAATGAAGGTGTAGAACCATCTCAAGGATGATCAGAAGAAATGGACAGCACCTGAGTTATATATATGAGTGTCACAGCAAAGGGTCTGAATACTTAGGACCATGTGATATTTCAGTTTTTCTTTTTTAATAAATCTGCAAAAATGTCAACAATTCTGTCAATATGGGGGGCTGTGTGTACAATATGGGGTGCTGTGTGTACATTAATGAGGAAAAAAATGAACTTAAATGATTTTAGCAAATGGCTGCAATATAACAAAGAGTGAAAAATTTAAGGGGGTCTGAATACTTTCCGTCCCCATTGTATATAGAACAAAATGTTCATGCAGATGACTTCAAAGCAGTAGATATACGTTCTACGTTTTCTGAGTTGACTGTCAATATATTGTATGATGGACACTCAAACAATGCTTTTAACTTCAAAGAGTAGGGAAGAGGTTTGAGGTACCCTTACCGGAACTGGTGGACTCACAAGCCGATGGCGGAGAGTCAAACGGGCTTGTTCCGGAATACGGTAGATGAGGATTTTATCCAAATGGATGTAGGGATGGAATTTATCTTGGATGGATCACTGAATGACCAAGACCCTTACTCACCACAGAAAAAAGTCGGATATGGATGTTACCAACTGGAGTACTCCATTATCACTTTCATCAAACAACCAAAAGATGTTATAAAAACAGATCCTCATCTCCAATCCTCTCAATATAAATGATGGTTCTCAAAAGAAAAAAAGAAAAAAATATGCTTCCACATAGTGTGAATCCACATATGATAAAGGGGAAATTTATTTGAAAAATCAATTTCCAACCCCCAAACAACAAGGGTATTATAAGACAATAAGTTCAATTGAACAGGATAAAACACGCTATAGAATCGTGGCTCAGCAAGCATATCAACCCGACGCATTTCGTCTACAGAGACTTCGACTGGGGTATAACCCCAGTGAAGTCTCTGTAGACGAAACATGTCGGGTTGATATGCTTGCTGAGCCTCTATAATAACAATGCAAGTGATTAACTTCACTTGCATTGTTATTTCCATACACTCTAAGTTTAGAGTGTTATATTATAGTATATATAGCACAATCAGCCTCCAGACTTCCATTCTGGTTAGGTTTTTTTGTGTAATACATACATTTTTAGCGCCACACTCTTGTTTTACATTTCTAAAAAATAGTTTTATGTATATATTTTTCTAATTTTACTTTACCAACTTATTGTGTTCTGGTCACATATAATTCAGATTAAAAAAACATTGAACTAACGGCTGTAATGTAACAAAATAGGTAAAAAGCCAAGGGGGTGAATACTTTTGCAAGGCACTGTAGGTACTAAGCGAATAAAATATAACATTAAGTGGCGTTCATGAAGGAACAAATTAGGCCAAATGGCCTTTCAATAGATGTCTGGGGGAGGACAATCTACCCTAAGTTGCATAATGGCAGGTTAAAAGGTTCTGGGTTGATGAAACATTAACAGCAAGGATTAGGAGTTGGGGGGAGGTGAGGAGGAGGTTTACAAGCTTACATCATGGTCTGCCCAGTCATTGATAACGGAGGCAGCAGCTTGGCATCCTAATAGGAGGGTGCCAAGGGGCTCAAAAGATCTGGGAGATTGTAGAACAGGGTGGAAGATATGGGGCATGGATGAGGGTAGGCCTGTTTGGTATGGGGGGTATGGGGGCAGACTCAAAAGGTATAGAAGGTTATGGGCACAATAGGGTCTCGTCAAAGCCAGGGGGTAGGAAGTGGGTCACCCAGGGGTTCCAGAGTTTCTCGAATTTTAGAAATTTGTCCAATAGTATTGCCTCTATCTTAGCGTGGATCATGGCTTGGGTGATTCTATGCTTTGCTGTGAGAACACATAAGACAGAGGATTTCAAGGCTTTCGCAATGGTCTGCTGGCAGCAGTAGTGATTTGGAGCAGCAGTTTAAATTGGCGGTGGGTCAGGGACATGGGTTTGTTGTTTAGGGGAGCAACCGTTGGATCTGGTGATAGAGATATGGTAAAAAGTTTTGATAAGTTTGAGAAAATTTCTGACCAGAAGGCTTGCGCTATGGGACAATCCCAGCATATGTGGAGGTGCGTTCAGGGTTCATTACAGCTGCAAAAGCAGAACTGTGGTTATTGTGGGAGGAATTTATGAATCCTGGAGGGGACCAGGCACCACCTGGTAAGCACCTTATAGTTAGTTTTTAAGGCAGCCATGTTTGGGGAGGAAGATTTAATTGCCTGCCAGATGGAAGACCAATCGGTGTGGTCGAGCATAAGGTTGAGATCCCTTTCCCATCTGCTAACATAGTCAGGGGGCTTCGCTGTTTCTGGGGCTATTAGGAATGCATAGAGCTCTGAAATTAGCCCTCGTCTGTGGGGTTCTGGCTTGCACGTCCGTTTGAAAGATGTAAAACTTAAGTCTGAGGGGTCAGTGGGGGTATAAGGTGTGAGGTAAAGTTTGATTTGTAGAAATCGGAAGAGTTCTGAGGAGGGAATGTTATGGGTCTCCCTGTGTGCCTGGAAGGGTTTGAAGGAGGTGGACGCGAAGAATTGATGTGCTCTGATGAGACCAGCTCTCGACCAGGTGGAGAATGAGGCCGGGGCAGACCAGGCTGGATAGGGTTGTGAGTTGTGAAAAAAAGAGAGTAAGGGATTATGAGGAAACTGGAGGCCAAACCCAGCACCCTGCCTTTGGCCAATTATGGCTGTCTAATCAGAGCGCGCTGTGATTGGTTCCTTTTAGAACAAACGAACACCCGATGTTCGAGTTGAACTTACGTTCAACTCCAACCGCGGACTCATCCCTAGTGACTACCAGGGACAAAAAAGAGCCAGTGAAATACCCTATAGGGGTATACGTGGACTTAGTGGGGGAAACAGTAAATAGTCTCTGAGATTCTTACAGCCAACATAACAGGATAAATGTATATATTAAGTAGCGGAACCTGATAATGGTATGTCAGAGGAGACCAAAGTATCTGTAAAAGGTCTCCGAGAACATATCTGATATGTGGGTCTACATTAGTAAGGAAAGATGCCCACTGGGGCATCCTATGATAGTTTGTGAACAACCAATAAAATTCTAAATACAGTTTAAACATTACTGCGTGGGCAGGCAATGGTCACTAAACCAGCCAAGGTAGTAAGTATGTTAAGGAGTAAAAGTAATTGCGAGTGTTGGCAAGAACAATCAACACGGCTACTGTAACTTAAGTGAGCCGTGAGGCATAAGGCCTAAGCGTGAGGCAATGTGTCTTTATTTGGACACGGTGACTCAAGCTATATAAGAGTGTGAACAATGAACGATCTAAATGCATGTGAATAAAAACATATCATTAGGGGTTGGGTGTAGAGGTGGAAAAGGGGTAGGCATGGGGGGAGGGGAAGGGGAGGGAGATGGGAAGGTGGGGAAGGTAGGGTGGTTTGGAGGAATATGGACAAATTCACATTGCGCATAATGAAAAAGGCTAAGCCAGCATAAGTAACTGAATATAGCAAACAGACCTGTGGTTTCCTCGGTATAGTCACGGTAAGGTGGAAGTCCCATTAGAGTGCTTTAAGAGAGCTAAGGTGTAAGTGCCGACTGTTCGCAAAGAGGAGATCAGTCCATTGAGTCTTCAGGAGCTGGGAGAGGTGAGACATAAAGTCCACTCTTATGTATGCCTGAGGATGTTTTTGGTCCAGGGGAGGCTTGGAGTTTCCTTGGAGAGCGAAAAGCAGATCGACGACAGGATCCCACAGCCACGGGGTCTTGAGGAGCCAGGTTAAATTCTTGGAGTGTTGATTGAAGATCTTCAATCGGCTTGCACTGGTAGGATGATCCTTTGTAGGAGAAGCAAATAGAGAAGGGAAATCCCCACCAATTTCAGTGCTCTTGAAGGATCTGTAGGTGAGGTTTCATGGATTTCCATTTTGCCAGGGTCACCCGAGAGAGGTCATGAAAGATCTGGTAGCGATGGCCTTGGAACAGCAACGATTCTTTGTGACGCAATGCTGTCAACAACTGCTCTTTGGAACGGAAGTAATGAAGCTTCACAAGTAATGAAGCTTCACAACAATGTTGCGAGGGGGCCCTCTTCAGGACGCGTTGCCAGGGTGCGATGGATCCTTTCCATTTCAAGGCACTCTATAGGGATAGAGGGCACCAGTTCCTGGAATAGCACAGTGATGGTGGATTGTAGGTCAGTGACTGTCTCTGGGATGGCACGTATGCGCAAATTAGAACGCCCGGCCCTAGTTTCAAAGTCCTCAAGCGATATAGGGAATACCCTTGAATGGTTGCCAGACAATCATGAGAGCTGTTGAACCAAGTTTCTGAAATTCCCACAAAGTTGAAATCCTTCTTATACATTAGCAGCTCTAGTTCTTTGGTAGCTATGACTAAGCACTGTTGAGAGTGTGAAACGCGCCAGCTAATCTATCCTGTATCCTGCTGTGGTTTGAACTTTTGTTATTTTATACAATAAAAACATTTTTATTGGAGTGCGGCTGTCCAGATCCTCCTTCTTCTAATTGCTCTAGTTCTCCCATCTTGTCTGCCAGATTCCTGCAATTAGTGAACAAGCCTCGTAGTTTTGTCCGGACGCATACTATCTCCGTGTCATACATCTCACGGAATCTTCAACCACTTGCCGACTGCTGCACGCCTATATACATCGGCACAATGGCAGTGGTGGGCAAATGGGCGTACCAGTCCGTCCCCTTTAATTTGTGAAGCTAGTGGGCGCGCGTGCCCACCGCGCACAGCGTGACCGTGCCCGCGGGACCTGCGGACTCGATGTACACCGGTGTTCCGGCGATCATGTCACGGAGCCGCAGAACAAGGAGATGCCTATTTAAACAAGGCATTTCCCCCGTTCTGCCTTGTGACATGTCATCAGGAGCAGTGATCGCTGTCATGTGAGTGGCAGCCCATCCCCCCACAGTTAGAATCACTCCCTAGGACACACTTAACCCCTTGATCGCCCCCTAGTGTTTAACCCCTTCACTGCCAGTGTCATTTCCATAGTAATCAGTTTTTTTTTATAACACTGATCGCTTTATAAATGACAATGGTCCCAAAATACTGTCAAAAGTGTCCGATGTGTCCGCTATAATGTCGCAGTCACGATAAAAATCATAGATCGCCGCCATTACTAATAAAAAAAAAAAATTATAATAAAAAATGCCATAAAACTATTCCCTATTTTGTAGACACTATAACTTTTGTGCAAACCATTTAATTTACGCTTATTGCGATTTTTCTTTTTTTTTTTACCAAAAATATGTAGAAGAATACGTATCGGCCCAAACTGAGGAAAAAAATATTTTTTTAATATATTTTTGGGGGATATTTATTATAGAAAAAAAATTAAAAAATATTGTTTTCTTTTTAAAATTGTCACACTTTTTTTATTCATAGCGCAAAAAATAAAAAACGCAGAGGTGATCAAATACCACCAAACGAAAGCTCTATTTGTGGAGAAAAAAAGACGTCAACTTTGTTTGGGTGCAACGTCGCACGACCGCGCAATTGTCAGTTAAAGCGACGCAGTGCCGAATCGCAAAAAGTTCTCTGGTCAGGAAGGGGGTAAAATCGTCCGGGGCTGAAGCGTTTAAGAGGGGGTGGGGGGGCTTTCTTAGCTAAGCATGCCCTTCTACCTGCATGCCTGAGCTAAGGGCAGATGGATTTCAGGAAGTAAATGCTACATGATTTGCACTTACTCAAGATAACTGCGACTTCTCAACAAAATAAAGCATGGAGACACGGATGGACGGGGGTGCGGGGGGGGGGGGGAGGGGGGAGTTCGCTTTGAATATTGAAAATTAATTTAATAACGTTTTTGGTTTGTGGCGCTCACATACAGTTAAGTTCCACTTTAAAGTCTTGTCTGCAGGCTTCATTCTGCCATGAGAGATTTTTTTTTTTTCCTAAACACACACATGTGATAAAAGCCTCTCTTTACCATTATACGGTTCTCTTTGGCGGGTGTTGGGCTCACACAGACAGCGTTCTGCCGGGGATACAATTACCCGCTCAGAGGTTCTGTTGCCCCCTTTTTTTTTTTTTTTTCCGCTGTCTAAAACGGATGAAATATGGATTTTTATAAACCAATTAAAAATAATTGCACGGCTGGGGAATTAAAACAGTTATTAAATATTTTTCAAACCATCAGCCTGTTGAGATTTCCGAATAGATCTGGGATGTCAGTTTCAGCTTTTTTGTTTCTTTTTTTTTTCTTTTTTTTCTCCTTCCTCATTTTTAGACACTTTGAGCATCAAAAACATTCTCACTTTGTGAACGCCTAAATCCCTTGACATCCATAATTGTGGGAATAAATATCTGTGAAAGTGGCTGCTTTTTTTTTTTTTTTTAATCCCCTCCTGGATGGTGAATGAAGACGCTAAAATGTATTTTCCTTTTTCTTTTTTTTCCCCAACAATGTGCCATGACAGGGAACTTTAGAAGTAAAACGCGTCAGCCCTTATAAATGGACCGATTTCACAGATATGAATGGTTGCAACTATTGTATAATACTATATAACTACTATAATAGTTTGTAATTCCTGAAAACTTTCACCTATTAACCATTTGCATACCCCCTTCCTGCCCAGGCCAATTTTCAGCTTTCAGAGCTCTCACACTTTGAATGACAATTACGCGGTCATGTGACACTGCACTTTTTTAAAAAAATTCACTCAAGTAGAGCTTTCTTTTGATGGTATTTATTCACTTCCTTCCCCGCCCATAGTCAAGTGACATCCACAGGAGGGATCTACCATCCTGGGTGGGCATCATATGACGTCCTCGGCTTCCCGGCCGTCTAGGGGGCGCGCGCCGCTGCGTCACCCCGGAGCCGCTGCGCATGCGCGGTGGCTGCGATGTCCGCCGGGGCACCCGCGATTAATACAGAGCAGGGACGTGGATCTGTGTGTGTAAACACACAGATCCATATCCTGTCAGGGGAGAGGAGACCGATCGTGTGTTCCCAGTTACAGAGGAACACCAATCGGCCCTCCTCCCCCAGTCAGTCCCCTCCCCCTACAGTTAGAATCACTCCCTAGGTAACGCATTTAACCCCTTGATCGCCCCCCCATAGTGTTTAACTTCTCCCCTGCCAGTGACATTTTTATAGCACTGATCGCTGTATAAATTGTCCCAAAATAGTGTCAAAATTGTCTGATGCGTCCGCCGAAATGTCGCAGTCACAATAAAAATCGCAGATCACCGTCATTACTAGTAAAAAAAAAAATAAGAAGAGGAATGCCATAAATCAATCCCCTATTTTGTAGACGCTATAACTTTTGCGCAAACCAATCAATATACGCTTATTGCAATTTTTTTTACCAAAAATATGTAGAAGAATATAAATCGGCCTAAACTGAGAAAGAATTTTTTGTTTTTTTTTAAATTGGGATATTTATTATAGCAAAAAGTAAAAAATATTGTGTTATGTTATAGCGCAAGAAATAAAAACCGCAGAGGTGATCAAAGAAAGCTCTATTTGTGGGGGGGGGGGGGGGAAATGATAAAAATTGATTCATTTGGGTACAGTGATGGATGACCGCGCAATTGTCATTCAATATGCGACAGCGCTGAAAACTGAAAATTGGCCTGGGCAGGAAGGGGGTGAAAATTCCCTGTATTAAAGGGGTTAATCACCACTGTTTTTTTTTTTTTTTTTTTGCTAAACGTTTTTCATATTTTGGTATAACATGTTGCAAACAGATAATTTTCAGCTTCACTAATGGGCACTGATGAGGTGGCACTGATGAGGTGGCACTGATGGGCACTGATGATGTGGCACTGATGAGGTGGCACTGATGAGGTGGCACTGATGCAGGGACATAGCTAAGGGGGGGGGGTTTGAGGTTGAACCCCCCCAGAGCATGAGTGCAGACAGAAATAGTAACGTTATGTGTGCTTCGCCACACTCGGCAGGCACTGACTCACACACACAGTTGTTGTGTTCTGCCTGAGCCTGCTGTTACACCGTCCGACCACCGGGGTGCGCCGGCCCGGGCTGTTGGGCTCGGCTTGGCCTGAGGGAGGCTCTGTCAGCAGGGAGGGGCGGGGCCGGAAGCTCCATTAACGCTCTGCCCCTGCCCTGCCCCGCCCCATGTAGCCTGTGTGTGCTCGGAGGCTCGGAGCAGAGAGGGAGCGCTGAGAGTGTCTCCCCTGTACATCTGAGAGCCCCGCCATGGACCACTGAGAGCTCCGCCCTGGACCACGAAAAGCCCCACCCCCTACGTGGAAAGCCCCGTCCCTATCATGGAAAGCCCCGCGCCTATCACAGAAAGCCCCTGGTCATTCCCTGTAGTCGCAGCCGCAGTCTCTGGTCATTCCCTGTAGTCGCAGCCGTAGTCTCTGGTCATTTCCTGTAGTTGCAGCTGCAGTCTCTGGTCATTCCCTGTAGTCGCAGCCGCAGTCTCTGGTCATTCCCTGTAGTCGCAGACGCAGTCTCTGGTCATTCCCTGTAGTCGCAGCCGCAGTCTCTGGTGATTCCCTGTAGTCGCAGCCGCAGTCTCTGGTCATTCCCTGTAGTCGCAGCCGCAGTCTCTGGTCATTTCCTGTAGTCGCAGCCGCAGTCTCTGGTCATTCCCTGTAATCACAGCCGCAGTCTCTGGTCATTCCCTGTAGTCGCAGCCGCAGTCTCTGGTGATTCCCTGTAGTCGCAGCCGCAGTCTCTGGTGATTCCCTGTAGTCGCAGCCGCAGTCTCTGGTCATTCCCTGTAGTCGCAGCCGCAGTCTCTGGTCATTTCCTGTAGTCGCAGCCGCAGTCTCTGGTCATTCCCTGTAATCACAGCCGCAGTCTCTGGTCATTCCCTGTATTCGCAGCCGCAGTCTCTGGTCACTGCGCTACAGGTAATTTGCGCGGTTATGCAACACTGTACCCAAACAAAATTTATATCTTTTTTTTTTGTTACACAAATAGAGCTTTCTTTTGGTGGTATTTGATCACTGTTTTTTTTTTGTTTTTTTTTATTATTAAATGGAAAAAGATTGAAAATTTAGAAATATAAATAATGTTATTTTCTACTTTCTGCAATAAAACAAATCAAATAAAATTGAATTTCTTTAAAAAAAAATTTTAAAAAATGTATTCTTCTACATGTCTTTGGTACAAAAAATAATCCCAACACGTGTATATTAATTGGTTTGTGTGAAACTTATTGCGTCTACAAACTATGGGATGTATATTTGAAAATTGATCAATCCTGGTGTGTTGAAGGCCTATCTCACACCCTTTATCTGGATGGCGTACACGTACGTGATCCAGCCTGCCCGTGCCACCTTGCCACAGTAAACATACTGTGGCCGGGCAACAATCAGTTAAATCTGTCTGGAGTTTTTAAAGCTGAACTTCACTCTCACAATTAACAGGAGCTGCACTGTATTTCCAAAAGTATTGGGACACCTGCCTTTACACGCACATGAACTTTAATGACATCCCAGTCTTAGTCCGTAGGGTTCAATATGGAGTTGGCCCTTTGCAGCTATAACAGCTTCAACTCTTCTGGGAAGGCCGTCCACAAGGTTTAGGAGGGTGTCTATGGGAATGTTTGACCATTCTTCCAGAAGAGCATTCGTGAGGTCAGGCACTGATTTTGGATGAGAAGGCCTGGCTCGCAGTCTCCACTCTAATTCATCCCAAAGGTGTTATATCGGGTTGAGGTCAGGACTCTGGGCAGGCCAGTCAAGTTTCTCCACCCCAAACTCGCCCATCCATGTCTTTATGGACCTTGCTTTATGCACGGGTCCAAATCATTTGGTGGAGGGGGGATTATGATGTGGGGTTGTTTTTCAGGGGTTGAGCTTGACCCCTTAGTTCCAGTGAAGGGAATTCTTAAGGCGTCAGCATGCCAAGACATTTTGGACAATTTCATGCTCCCAACTTTATGGGAACAGTTTAGGGACAGGCCCCTTCCTGTTCCAACATGACTGCCCACCAGTACACAAAGCAAGGTCCTTGTCTTTGGTGTTATCTTTGTGAAACACAATAAAAGGCGATCGGAAGTTCTGGATGTGCAGCCATTTCTTTCTTCTTTTCAAGGTCCATAAAGACATGGATGAGCGAGTTTTGGGTGGAGGAACTTGTTGGTGGCAGGCGGGCTGGTCTGAGTAATAAAAAATAAAAAAAAGAGAAAATATCCAGTGAGCGGCAGTTGTGTGGAGGAAAATGCCTTGTTGAGGTCAGAGGAGAATGGGCAGACTGGTTCCAGATGATAGAAAGACAACAGTAACTGAAATAACCACTCGTTACACCCAAGGTATGCAGAATACCATCTCTGAATGCACAACACACATCCAACGTTGAAGCAGATGGTCTACAGCAGCAAAAGACCACACCTGGTGCCACTCTTGTTAGCTAAGAACAGGAAACTGAGGCTACAATTGGCACAGGATCACCATAATTGAACAATAGAAGATTGTAAAAACGTTGCCTGGTCTGATGAGTCTGGATTTCAGCTGCGACATTCAGATGGTAGGGTCAGAATTTGGCGTAAACAACATGAAAGCATGGATCCATCCTGCCTTGTATCACCGGTTCAGGCTGGTGGTGTCAAATGGTGTGGGGGATATTTTCTTGGCTTTGGACCCCTTAGTACCAACTGAGCATGGTTTAAACCCCACGGCCTACCTGAGTATTGTTGCTGACCATGTCCATCCCTTTATGACTACAGTGTCCCCATCTTCTGATGGCTCCTTCCAGCAGGATAATGCACCATGTCACAAAGCTCCAATCATCTCACCACTGGACAATGAGGTCCCTGTCCTCCAATGTCCTCCACACTCACCACATCTCATCCAATAGAGAACCTTCGGGATGTGGTGGAAAACGGGAGATTCGGCATCATGGATGTGCAGCCGACAAATCTGCAGCAACTGTGTGATGTTATTATGTCACTATGGAACAAAATCTCTGAGGAACGTTTCCAACACCTTGTTGAATCTATGCCACCAAGAATGAGGGCCAAAGGGGGTCCAACCCGCTACTAGCAAGGTGGACCTAATAAAGTGGCTGGAGTGCTGCTTGTATAATATCTGTAATTCAATCATTTCTTGGTCATCAAAAGTTTTTTAAAAAAAGTTATAAAAATATTTTTATCGGCTTTACATTTTGGTCCAAGCGCGGTTATCATTTATTTGCTTTGAAATATTCCAATAATAGCCCGGTGTATGGACTGGAGGAGAACGGAGCTCTCGATGCTCACATTCTTTCTTTCTCCTTTCTACGATTATCATAATCACTTAGGAAATTGTGGGAGGAAATATCTGATTTTAATACTCATTTACTCGGCTCGGAGTTCGCTCTCCTCCGGCTCTCCAAGACTTTAGACTTTATCTCAGATCCCGGGAGAGATCTCGGAGGTCATAAGCCGCTCTCCGCTCCTTTTTTTAAAGCCACTTCAGAAAATTATTGAAATTCCCTTGAAAGTTCCCTCGACAGCCGAGGACGGCGGAGAGCCATCCGGTGCATGTGAAGAAGGGGGAAGGAGCCGATCATTGGGAATCGCAGGAATGGGTCGGAGATGATTCATTTTGGATAATTATAAGAACGGATTAGCAAAAAAAAAACAAACAAAAAAAACAAAAACAAAAAACTGATCTTATGGATTGATGTTTCCACATTCTTTCTGTTTAAAAGAAGAAAAACAAAACCTCAGTCTTTTCGATGCAATGTGATTAGCTGGGCACCAACTAGTAGACGTGCAGAACAAAAACATTTTTTTTTCCGTATTTACATAAATTTGTTTAATTTTTTTAATTTTGTTTTCGGAATTCAGTTAGTTTATTTGAGGTTGAATGGATCTGAACTTTGCTGAATTCGAATGAATTTGAATCCATTTGAATTCCATTCAAATTTCCAATCTAATTCAATTTGAAAATCTAATTTATTCTATTCGAAATTCAGATTTTGAAGGGCGGTTATATTCTTTGTATTCCATTCTATTTCATTGTTTATTCTATTCAGGGGTCCTAAAACTACGGCCCTCCAGCTGTTGCACAACTACACGTCCCTATGAGGCATTGTACAACTCCAACATTCACAGACATGACTAGGAATGATGGGAATTGTAGTTCCTGAACAACTGGAGGGCCGTAGTTTAGTGACACTTTTTTGTTCTGTTCTATTCTGTTTTTTTTTTCTATTATATTCTATTATTTTCTATTCTATTCAAATTCAAATGTATTCTTTTTGAAATTCTAATTTATTCTATTCCAAATTCGCATTTTGGAAAACAGTTATATTGTTATGATCTTTCTATTCTTTTCTATTTTTTATTCTATTCTATTTTACGCTTTTCTATTCTATTCTTTTATGTTCTATTGTATTCTTTTCTATTCTATTCTATTTGCAATTATTCTATTAGAAATTTGAATTTCGGAAGATGGTTATATTCTTTCTATTCTATTCTTTTCTTTTCTAGTCTATTCTATTCTAATCTATTTTATTCAAATTAAAACGTATTCTATTAGACTTTTGGGAAATGGTTATATTCTTTCTATTCTTATTCTATTAGAAATTTGAATTTCGGAAGATGGTTATATTCTTTCTATTCTATTCTTTTCTTTTCTAGTCTATTCTATTCTTTTAGTTTGAATAAAATAGATACAATATCTATTTTATTCAAAATCTATTTTATTCAAATTAAAACGTATTCTATTAGACTTTTGGGAAATGGTTATATTCTTTCTATTCTACTCCATTCTATTGTTTTTTTCTATTCTGTTCTTTTCTTTTCTAGTCTATTCTATTCTTTTATTTTCTATTCTAATCTATTCTATTCAAATTCAAAGTTATTCTATTAGACTTTTGGAAAATGGTTATATTCTTTCTATTCTTTTCTATCCTCTTGTTTTTTTAATGCTATTCTATGTTTTTCTCTTCTATCCTTTTCTTTTCGAATTTCGAAATTATTCTATTCGAAATTTGATTTTCTGAAGAAAGTTATATTATTTCTATTCTATTCTATTCAAATTTATTCTATTCTAAATTCGAATTTCGGAAAACAGTTATATTGTTATATTCTTTCTATTCTTTTCTATTGTTTATTTTGTTCAATTGTATTCTTTTCTATTCTTTTATTTATGTTCTATTGTATTCTTTTCTATTCTATTCTATTTGAATTCAAATGTATTCTACTAGAAATTTAAATTTCGAAAGATGGTTATATTCATTCTATTCTATTGTTTTTTTTCTATTCTATTGTTTTCTTTTCTAGTCTATTCTATTCTTTTATTATCTATTCTATTCTAATCTATTCTATTCAAATTCAAACTTATTCTATTAGACTTTTGGGAAATGGTTATATTCTTTCTATTCTATTCTATTGTTTTTTTTCTATTCTGTTCTTTTCTTTTCTAGTCTATTCTATTCTTTTATTTTCTATTCTATTCTAATCTATTCTATTCAAATTCAAATTTATTCTATTAGACTTTTGGATGGTTATATTCTTTCTATTCTATTCTATCCTCTTGTTTTTTTAATGCTATTCTATGTATTTCTCTTCTATCCTTTTCTTTTCGAATTTTGAAATTATTCTATTCGAAATTTGATTTTCTGAAGAAGGTTATATTTATATTTTATTCTATTCTATTCAAATTCAAATTTATTCTATTCTAAATTTGAATTTCGGAAAACGGTTATATTGTTATATTCTTTCTATTCTTTTCTATTGTTTATTCTATTCTATTGTATTCTTTTCTATTCTTTTATTTATGTTCTATTGTATTCTTTTCTATTCTATTCTATTTGAATTCAAATGTATTCTACTAGAAATTTGAATTTCGAAAGATGCTTATATTCATTCTATTCTATTGTTTTTTTCCTATTCTATTGTTTTCTTTTCTAGTCAATCTATTTTTTTATTATCTATTCTATTCTAATCTATTCTATTCAAATTCAAACTTATTCTATTAGACTTTTGGGAAATGGTTATATTGTTTTTTTTCTATTCTATTGTTTTCTTTTCTAGTCTATTTTATTCTTTTATTATCTATTCTATTCTAATCTATTCTATTCAAATTCAAACTTATTCTATTAGACTCTTGGGAAATGGTTATATTCTTTCTATTCTATTCTATTCTATTGGTTTTTTTTTTAAATGCTACTCTATTTTTATTCTATTCTATTCTTTTCTATTTTGTTCGAATTTGAATTTATTATATTTGAAATTTGATTTTCCAAAGAAGGTTATATTCTGTATATTTTATTCTATTCTTTTTTTCTATTTTATTCTATTTTTTCTATTCTATTCAAACTCAAATTTATTCTATTTGAAATTCGAATTTCAGAAGATAGTTGAATTATTTTTTATTCTATTCTCTGCTATTTTCTTATTCTATTCTATTCCTTTATTTTCTTTTATATTTTGTTCTGTTCTTTTATTTGCTATTCTATTTTTTCTGTTTTACTATATTCTTTTCTATTCTATTCTTTTATTTTCTATCCCTTTATTTTCTCTTTTATTTTTCTCTATTCTTCTATTTTGTATTCTGTTCTGTTTTACGCTAATATATTATATCCTTTTATTTTCTATTCTATTTTATTCTCTTCAAAAATTTTAATTTGATTCAAAAACTATTTGCATGTCATCCGAAGTTTCGTTTCGTTATTTTGGATTTGTTTAAATCCATTACCATTGTAATTCGGAAATTTGTATGACTAAAAATTTGTCCGAATTTCAATTCGGAAAAAAAACAAACCGCACATATCTACCAACTATCCAATGTACATAGTGCACCTGATCCCACCACAGACCCTTTCTTTTTGCTTACCTGCTCCCCCCTACATTGCCAGCTGAGGCAGGAGTGGCAGCCGCTCCATACGGGGCGCAGGGGCACCTCCCCCTAAATTATGCACCCCGCCCTCTAATCTACATGCAGGGCGCCGGACGCATGGATTCCGTTTTTTTAAGCACGTGATTAACCACTTGCCGCCCACCATATAGTAATATGACGTCGGCAAAGTGGTTGTGATATCCTGCCTGGTCGCCATATGGATATCAAGCTGCTGTGCGCCCTCGGGGGCGCGCATCGCGGCGATCGTTGTTGCGGTGTGTCAGTCGGACACACCGCAACTCTGATCTAGGTAAAGAGTCTCTGACGGAGACTCTTTACCACGTGATCAGTTGTGTCCAATCACGGCTGAATACGATGTAAACAGGAAGAGCCGTTGATCGGTTTTTCCTCACTCGCGTCTGACAGAGACGAGTAGAGGAGAGACGATCGTCTGCTCTCCTGACGGGGGGGGGGGGTCTGTGCTGATTGTTTATCAGTGCAGCCCCCCCTCGGATGCCTGCCCAGGACCACCAGGATGCCGCCAGAACCACCAGGGATGGCCACCACACTGGACCACCAGGTATGCCACCCTAGACCACCAGGGAAATGCCAATCAGTGCCCATCCCCAATGCCTGCCAGTGCCAGTGATGCCTATCAGTGAAATCCAGTGCCAGTGCCAGCAATCAGTGCCCATCAATGCCCATCAGTGCCGCATTTCAGTGCCCATCAGTGCCGCCTATCAGTGCCCAGCAGTGCCGTCTATCAGTGCCACCCATAAGTACCCATCAGTGCAGCCTTTTAGTGCCCATCAGTGCCCACCAGTGCCACCTATCAGTTCTCATCAGTGCCGCATATCAGTGCCACCTATCAGTGCTGCCTATCAGTGCCCATCGGTGCCGCCTCATCAGTACTATCTCATTGGTGACACCTCATCGGTGCCGCCTTATCAGTGCCCATCAGTGAAGGAGAAAACTTACTTATTTACAAAATTTTATAACAAAAACAAAGAAAAACGTATTTTTTTTCAAAATTTTAGGTCTTTTTTTATTCGTTTAGCAAAAAATAAAAACCACAAATACCACCAAAAGAAAGCTCTATTTGTGGGAACAAAATGATAAAAACTTAGTTTGGGTACAGTGCTGCATGACCGCGCAATTGTCATTTAAACAGCGACAGCGCTGAAAGCTGAAAATTGGCCTGGGCAGGAAGGGGGGAAAGTGCCCCAGTATTGAAGGGGTTAAAGCCTGAGGCTCTAATTGGGTTAAAAATTGGTTGAGTTGTGTGACAATAGCAAATTATTATTCGCTATTGTCTTCCTTCCTTCTCCTCCCGGCCAATCAAGAAGCGGGGGGAGCACGATTGGCTGAGAGGAGAAGCGATCGTATTGGCCGGTACCGGGCCCCTCAGGGGGAGGGTGGTTTGTTAGTGCCCCGCCCCTCCCGGCCGGAGCACCGGCCGCCACTGAGAGGCAGCAAACCCTACACCTTGTAATCTGCCTAGCATTACGAACTGTAGCAATAATCCTCTAATACACATACAGTATGTCAACCACAAGGCACGCCGGGCCTTGTCATGTGACCCTCGCACCAAGTTTTGAACTTCATTCTGCAGCCTCCATCTCCCACACTCCGCTTCCCGCTGCGTGAGCGCGCCTGTGGTACGGGCGGACTCGTTGTCCGCCGGGGGGGCCCGCGATCACGGTGAGGAGAACGGGGAACTGCCTATGTAAACAAGGCGGGTCCCCGGGCTGTCTAATGACATGACAGAGATCTACTGTTCCCAGTGATCTCTGTTATGTTCCAGTAAGCCCATCCCCCCCTACAGTTAGAACACACTGAGGGAACACACTTAACCCCTTGATCGCCCCCTAGTGTTAACACCTTCCCTGCCAGTGTCATTACAGTAATCAGTGCATTTTTATAGCACTGATCAATGTAATAATGTCACTGGTCCCCAAAAAGTGTCATTTGGGGTCAGATTTGTCCGCCGCAATATCGCAGTCCCGCTAAAAAAAAATCGCAGATCGCTGCCATTACCAGTAAAAACAATAAAAAAAAATAAAAGTCCCTAAACCGATCCCATAGTTTGTAGACGCGATAACTTTTGTTCAAACCAATCAATATACGCTTATTGCATTTTTTTTTACCTAAAATATGTGGAAGAATACATATCAGCCTAAACTGAAGAATACATTTTTTTATTTATAATTTTTTTTTTTGGATATGTATTATAGCAAAAAGTAAAAAATTTTGTTTTTTTGTTTTTTTTTCAAAATTGTCGCTCTTTTTTTGTTTCTAGTGCAAAAAATAAAAACAATTAAAAAAAAATAAAAGTCCCTAAATCTATCCCCTAGTTTGTAGACGCTATAACTTTTGCTCAAACCAATCAATATACGCTTATTGCGATTTTTTTTTTTTTTACCATATCATATCAGCCTAAAATGATGAATACATTTTTTTATTTATATATTTTTTTGGATATGTATTATAGAAAAAAGTAAAAAAAATCGCCTATTGCGATTTTTTTTTTTTTTTTACCAAAAATATGTAGAAGAATACATATCAGCCTAAACTGATGAATAAATTATTTTTTTTAATATTTTTTGGGGCTATGTATTATAGCAAAAAATAATTTTTTTTTTTTTTTTTCAAAATTGTTGCTCTTTTTTTGTTTCTAGTGCAAAAAATAAAAACAATACAAAAAATTAAAAGTCCCTAAATCTATCCCATATTTTATAGACGCTATAACTTTTGCTCAAACCAATTAATATACGCTTATTGCGATTTTTTTTTTTTACCAAAAATATGTAGAAGAATACATATCAGCCTAAACTGATGAATACATTTTTTTTATTCACATATTTTTTGGATATGTATTATAGAAAACAAGTAAAAAATGTTGTTGTTTTTTTTTTTTTTTTTTCAAAATTGTCGCTCTTTTTTTGTTTCTAGTGCAAAAAATAAAAACAATAAAAAAAAATAAAAGTCCCTAAATCTATCCCCTAGTTTGTAGACGCTATAACTTTTGCTCAAACCAATCAATATACGCCTATTGTGTTTTTTTTGTTTGTTTTTTTTACCATATCATATCAGCCTAAAATGATGAATACATTTTTTTTATTTATATATTTTTTTGGATATGTATTATAGAAAAAAGTAAAAAAATCGCCTATTGCAATTTTTTTTTTTTTTACCAAAAATATGTAGAAGAATACATATCAGCCTAAACTGATGAATAAATAATTTTTTTTAATATTTTTTGGGGCTATGTATTATAGCAAAAAATAATTTTTTTTTTTTTTTTTTTTAAATTCTCGCTCTTCTTTTTGTTTCTAGCGCAAAAAATAAAAACCGCAGAGGCGATCAAATACTACCAATAGAAAGCTCTATTTGTGGGAAAAAAAGGACGTCAATTTTGTTTGTGTACAGCGTCGCACGACAGCGCAATTGTCAGTTAAACGGACGCAGTGCCGTATCGCCAAAAAAATAGCCTGGTCATGAAGGGGGGTAAATCCTTTCCGGGGCTGAAGTGGTTAAATGTTTATTTAAATGTATATTTTATAACTAATAAAAATGTGAAAAATATTAGTTAAAAAATTTAGGCTTTTTTTTTTTTTTAATTAAAACTGTCCAAAAACACAACATTTGTAAGAAAATTTATGGTTGTTTTTTTAATTTGCCTGGAATCCCTGAAATAAAACAAAATAGGCCTAAAAGACGAGGGGGGGAAGGATTTCATCTGACATAACTAAGAGAGAGGAGCTGGAAGGGGTACGGCGGACGACCTGTCGTCTCAATAAAGTTATTCAAAATTTATGAATGCTTTGCTTGTTTTGAATTATTCTTAATGAAGCAGCAATTTGTTAAAGCCGACATTTTATTCCGAAAACAAATTATCATTGAGACACGACAACTAATTACGTTTTAAATGACTAATTTTCATCATACCCTGAGAAAGCGATTACTGTAGTAAAAAAATAAAAAATAAAAAAAAATGGTTTGGTGACTTTTCCTTTTTTATTTGATTTACTGCAGATACTTTTTCTCTTCTTAAGGGATATCACACCCTCCAATAAGGTAGAACATTTCCCGCTACTGACCTTCTCTCTACCTTCTTGATTTGCAATACCCACCATAGAGGCATCACACCATCCAACATGGTCCTTCATAACCACGTGATGACCGTAATACAGCAGGGGGAAAAATAATTATTCGATCCTCTACAGATTGTGTAAGTTTGTCCACTTACACAGAAATGAACGGTCTATCATTTTTATCATAGGTGTATTTTAAATGATAGAGACAGATTATCCAGATGCCTACCCCTGCCTTAAGCGTTCCCTTCACTGAAACTATTCGGCCAAGCCCAACCCCTAAAAAACAACCATAATCCCACCCACACCAAATGATTTGGACCAGTGCACAAATCAAGGTCCATAAAGACATGGATGAGCGAGTTTGGGGTGGAGGAACTTGACTGGCCTGCACAGAGTCCTGACCCTTTGGGATAAATTAGAGCGGAGACTGCGAGCCAGGCCTTCTCGTCCAACATCAGCTCCTGACCTCACAAATGCTCTTCTGGTCAAACATTCCCATAGACACACTCCTAAAGCTTGTGGACGGCCTTCCCGGAAGAGTTGAAGCTGTTATAGACACGGAGGGCGGAGCCAACTCAATATTGAACCCTACGGACTAAGACTGGGATGCCATTAAAGTTCATGTGCGTGTAAAGGCGGGTGTCCCAATACTTTTGGTAATATAGTGTAAATGATATCGAGTCTGGGATTAAAAGTACCATCTCAGTCTTTGTAGCAATTGTATATGATAGGTTATTTTGTTTTTATTGGCTATATTTTATTTCCATGAAAGTGACGCCCCCCTTTAAATGATAAAACAGCGTGCCTTAAAGATAGATACAATAGATATTGCCGAGCTGCCTGAGCTGAATTAATATACAGTGGAACCTCGGATTACGAGCATAATCTGTTCCAGGAGAGTGCTTGTAATCCAAATCACTCGCATATCAAAGCGAGTTTCTCCATAGAAGTCAATGGAAACTAATATAATTTGTTCCGCATTGACTTCTATTACATGCAATACCGCATGTGGCCAGAGGTGGGGGGGGCGCCGGAGAGCGTCAGAAATACTCAAGAACAGCTCGGCTGAACTCGGAAAGCCTAGGAAAGGCTTGGAAACACTCGGGAACAAAGTATTTCCGAGTGTTTCCAAGTATTTCCGAACGGCTCCGAAGACACTCCCCGCACCTCTGGCCACATGCGGTACTGCACACCCCATTAGCTTGAATTCTGCTCGTTTTGCGAGACAATGCTCTCAAACCGAGTCAGAATTAAAAAAAAAAAAAGTTGCTCGCCTTGATGGATATTACATGTGTAATAAGTAAAAATATTCCAATATGTTACGATATCCAAAGACAATATAGATCTAAAAGGAATAAAGTGTCTTGAAGATGTTCCACTGTCCAGCTGAAGATTATTCTTACCTCCATCCATGTTGCCTCTAGAAACTTTGGCCTCCCCCCATTTTTAACTTGAGACAACATTGCACAATTCAAAATGTAATCTTTTCTTTTTTCTGTGTGGTCTTTTATTATACTCTCCAGTATCTTCCCGACTATAGAAGTTAAACTAACAGGTCTATAGTTACTTGGTAAAGACTTTGATCCCTTTTTAACTACTTCAATACCGGGCACCAATGGCGTCCCTAGGGGGGACCAGAGGAGGCCCTGACCCCCCCCCCAACATTATACTGTGCCCCACCATGTGCCCGCCCCCCAATTTTTTTTACAAAAAGGCAATGTCTAAGAGAGAGAGCGTCCCCAGTCAGCTCCTGCAGGTGATTCCTCCCCCCTCCCTCTGCTCGCTGACACTGCATAATGCGAGCGCTCACACAACCACGGCCGCCCGATCTTCTCCTTCCCCTGCATCATCATTGGCAGGAAGAAGAGCGAGTTGCAGGAAGGACTCTACCAGGACTCTCAGTTACTGAAAAAACAGACTGATTTCTCCCGTCCTTAGGACAGGAGAACCAGCCTGTAAATTCCAAGAGATGCCAGACCAGCGCTGTCAATAGCAGGGGCAGGACAGCAAGAGGAGGCTGGTGAACCCCACAGTGGCAGAACACCAGGGCCCGGTGGCAAAACAACCTTTGCAACCCTGATAGTTCTCCCACTGCTTTGGACCCTTATATTTTCTTGGTATGCTGGGGGCCCCAATACAGTAGGAAGGGAGCTCAATGCAGAACATGTGAAAGGGTCGTTGTGGGGTCGTAGTAAATGGCCCCAGGATATATATATATATAAAAAAATTGCATTTTATAGTTGCCCCCCTACTTTTGTCCCTGTCCCCCCATGTGCCCCCCCTAAATATGAAAGCTGGAGATGCCACTGCCGGGCACTTATGCCCCACACACATGATCAGAATTTCTGTCAGAAAAAAACGATTAATGTGCTTTTACCAAGCAAGAATGTTGCATATACAAACTACTTACAGTTGTAGGAGAACCATACAGGACATATAGATTGTCACAATCATGCATACACACATATATGCTAAATAGCATTTCCTAGCAAATGAAAATTGCCAATAGTATGTGTACTATGTGTCTTCTGTTATAGCTGGTCCACAGTTTCCTCCTTGAACAGGACTTTGGAAATTTTAGCGTTTGACGAAATGCGGCATGTAGATCTTTTTTCTCTTGTAGTGCAGATTTATGCCGCGTACACACGATCGGAATTTTTGAACTTGGATGGTTTTTCCGACGGAATTCCCGCTCAAGCTTGGCTTGCATATACACACGGTCACATGAAAGTTCTCGGAACTTTCGACCGCCAAGAACGCGGTGAACGCGTACGTCGAGCCGCGAAAAATGAAGTTCAATGGTCCCGAGCGTGCGTCGAATTGTTTCCGAGCGTGCGTAGGAATTTTGCGCGTCGGAATTGCATACAGATGATCGGAATTTCCGATAGGAGCTTTTTCCGTCGGAAATTTAGAGAACCTGCTCTCAATCTTTTGCTGGCGGAAACTCCGCCAGCAAAAGTCCGATGGGGCATACACACGGTCGGTATTTCCGACCGAAAGCTCACATCGGACTTTTGCTGGTGGAATTTCCGACCGTGTGTACACGGCATTACACCCCCCTTCCTGCCCAGGCCAATACTCAGCTTTCAGCGCTGTCGCTGTTTAAATGACAATTGCGCGGTCATCCATCACTGTACCCAAACAGAATTTTTATCATTTTGTTCCCACAAATAGAATTTTCTTTTGGTGGTATTTGATTACCACTGGGGTTTTTATTTTTTGCGCTATAAACAAAAAAGACCTACAATTTTGAAAAAAAAAAAAAAAAACAATTAAAAAAATATATATTTTTTGCTGTCTGCTATAAAACATATCCAATAAAAAATTTTAAAAAAAATCGAATTTCTTCATAAATTTAGGCCAATATGTATTCTGCTGCATATTTTTGGTAAAAATATAAAGCCTGCTGTACACAAATACATTTTATATAATTTTTCTTCCCCACAAATAGAGCTTTCTTTAGGTGGTAACCAGTGGGTTTTTTTTTTTTTTTGTGCTATAAACAAAAAAGACCTACAATTTTGAAAAAAAAACAATTAAAAAAATATATTTTTTTGCTTTCTGCTATAAAACATATCCAATAAAAAATGTAAAAAAAGTCGAATTTCTTCATAAATTTAGGCCAATATGTATTCTGCTACATATTTTTGGTAAAAAACAAAAACAAAAAAAACGCTGTACACAAATACATTTTATATCATTTTTTCCCCCCACAAATGGAGCTTTCTTTTGGTGGTATTTGATAACCACTGGGGTTTTTATTTTTTGCACTATAAACAAAAAAAAGACCTACAATTTTGAAAAAAAAAAAAAAAAAAAACAATAAAAAAAAATATATTTTTTGCTTTGTGCTATAAAACATATCTAATAAAAAAAATGTAAACAAAAATCTAATTTCTTCATAAATTTAGGCCAATATGTATCCTGCTACATATTTTTGGTAAAAAAAAAAAAAAAATCAATAAGCGTATATTGATTGGTTTGCGCAAAAGTTATAGCGTTTACAAACTGTGGAATATATATTGAAATTTGTATTTATTTCTTTTTTTTAAAAACTAGTAATGGCGGCGTATAAATTGGAAACATTTCTCAAGATTGAAATGGAAAAATATATCTATAGATTTTATTGAAAAGATATTAACATACAATTGCATAAAATATGTTAAAACATGAGCTCTGTCCGTGAGGCCATTGCACATACATCATGATGATACAGCCGTAAGTATATATGAACAACATAGCATGATATAGGTACATATAGTCATACTGGAAAAAAAAAAATATGACGCGTTTCGACCATTAGCAGTAGAGGTCTTCTCCTTCTTCTAGTAATGGCGGCGATCAGCAACTAATAGCGGGACTGTGATATTGTGGCAGGAAATCTCACACTAACTGACACTTTTGACACTTTGTGGGAACCAGTGATGCTAGTACAGTGATCAGTGCTAAAAATATGCACTGTCACTGCACTAATGACACTGTAAGTCATTAAGTATAACATTGCACAATTCAAAATGTAATCTTTTTTTTTTTTTTTTTTTTTTTTTTATGGGCTGTATCAGGTTCTGCTCGCTTCCATGGCAAATTCAATAATTTCAAAGCATATTCTGTCTGATTACAACAGCAAAAAAAAAAAAAATATATATATACATTACTCGGTGTCACAACATCCCTTCACGTTGATAAATAATTTTGAGGAAATTAACATTTTACACTCCGATGGCCCCTGTCATGTCAACAAAACGTTCAACTAAATGTATGAGCGCCGTTGTAAAAGTGCGATAACTGCGGCCTGGCTGACAAATGATCGCCTTCGCCTGACTGACAGGCAGCTGTAAGTATGATTCATTGTCAGAATGGATGTCACCTTTCCTGCCGCCGCAACCCGCCTATTACTCCCCACCGGAGACCGAGATCTACCCCAACACCATCATCTCCAGACTCTGATGACTTCTTGTCTCTACAGCAGAGAGAACGATTATTTCATTGAAAAAAAAAAAAAAAAACATGTTTGTATGTTTCATGTTTTGAATATAAAGATAATTCTGTGATGAGCTGAAAAGAGGGAATTTTGGTCTGAAATGACATGTGCAGAACGAAAAAAAAAAATAGTTTTATTTCGAATTGTTTTTTTTTTTTTTTGTTAAATTAGCTTAATTCATTTTTTAAATGCATTTAATTTTGGAAGATGGCTATATTCTTTCTATTCCGTGCTATTCTACAGTTTTTTCTATTCTATTCTTTTATTTTCTCTTCTATTCTTTTCTATTACATTATTTTATTCGCTATTATTTTATTTTCTATTCTTTTATTTTTGATTATATTCTTTTCTATTCTATTCAAATGTATTCTATTCGAAATTCACATTTCAGAAGATGGTTATATTCTTTCTATTCTATTCTAATGTATTTTTTTTCAATTCTATTCTATTATATCCTACTGTTTTCTATTCTATTATATTCTTTCATTTGCTATTCTATTCTATTCAAATCTATTCTTTTCTATCCTATTCAAATAAAAAATTTGGGAAATTGTTATATTCTATTCTATTTATTTTTTTAAATTCTAGCTGATTTTTTTATTTCCTATTCTATTCTTTTCTATTCTATTCAAATTTGAATTTGAATTTATTCTATTCAAAGCTCGAATTTTGGAGGAAAGTCATATTCTTTCTCTTTTATTCTATTCTATTTTTTTCTATTGTATTCTTTTCTTTTCTACTCTTTTCTACTCTATTCCTATTTATTCTATTTGAAATTCGAATTTCAGAAGATGCTCATATGCCTTCTAATTTATTTTATTCTATTTTTTATTCTATTATATCCCTTCATTTTCCATTGTATTTTATTCTGCTCTTGTATTTTCTATTCTATTTTGTTTTGTTTTACTCTATTATTTTCTTTTATTTTCTATTATATTCCTTTATTTTCTATTCTATTCTTTTCCAGTCTATACCTTTATTTTCTATTCTATTCTATCCTGCTCTTTTATTTTCTATTCTATTTTGTTCTGTTTTACTCTATTCTTTTCTTTTCTATTCTATTCCTTTATTTTCTAGTCTATCCCTTTAATGTCTATTCTATTTTTTTCTGTTTGTTTATTTTTTATTTTGTTCTTTTTTACTCTATTGTATTCCTTTATTTTTTATACTATTCCTTTATTTTCTATTCTATTATTTTATATTCCTTTAATTTCTATTCTATTTTAGTCTGCTCTTTTATTTTCTATTCTATTTTGTTTTGTTTTACTCTATTCTTTTCTTTTCTTTTTTATCCTATTCCTTTATTTTCTAGTCTATCCCTTTAATTTATATTCTATTTTTTTTCTGCTTGTTTATTTTCTATTTTGTTCTTTTTTACTCTATTGTATTCTTTTATTTTTTATTCTATTCCTTTATTTTCTATTCTATTTTTTTCTATTCCTTTAACTTCTATTCTATTTTATTCTACTCTTTTATTTTCTATTCTAATTTGTTCAGTTTTTCTCTTTTCTTTTCTATTCTTTTCTTTTATTTTCTATTCTATTCCTTTATTGTCTGTTCTATTTTTTTCTATTTTAATTCCGTTTTACTCTATTATTTTCTTTTCTTTTTTTTCTATTCCTTTATTTTCTATTCTGTTCTGTTTTACTCTATTATATTCAATTCTTTTATTTTCTATTCTATTCTTTGCTATTGCATTCCTTTATTTTCTATTCTATTTTATTCTCTGGGGAAATTCAAATTCAAATTTGATTCGAAAATTACTCTAATTCGATTTGAAAATGATTGGAATTGGATTTTAAAACATTTTAAATTCAAATTTGTTTCGTTATTTCATATTTGTTTACATTTGTTACTATTGTAATAACGAAAAATATATCCGAATTTCAAATTGGAACGAAACTGGCTGCACATGTCTAGAAAAAATGAAGATCATTTATGAAGACGTGTACTGTAGTTATGTAAAAAAGTATAAACGCCCAGGGCCAGGACATGGATGTGGGGGGGGGGGCAGAAGGGACACGTGCCCCGGGCACAGTGTTTCCCTGGGAGGAAGGGGGTGCTGCTGTTGTGAACTTTGCCCTCATTATATTCCTCTATTTTCCCAGGTGTACCTAGTGTCAGTGTTCTCCACCCCCTGCTCTTCGCAAAGGATTGCCAGTGATTCCACCTTCCTCTCCTGCACTTTTCATCGGTGCCGCTGCTCAGCCTAGACAAGCAGCAGAGTTTGCCCCTTTCCCGCAGAGGACTGCTTGCTGCGACATCAACCCATGCACTGTGCTGCTGAGTTGCAGGAAGAGGAGTTCTATGTGCCTACTGATTGGTACGGATAGGTGATAGTGTCAAAAAGTATGTACCCGTAGTACAGCCCAGAAGAAATAGTGCACATTTTGCTTTTTTTTTTTTTCCTTACCTAAAACACACCAACACTAAGGCCCAATACACACCAATAGATTTTCTGCAGATTTGCGTCTTCAGATTTTCCAGCGCTGGCAGCGCCACTGTGTGGAACTTTAATGACATCCCAGTCAATATTGAGTTGGCCCACCCTTTACAGATATAACAGCTTCAACTCTTCTGGGAAGGCTGTCCACAAGGTTTAGGAGGGTGTCTATGGGAATGTTTGACCATTCTTCCAGAAGAGCATTTGTGAGGTCAGGCACTGATGTTGGACGAGAAGGCCTGCCTCACATTCTCCGCTCTAATTCATCCCAAAGGTGTTCTATCGGGTTGAGGTCAGGACTCTGTGCAGGCCAGTCAAGTTCCTCCACCCCAGACTCGCTCATCCATGCCTTTATGGACCTTGCTTTGTGCACTGGTGCGCAGTCATGTTGGAACAGGAAGGGGCCATCCCCAAACTGTTCCCACAAAGTTGGGAGCATGAAATTGTCCAAATTATCTAATCAGGACCAGGATAGGCAAGCACTTTTATACCTTCCCAGAAGAGTTGAAGCTGTTATAGCTGCAAAGGGTGGGCCAACTCTATATTGAACCCTACGGACTAATGGCGCGTACACACGATCGGACATTGATCGGACATTCCGACAGCAAAATCCATGGAATTTTTCCAACGGATATTGGCTCAAACTTGTCTTGCATACGCACGGCCGCACAAAGTTGGTCGGAAATTGCGAACGTCAAGAACGCGGTGACGTACGACGCGTACGACGATCCGAGAAAAATGAAGTTCAAGAGCCAGTGCGGCTCTTCTGCTTGATTCCGAGCATGCGCGGAACTTTGTGCGTCGGAATTGTGTACACACGCTCGGAATTTCCCACAACGGATTTTGCTGTTGGAAAATTTGAGATCCGGATCTCAAATTTTGTGTGACAGAAATTCCGATGGAAAATGTCCGATGGAGCCCACTCATGGTTGAAATTTCCGACAACGAGCTTCCATCGCACATTTTCAGTCGGAAAATCTGACCGTGTGTGCGCGGCATAAGACTGGCATTCCATCGAAGGTCGTGTGCGTGTAAAGGCCGGCGTCCCAATACTTTTTGATAATATAGTGTATATATTTTCTTTTTAAACGTCTTCTATTCATAATAAATACAAATACAAATAAATAAACAAAAGGAAAACTGAAAGCAACAAAGTAGCAAAAAGTAACAAAGTCACACAAGACCTTCAGGTAGATGTTACAGCGATCATTTCAAGTGTGCGTTTTCAGAAATGACAGCGGAGCTCCCGAAGGTGACATGCAGACGTGTCCCTCGTCCCATCCCCACCCTGCACCGGCGCTTCCTCCGAGCGATTGCCATGCAGGAAGGCGCACGCCGAATCTGCAATTCATCCAGGCGTCCTTAGCAGGCAAGGATTAGCGTAGCTGGCACCGTCACCTGGCCGCCTTCCAGCCCTCTCCCATATCGTACTCGCAGAGAAATTCTAAGAGGGATTTGCTTTGGCAATCATCTTCGTCGGGGAGGCGAGAAACAAAATAGGACGATAAAAGCGCAGGCCAGCGGAGGGAAAGAATGTTTGTGAATCACCGAATAAGATAAATGCCGGAACAATTAGAGCTGATTAAACCGGCGGATAGAGAGATCATTTCACATTTTGGCTGGAACGCGGAAGAATTATCCACATCTGTATCGAGAGACGCCATCGAATTAATGGCGGCGTGTTGGCGTCTAATGGAATTCACTAAAAACGTAATGTGCGTGATAAAGAATGTAAGTGTTCTTCCATTTCCCAGTTTGTCCTGAGTCATGAGATGTGTCACATACAATGCCGCAATGATTCGACAGTCAATGACGTACATTGTAACCAATAATGGGTGAATGCAGCCTTATCATTAGCTTGGTGGGGATGGATATTTTCGGATATGCCAACCGTTAAAGGTCCACTATAATAAAACATATTGTATTCTGATAATTGTGTGTTGTTATTACCGGTAATAATAGTTCCTTCCTTTTATTCCTTTTTATATTTCTCGTGCCTTCATTTATAGTTTTCTCCACTTTTGCATGGGGGTGGGGCCAAGCTGACCGGAAAAAGTGACTGTTACAGAAGTTGGGTCAATCTATAATCAGTGGTTCTCAACTCCTGTCCACAGGACCCACTAACAGGCCAGATTTTAAGTACCCTGTTTCCCCGAAAACAAGACCTAGCGTGATTTTCGGTGATGGCTGCAATATAAGCCCTACCCCCCAAATAAGCCCTAGTTAAAGTCCTTGTAGGTCTTATTTTCAGGGTAGGGCTTATTTTCGAGGAAACAGGGTAGGGCTTATTTGGGGGGTAGGGCTTATATTGCAACCATCACCGACAATCGCGCTAGGTCTTATTTTCGGGGAAACAGGGTATTACCTTGGGGAGATGCAGACTAGAATACTGCAATCACTGAGCAGCAGATGCTATCACCTGGGATGTATTTCAGTTATCTGTAATGCCCTGACTTTTCGGCATTAAAGGTCCGGCGGTCTTTCCGATGGACTTTTGACGGACTTCCGATGGACTTTCGAACGAAACGGACTTGCCTACACACGATTACACCAAAGATGGATTCGTCTGTGATGACGTACGACCGGACTTAAAATTAGGAAGTTGATAGCCAGTAGTCAATAGCTGCCCTAGCGTCGGGTTTCGTCCGTCGGACTAGCATACAGATTTTTCGACCGGACTCGAGCCTGTCGGAAAGATTTGAAACATGTTCCAAATCTAAAGTCCGTCTGATTTCCGACCGAAAAAGTCCGCTGCAGGTCCGATGAAGCCCACACACGGATTGTCTGACGGATTCATCCCGTCGGATCAGTCCGGTCGAAAAAGTCCTCCCGTTTGTGCATTAGGTCAGGTTTGATTCTGCTCCCAATCACCCAGCGAATTAAATTTAAAATACTAACCACAACGTACAAAGCCATTCGCAACTCTGTCCCCGAGCTACATCACCAATCTTGTCTCCAAATATCACCCAAATCGTCCTCTCTGCTCTTCTCAAGACCTCCTACTCTCAAGCTCTCTCATCTCCTCCTCCCATGCTCGTCTCCAGGATTTCTCCAGAGTCTCTACCGTCCTCTGGAACTCGCTACCTCCATCTATCCGGCTATCCCCTACTCTTGCTACCTTCAGGCAATCCCTGAAAAACTCATCTCTTCAGGGAAAGCCTATCAGGTCTCCAACGAATCTCCTACCACTTCCATCAGCTCATTCCCCACAGCTACAACATTTTGAACCACCTGCCCCACCCTATGAGATTGTAAGCTCTTCTGAGCAGGGCCCTCTTAATTCTCTTGTGTTTTATTGTATTTTAACTGTATTGTCTCCCTTTTATATTGTAAAGCGCTGCGTAAACTGTTGGCGCTATATAAATCCTGTATAATGATAATAATAATAATGGGTCCTGAGGACAGGAGTTGAGAACCACTGATCTATATGCTAGGGGAGCTAACAATGGCCTACATACCAACTGGCCTTTTTATATTTCTCATGCCTTCATTTATAGTTTTCTCCACTTTTACATGGGGGGCCAAGCTGACAGTGACAGGAGTTGGGTCAAGCTACAGTTGTGCTCAATGACCTTTTATACACACAGACTTATTACAAGCAAACAGATCGCAGGTGAGGATGGGTTACCTTTAATAGCCATTCAGACCCCTTTGTGTCAAGTCAAATTGTGTGCATGTTATCAGGCTAAAATCACCAGGGTATGTAAACTTTTGATCAGGGTCATTTGGGTAGTTTCTGTTGTGATAATGATTTAACCACTTGCCGCCCGCCATATAGCAGAATGACGGCGGCAAAGTGGTTTTAATACCCTGACTGGGCGTCATATGACATCCTCAGGATATTAAGCCGCTGTGCGCCCCCGGGGGTGTGCATCACGGCGATCGTTGTTGCGGTGTGTGAGTCTGACACACCGCAACTCCGATCTAGGTAAAGAGTCTGACGGAGACTCTTTACCACGTGATCAGCCGTGTCCAATCACAGCTGATCACGTTGTAAACACGAAGAGCCGGTGATCGGCTTTTTCTTACTTGCGTCTAACAAACACAAGTAGAGGAGAGCCGATCGGCTGCTCTCCTGACAGGGGGGTCTGTGCTGATTGTTTATCCGCACAGCCCCCCCTCGGATCCCGCCCAGGACCACCAGGATGGCCATTCACACTGGACCACCAGGTATGCCCCCCCCTAGACCCCAGGGAAATACTAATCTGTGCCCAGGCAGCTGCCAATCAATGTCCAGGCATCTGCCAATCAGTACCCACTCACAATGCCTACCACTGCCAGTGACACCAGGGGTGCCTATCAGTGCCTCATATCAGTGTCGCGTGTCAGTGCCCATCAGTGCCATGTATCAATGCCTATCAGTGCTGCCTGTCAATGCCCATCAGTGCCCAGCAGTGCCGCCTATCAGTGCCCATCAGTGCCACGTGTCAATGCCCATCAGTGCTCCCTGTCAATGCCCATCAGTACCCAGCAGTGCCGCCTATCAGTGCCACTCATAAGAACCCATCTTTGCAGCCTTTCAGTGCCCATCAGTGTCGCCTATCAGTTCCCATCAGTGCCCACCAGTGCCACCCATGAGTGCCCATCAGTGCCGCCTATCAATTCCCATCAGTGCTGCATATCAGTGTCACCCATCAGTGCAACCTACCAGTGCCCATCAGTGCCGCATATCAGTGCCCATCATCAGTGCCCGTCAGTGCCCACTCATTGGTGCCACCTCATCAGTGCCACCTTATCAGTGCCTGTCAGTGCCGCCTTATCAGTGCCCATCAGTGAAAGAGAAAACTTACTTATTTACAAAATGTTATAACAGAAACAAAAGCAAAATTTTTTTTTTGTTTAGCAAAAAATGAAAACCACAGAGATGATCAAATTCCACCAAACGAAAGCTCTATTTGTGGGAACAAAACGATAAAAATTTAGTTTGGGTACAGTGATGGATGACCGCGCAATTGTCATTCAAACTGCGACAGCACTGAAAGCTAAAAATTGGTCTGGGCAGGAAGGTGTATAGTGGTTAAAGAGAGTAAACACAGTTGATTGATAATCAATGGCTTCTCACTAACCATGAGTGAGAGAAAATTTTTTTGTGTTATCATTCATATTCTCTGCAAAATGGCCAAGAAATCATAAATTCTGCCAGGGTATGTAAACTTATGAGCATACCAACTGGCCTTGATTTGCCAGAATGTTCCCTCATCTTTGTCCTCTGTCCTGCCAATGCTATGTCACGGATAGACATGAGCTGAACACCCACCAACCTGTTCAGTTCGCTGCAGAGCTCCCCAAACGGGAAAGTTCGAACCCGAACAGCGAACTCCACTGAAGTCTATGAGAGCCGAACAGGAAAAATCAAAAGTGCCCATTTTGAAGGCTTATATGCAAGTTATTGGCCTGAAAGGGGTTGTAAACCCTCGTGCATCCAATGCATTAAGGTGAAAAAACACCTGGCAGTGACCGGCCCCCCAGCCCCCCCCCCCCCCCCGTTTTACTTACCAGAGCCCTGAAACTTCACCCGGTGGGGACGCGCTGTCCCCCTGCCCGGGGTTCCCCGCTCTTGATTGGATAGATTGATAGCAGCGCAGCCATTGGATCCCGGGGGGGGGGGCGAGTCATACATTCGGCGGCTATGGAAGCCGATTGATGGACTCGGGAGCGCACCCGCAAGGTAACCCTCCCTTGAGTGTGCTTCTCCTAGGACAGTGATGGCGAACCTTGGCACCCCAGATGTTTTGGAACTACATTTCCTATGATGCTCAAATACACTGCAGAGTGCATGAGGATCATGGGAAATGTAGTTCTAAAACATCTGGGGTGTCAAGGTTCACCATTACTGTCCTAGGGGATTATTTGATGTGGGGAGGAGCCGTGAGAGCCCAGAAGACGGTGTTCGGGGCCACTTTGTGCAAAACGAGCTGCACAGTGGAGTTAAGTAAGACATGTTTGTTATTTTTTTTTTTTTAGGTCATTGAAGCTTTACAATCACTTCAAAAGGGGTATTAGGGTCCAGGTACTGCCCTGGGGGACATGTATCAATATATATATATATATATATATATATATATATATATATATATATATATATATATATATATATATATATTTTTTTTTTTTTTTTTTTTTTTTAAACAATCTTTTTTTTAGGAGCAGTGATTTTAATGATCCCTAAAGTACAACAATAAAAGTGAAAAATTCCTTTAAATATAGTGCCTGGGGGGTCCCCTTAGTCTGCCTGTAAAGTGGCGCATCTGCAGCATGTATAGAACCTGCTGCAGCAAAACTGACATTTCTAAAGGAAAAAAATAACTAGTAAAATCCCATTTAAAATGACTGTTGCATTTGCCGGTAGCCAGCTATTGAAAAAATTTAAGAAAAATGCAGTGTTGGGTCCCCCCCCCCCCCCAGTCCATACCATATGGTATGGTTTTTAAGGGGAACCCCTCGTCAAAATTTAAAAAAAAACTGCGTAGGGTCCCCCCCAAAACCCATACTGGACCCTTATCTGGGCATGCAGCCTGACAGGTCAGGTAAGGGGGGGAGGGGAGATGAGCGAGCGGCAAGTAATTGTACCCACCCCTTACCTATATAAGAAATGTCAAAGGCGTTCAGCTGGAGGCCATCCCAGGAGGGGTATTTTTTTATTTATTTTTATTTTTCGGGTTGGCGGGCGGCGTGATTGATGATAGATTTACATCGAGGGACGCTATTATTTATTTATTTATTTTTAAAATAAAGTAATTGTCAAAAATCTATTTCTTGTTTTTACTACCGTTTGACATTTGCGACGTGGCTGTACGGCAACCGGAAGTGATGTTTACGCATCACCGGAAGTGGCGCTGCATGTGTTTTGTTGAGCTGGTCGGGTGAGATTCAGTGTCCGCCATGACTAGGTATCTCTGGCATCTGCCCATCATACCAATGCGATTTTCTATTTGCCTTCTTGTAAGTGCATCACCATTAGGCCGTGTGATTTTAATAAATGTAATGTTGTACGTTATCACACTATTTGAAGTTATTATATGGACTTTTATTCATATTCATTTTATATTCGTTTTTTTTTTTTTCTCATAGTGACACAGCACGACTTACTGGGTGTGTAAATACTTATTGATGTGTTCTTGTTTCGTTAGCACCACTATTTACCTTTCAGTTTATATTTGGTAGATCTGATTTATCATATTTGTTTTTCTTTAGAGTGGCTGCTTCGCTCTCATCTGTCTTACATTCGTTTTATTTGTTTGCTCTGTGGCGCAGTGATAAGATCTTAGGTATCGGCTTGTTGTGAGATCTTATAGTGTATGAACTTGGGGAAATGATCCTCATTTTATTATTATTATTATTATTATTATTATTATTATGTATTTATTTTTTATTTTTTAAAATTTTTTTAGTAGATAGTAATTTTTTATTTCATCTTTTTTTTTTTTTTTTTAGTAATAGTGGAAAAAAAAAAAAAGCAGTACACAAATAATTATACACAAGAAAGTAAAAAACCACCTTGGAACCGCCAGCCCACAGTGCCCGTACAGGCACAGCGACGTACTGGTACAGTATGTCTCTACCCATTGCTGGGTTTAGGGCACCCGCATGTGTGTCCCCCTTTCCCAACCCCCCCCCCCCCCCCCGCCGAATCCTGCTGTGATTGTACGCAGCAGGAGCATGTCAACATGTCCCTGTCCATGATTCATGACCCGGGAGCTGCTGATCAGCTGAGTCCAGTCACAGCCCAGAGCCCTGTGTTGACAATCAACACAGAGCTCTGTACAGAGGGAACAGTCGCTCTGTTTCTTACCCCTACAAAACAGGAATAAGAAACAAAGAGATTTTTTTGCAAAAAGTAACACACTTTACACATTGTTAGGCACACATTTAACCCTTTGATCGCTCCTGATGTTAACCCCTTCCCAGCCAGTGTCATTAGTACAGTGACAGTGTATAGTATTATCACTGATCACTGTATTAGTGTCACTGGGTATGTCAGTGGCAATTAGTCAGTTCCCACCCAGCATCAGTTAGTGTCAGATTGTCCATCGCAGTCCTGTTTTAAGCAACATTAAATCAAACCAAGCTACTCGAAATGCGCACAAAAAAACTCTTTTATATAAAGAAAAAAAGAGTAGCTCAAAACAGTCCAATGAGTGAAATTAAAAGGTTCCACTACAGGAAAATTTTGCCTCCAGTAAAGTAAAAAATATTGTGGGGAAATCATAAATCATTTTCAATTCACCTGTGTATATTCATATGAGTTGTAATAATAGATAAATACAACAGAACACACATGTATCTAATATTATTATTATTATTATTATTATTATTTTATCCCATCTATTACAGTGCCTTGAAAACGTATTCATACCCCTTAACATGTTACACATTTTGTCATGTTACAACCAATAACATAAATGTATTTTATTGGGATTTTATGTGATAGACCAACACAAAGTTACTGTATCTACTGAATACAGACCTGATCACGGATGTGGAAATACGGGGCAATTTAGATAACTGCGATCACAGGTCAATTGGCTTCAGTATAAATCACACAAATAGGAAACATAAGTGGAATACAAAGACACTGGATTTCAAAAGAGCCAACTTCCCTAAACTACGAACCTTGCCAGAAGATATTGATTGGGATAAAATCTTAGAAACAAAGAACACAGAGGAGAGATGGGTTTGCTTTAAGAGCATATTAAATAAGGGCATTAGCCAGTGCATCCGATTGGGAAATAAATTTAAAAGAGCGAACAAAAGTCCTGGATGACTTAACTCCAATGTAAAAATGCATATAAAAGCAAAGGAAAAGGCTTTCAAAAAATACAAGGCTGGGGGATCATCATCAGCATTCAGACTTTACAAAGAATGCAACAGGATATGTAAGGGTGCAATAAGGACGGCTAAGATAGAACATGAAAGACACATAGTGGAGGAGAGCAAAAAAAATCCCAAGAATTTCTTTAAGTATATAAATAGTAAAAAAGTGAGGACAGACCATATTGGCCCCATAAAGAATGAGGAAGGGAATCTGGTTACAAATGATGGGGAGATGGCGAAGGTATTGAATTTATTCTTCTCCTCAATCTTCACAAGGGAATCGGGGGGCTTCAGTAACAAAAACTGCAGTGTTTGCACTCATGACGCATCAGAGGAAGCACCTCCATGGTTAACAGAGGACAGAATTAGAAATAGACTTGGGAAAGTTAACATTAATAAATCACTGTAGCACCAATATTTAAAAAAGGGCCAAAATACATCCCTGGGAATTACAGACCAGTTAGCCTAACATCAATAGTATGCAAGCTCTTGGAGGGGATGATGAGGGACTATATACAAGATTTTAGTAATGAGAACGATATCATTAGCAGTAATCAGCATGGATTCATGAAGAATCGTTCTTGCCAAACCAATCTATTAACTTTCTATGAAGAGGTGAGTTGCCATCTAGATAAAGGAAGGCCCGTAGACGTGGTGTATCTGGATTCTACAAAAGCATTTGACACAGTTCCCCATAAACTTTCACTGTACAAAATAAGGCCCGTTGGCATGGACCATAGGGTGAGTACATGGATTGAAAACTTTCTACAAGGGCGAGTTCAGAGGGTGGTGATAAATGGGGAGTACTCAGAATGGTCAGGGGTGGGTAGTGGGGTCCCCCAGGGTTCTGTGCTGGGACCAATCCTGTTTAATTTGTTCATAAATGACCTGGAGGATGGGATAAACAGTTCAATCTCTGTATTTGCGGACGATACTAAGCTAAGCAGGGCAATAACTTCTCCACAGGATGTGGAAACCTTGCAAGAAGATCTGAACAAATTAATGGGGTGGGCAACTACATGGCAAATGAGGTTAAATGTAGAAAAATGTAAAATAATGCATTTGGGTGGCAAAAATATGAATGCAATCTATACACTGGGGGGAGAACCTTTGGGGGAATCTAGGATGGAAAAGGACCTGGGGGTCCTAGTAGATGATAGGCTCAGCAATGGCATGTAAAGCCAAGCTGCTGCTAACAAAGCAAACAGAATATTGGCATTAAAAAGGGGATCAACTCCAGAGATAAAACGATAATTCTCCCGCTCTACAAGACTCTGGTCTGGCCGCACCTGGAGTATGCTGTACAGTTCTGGGCACCAGTCCTCAGGAAGGATGTACTGGAAATGGAGCGAGTACAAAGAAGGGCAACAAAGCTAATAAAGGGTCTGGAGGATCTTAGTTATGAGGAAAGGTTGTGAGCACTGAACTTATTCTCTCTGGAGAAGAGCCGCTTGACAGGGGATATGATTTCAATATACAAATACTGTACTGGTTACCTCACAATAGGGATAAAACTTTTTCGCAGAAGGGAGTTTAATAAGACACGTGGCCACTAATAGTTGTCCTGTGGACAGATTCTCCCACCTGAGCTGTGGATCTCTGCAGCTCCTCCAGTTACCATGAACCTCTTGGCTCTTCTCTGATGAATGCTCTCCTTGCCCGGCCGGTCAGTTTAGGTGGATGGCCATGTCTTGGTTGGTTTGCAGTTGTGCCATACTCTTTTCATTTTCAGATGATGGATTGAGCAGAGCTCCTTGAGATGTTCAAAGCTTGGGATATTTTTTTTTATAACCTAACCCTGCTTTATACTTCTCCACAACGTTATCCCTGACCTGTCTGGTGTGTTCCTTGATCTTCATGATGCTGTTTGCTCACTAAGGTTCTCTAACAAACCTCTGAGGGCTTCACAGAACAGCTGTATTTATACTGAGATTAAATTACATACAGGTGGACTCTATTTACTAATTAGGTGACTTCTGAAGGTAATTGGTTCCTCTAGATTTTAGTTAGGGATATCAGAGTAAAGCGGGCTGAATACAAATGCCCCCCCCCCCCACACTTTCCACGTATTTATTTGTAAAAAAAAATGAAAACCATTTATCAATTTCCTTCCACTTCACAATTATGTGCCACTTTGTGTTGGTCTATCACATAAAATCTGAATAAAAAACTTTTACGTTTTTTATTGTAACATGACAAAATATGTAAAATTTCAAGGGGTGTGAATACTTTTCAAGGCACTGTACATTCATATGTTTTATCAATTTGACATAAAAGGGATGGGTTGCCCTTTTAAAGTTGTCTCTTTTCAAGTTTTTGAGCTTGTAAGTCATCAAACGCCTCAAGTTAATTAAAAAGATATAATTATATTATGTATTATTAATGTAAACAACTCACAATAAACACCGCATTGTGATCAATGATAAGCCTCTGATCCCCTCGCGTAGATCTGACTCAGCGGTATATTCCTCTGATGGTGCAGGAATGGGCGGCATTTGTTAATGTCCCCTTCAGGAAAAACTTCATGAAACAATAGCAAAGTCCGACATTTACAAATATTCTTTGTAAAATTGTTTTGTCATACAAATCATCATTTGGGAAGATACCTCCTCATCCTCCTGAATTTAGGAGAAATCTCCGTACCCAATCCTCTTAGGCAGGATGCATCTGATTCCACCGATGTGTGCGTCTTCCCTGGTCTGCGTCACCTCTGACGCAACTTCAAGGGCGGACCCTCTTCATCAGAGCTCTGAAAAGAGAGCTAGTCTATAATAGGGTTTCATATTGTGTTTATAAAGGTGCCACAGGATGCCGGTGCACTTTTTGTTTGTTTTATCGCTTTGCCAATCGATTCCAGGTCTGGCGAAAGCACCAAAGCCATCAATACCTTCATGTTTTGACCTACAATACAAGGTCAAACTATGCATGTGTTATTCCCAAACGGTAACTCTCTGGTCATTGAGTGGCTTCTGTGTGCCTGAAGTAAGGTGTTACTGGTGTCGAGACAAGGTTATCTAGAGCACAGGGCAAACATGCCAAACTGCACCCCACCCCACCCCCAAAATGTATGAGCATTATGTGTCAGCACAAATCCCCCCATAGATCTGCAGGATTACCCCCTAGGCATAAATTCTCCCTCCTCCCAGTACAAATTTCCCCCCCTGCTAAACTCCCTCCTCCCAGAACAAATTTTTGACCCCCTCCATCCCCCAAATCTCTCAGGACAAATGTCCCCCCAGAAAAAAAATCACTCCTCCTAGTATAAATCCTCAACCCCTAAATTTCCCCTCCAAGTACACACCCTCTCTCCCCACTCCAAATCCCCCCTTTTAGCACAAATCCCCCCCCCCCCCCATACCCAAATATCCCCTCCTAGCACAAATCGGCTCCAAATCATCCCTATTAGCACAAATCCCCCCCCCCCCAAACAAAATCTCCCCTCCTAGCACAACCCCTCTCCCCCACCATATCACCTCTTCTACCACAAAGCTCCCTAATCCCCCCTCCTAGCACAAATCATCTTCCCCCATCCCAAAAAAGCATTGGACATAGGACAGAACATATATCTGTCCTCCATGTTTTACAACATTTAGTTTTCTGTATGAAAATGTGTTACCTGAACATATACTCTAACTCCGTCCTCAATCACATCTTTTATTATTTCACTTATTCTCCTCTGTATTTTTCTCCTCCTTCCTTCTCACATCACTGTGTGAAGTGGGAGGGCTAACGACATGCAGGAACATTGCTACAGCCTCATTGGCTGGAATTTCAGAAACCGGCATTGCTGCACAGCCATTGGCTGCCTTTCAGCGATGCAGCGGCGCTGAGGCTGAACCGGACTATGAAGTAACCAATTGCCTTCAGAAGTCACCTAATTAGTAAATAGAGTCCACCTGTGTGTAATTTAATCTCAGTATAAATACAGCTGTTCTGTGAAGCCCTCAGAGGTTTGTTAGAGAACCTTAGTGAACAAACAGCATCATGAAGGCCAAGAAACACACCAGACAGGTCAGGGATAAAGTTGTGGAGAAGTGTAAAGCAGAGTTAGGTTATAAAAACATATCCCAAGTTTTGAACATCTTATGGAGCTCTGTTCAATCCATCATCGGAAAATGGAAAGAGTATGGCACAACTGCAAACCTACCAAGCCATGGCCGTCCACCTAAACTGACCGGCCGGGCAAGGAGAGCATTCATCAGAGAAGAGCCAAGAGGTCCATGGTAACTCTGGAGGAGCTGCAGAGATCCACAGCTCAGGGGGGAGAATCTGTCCACAGGACAACTATTAGTCGTGTTCTCCACAAATCTGACCTTTATGGAAGAGTGGCAAGAAGAAAGACATTGGTGAAAGAAAGTCATAAGAAGTCCTGTTTGCAGTTTGTGAGAAGCCATGTGGAGGACACAGCAAACATGTGGAAGAAGGTGATCTGGTCAGATGAGAACAAAATTGAACTATTTTGGCCTAAAAACAAAATGCTATGTGTGGGGGAAAACTAATGCCGCGTACACACGAGCGGACTTTACGGCAGACTTTGCCCGGCGGATTTGGTCGGACAATTCGATCGTGTGTGGGCTCCAGCGGACTTTGTTTTCTCAAAAGTTGGACGAACTTAGATTTGAAACATGTTACTCGAGTCCGGTCGAAAAGTCCGCTCGTCTGTATGCTAGTCCGACGGACAAAAAGCCACGCTAGGGCAGCTATTGGCTACTGGCTATGAACTTCCTTGTTTTAGTCCGGTCGTACGTCATCACGTACAAATTCAACGGACTTTGGTGGATTGTGTGTAGGCAAGTCTGTTCATTCAGAAAGTCCGTTGAAATGTCCGCCAGGCAAAGTCTGCCGTAAAGTCCGCTCGTGTGTACGCGGCATAACACTGCACATCACCCTGAACACACCATCCCCACTGTGAAACATGGTGGTGGCAGCATCATGTGGTGGGGATGCTTTTCTTCAGCAGGGACAGGGAAGCTGGTCAGAGTTGATGGGAAGATGGATGGAGACAAATACAGGACAATCTAAGAAGCAAACCTATTAGAGTCTGCAAAAGACTTGAGACTGGGGAGGAGGTTCACCTTCCAGCAGGACAACGACCCGAAACATACAGCCAGAGCTACAATGGAATGGTTTAGATCAAAGCATATTCATGTGTTAGAATGGCCCAGTCACAGTCCAGACCTAAATCACATTGAGAATCTGTGGCAAGACTTGAAAATTGCTGATCGCAGACGCTCTCCATCCAATCTGACAGAGCTTTAGCTATTTAACAAAGAAGAATGGGCAAAAATGTCCCTCTCTAGATGTGCAAAGCTGGTAGAGACATCCCCAAAAAGACTTGCAGCTGTAATTACAGAGAAAGGGGTTCTACAAACCCCAATAAAATACATTTACATTTTTGGTTATAACATGAAAAAATGTGGAAAATTTCAAGGGGTATGAATACTTTTTCAAGGCACTGTATACCATAGTTTGTAGACGGTATAACTTTCACACAAACAAATTAATATACACCTAATGAGACTTTTTTTTTTTTATCAAAGACATGTAGCAGAATACATTTTATCCAAAATGTATAAGAAATTCGATTTTTTTATTTTTTTTTGGATATGTAAAGTAAAAAATAATTAATTTTTTTCAATATTTCTGGTCTTTTCTTGTTTATATAATAAACAATAAAAAAGCCCAGTGGTGATCAAACACCACCAAAAGAAATCTCTACTTGTGTGGAAAAAAATGGTATAAATTTCATATGTGTACAGTGTTGCATGACCGCGCAATTGTCAGTTAATTACTTGACCTCGGGAAGATTTACCCTCCCCCCCATTCATGACCAGGTCATTTTGTTTGCGAAACGGCACTGCGTTACTTTAACTGACAATTGCAGATGGGCACAGTGAGGCTGCAGATGGGCACAGTGAGGCTGCAGATGGGCACAGTGTGGCTGCAAATGGGCACAGTGAGGCTGCAGATGGGCACAATGAGGCTGCAAATGGGCACAGTGAGGCTGCAAATGGGCACAGTGAGGCTGCAAATGGGCACAATGAGGCTGCAAATGGGCACAGTGAGGCTGCAGATGGGCACAATGAGGTTGCAAATGGGCACAGTGAGGCTGCAGATGGGCACAGTGAGGCTGCAAATGGGCACAGTGAGGCTACAGATGGGCACAATGAGGCTGCAAATGGGCACAGTGAGGCTGCAGATGGGCACAGTGAGGCTGCAAATGGGTACAGTGAGGCTGTAGATGGGCACAATGAGGCTGCAGATGGACACAGTGAGGCTGCAGGTGGGCACAATGAGACTGCAGATGGACACAGTGAGGCTGCAGGTGGGCACAATGAGGCTGCAGATGGGCACAGTGAGGCTGCAGATGGGCATTGTTTACCCAGTAGCTGTTGCATTTCCCACCCTAGACTTATACTCAATACGTTTTCCCAGTTTTTCATGGTAACTGCTGTTCTGCCTGTCTGATGAATCATTGGGAGGGTGCTGGCAGACATAGAGTCCGCCGCAGCCACTGAACGGATCCCGATGTGCGTGATCACAGCGGGAGAAAGCCAGTGGCGGACACCCTGATCACGTATTTCAACACAGAGGTGCCGCCCTGTGGCAGTAAAAATGCTGTAGGGCGCCCCTTAAGTGGTTAACCGCTTGCCGACCAGCCGCTGCATTGATGGCAGTGGTGAGGCTGCTGCATTGATGGCAATGGTGAGGCTGCTGCATTGATGTGGACTGATGAGGTTGCATTGATGGCACTTGTGAGGCTGCAGATGGGCATTGATGAGGCTGAATTGGTGGCAATGGTGAGGCTGTAGATGGGCATTGAACAGGCTGTATTGATGGCAATGGTGAGACTGCAGATGGGCACTGACCCTTATTTTGCTTCAAAGTTCCTTATTTAAATTTTTTTTTTCCTGAAACTTCCCTCTTAAAATTAATGTGCGTGTTATACGACGATAAATACGGGTAATGCATGTTTAAAACACTGATCGCTGTATGAATGCCAATGGTCCCAAAAATGTGTCAAAAGTGCCTGATGTGTCCGCCATAATGTCGCAGTCCCGATAAAAATCGTAGGTCGCCGCCATTACTAGTAAAAAATTATAATAATAAAAATGCCATAAAGTTCAAATCCCGAAATCCCAGCCATAGCCCCCCTCAATGCAAACTTACGAAAAAACACCAAAACATACACATAAACTAATACATTTCATCCTCCTTGGTGCCAAGCTCACCATTGCCAAAGCTTGGAAACAACCCAAGGTTTCCGTCAAGGCCGCTACTCGTAAAAATCTTGGATTATGTCCCAAGAGAAACTCTCCAGCATTCTCCACAACACCAAAGCGCAATCTGTGTTTCAATATATTTTATTTTGTCAAAAGTGGATGAAAATAATACATCACAAGTTATAGATACAACGTGAGACATTCGTCTTGGGGTGACAAACACGGTCATGTGGAAGACATATTAATCAATGAAATTATTACAAAACATATCTGCATAAAACAAACATAACCTGTCAAGTGTTTTGATCAGAGTCCCCGGGTGTCAAACATGTTCCCAGGAGCTTTATCCGATGAGAGGTGCAGAAGGGGAGAAACCCCTGCCACCCCAACTGGGCACAAGCTGTGGCGGCGCTTCTCACCCCCCCAGCATCCCCCCATCATAGACAATAAAACTATTGATTAATCTTGTGTAAAGAAAAAGAAAATGTAGAGGGTTATTAAAACAATTCGTAGAACAGTAAGTGTATGAACTAGTCCAACATTTTCTGGATAAAGGAATAACTTCGAGTCCTGTGAAGGAAAGACTGCTCAGTAAAATACAAACAAGGACACACGCATGGGAACACATGGTATATATCACAGGGAATTAGAACAACGACATGACCCTAAGAATCTAGGTTGTAGTCGAAGTTGGGATCGGGAGCAGGGCGAGTCTAGACCCCGGCCTCGGTCACAACCAATCAGTCAGTGGTTGAAGTCCAAGACTGACCTAGAGAGGTAGGGGATAGGAAGGAATACAAGAGGAAAGAAGAGGGAGGAAAAAGAAAGAAGAGATATACGATAGAAGAGGTGAGTACGAGTCGACTGGGGGGAAAGAGAGCTGGAAGGTGACATCCAGGGGAAAATAATTAGAGGGCAACCCCTACAAAGGAAGCCCAGGGTTCCCAGATTCGTGTAAATTTGTCCGAGCGATCCAGGATTACACTTGCCATCTTCTCTTGGTTCATAATCCAAGAGATCTTTCTTTTGGCTAGAAGTGTTGAAACCGATGGTTTTTTCCATGCATGAGCCAGGGTACAAAGCACAATCTGAAGCTATTTGGGAGCCTTGGGCGAAGTATATGGGCATTTCCCTTATACCGGGAGTTCAACCGTAAAATTCCTCGGTTTACAAAGGGAGGCGTGGTCCTCTCCCATTGATAGGCTCTCTACTCTTTACCTCTCTTCTCCACCCCCTCTCTTTTCCTCTCCCCTCCCCTCTTTACACCCCCCTTCTGCTTAACCCTCTAAGGTACTAGGAAAGTTCCCCCGATTTAAGTGCAATCAGTCCCGCAGAGGGAGGTCTCTTCCTCTGGGGCTAGCAAATCAGGTTATAGCAACCTCATTGTTTATCCGAGACCCCAGGCCTAACTGGGGAAGATTCGATTTGGGTGGCTCGTTGAGATTCGGCCGGGCACAGCGTGATCCCTTTTGGGGTGCCGGCGGAACCTCTCCTCGCCCCTCCCCATTATTGGCCGCAGGCCGGGTGGATTACACATAATTGAAAGAGTTACAGTAGCTTCTTAGGTACCTGTCAATGTGTAAGATGTGTGCTAGATTCTTACTTAATGTTTTAGGCTTGTCTTGCACCATCCTCAGGGGAACGTAGTGTAATGTTTTGCTATACTTCTCATTATTTTATATTGTTTATATTTTTGGAAAACCAATAAAACATTTTGAAAGTAAAAATGCCATAAATCTATCCCCTATTTTGTAGACGCTATAACTTTTGCGCAAACCAATCAATATACCCTTATTGCAATTTTTTTTTTTTTTTTCCAAAAATATGTAGAAGAATTCATATCGGCCTAAACTGAGGAAAAATTCGCTTTTTTTTAAAAAAAATGGGGATATTTATTATAGCAAATAATTGCGTTTTTTTTCGCTTTTTTTTGCTTATAGCGCAAAAAATAAAAACGGCAGAGGTGGTAAACTACCACCGAAAGAAAGCTCTGTTTGTGGGGAAAAAAAAGGATGTCAATTTTGTTTGGGTGCAACATCGCACGACAATTATCAGTTAAAGCGGTGCCGAATCGCAAAAAGTGCTCTGGATATTTATTATAGCAAAAAGTACAAAATATTGTGTTTTTTTTCTAAATTTTCACTCTTTTTTTGCTTATAGCACAAAAAATAAAAACCGCAGAGGAGATCAAATACCACCAAAAGAAAAAAAATTAGCTTTTTTTAAAATAAATGGGGATATTTATTATAGCAAAAAGTACAAAATAATGCGTTTTTTTTCTAAATTGTCGCTCTTTTTTTGCTTATAGTGCAAAAAATAAAAACCGCAGAGGTGGTAAAATACCACCAAAAGAAAGCTCTATTTGTGGGAAAAAAAGGACATCAATTTTGTTTGGGTGCAACGCCGCACGACTGCGCAATTGTCAGTTAAAGCGACGCAGTGCCGAATCGCAAAAAGTGCTCTGGTCTTTGGACAGCCAAATGGTCCGGGGCAAAGTGGTTTAAAGAGGACGTACAGGTACGTCCATTTGCCCACCGCTGCCATTGTGCCGACGTATATCGGCGTGCAGCGGTCGGCAAGTGGTTAAGTGGTTAAAACAGCGCAGTTCTTCTGCATAGCAAAAAATGCTCTGGTCATGAAGGGGGTGAAACCTTCTGGAGATCAAGTGGTTAAAATTTAGCCTGCAGTCACCCCTTCTAGGGAATATCTAGCTTAGTTGGGGTTCATCACAAATGTTCCTCCTGACGTTTAGTAGTTGTGAAGACCTCGGCTCTTCCATTTACATTGTAATTATTGCATACGTATTAAAAAATAGTCACGGTGAGTGATTGGTCTCGGGTTGCCGAGCGGCAACTCTCCCCGTCTCAGGGCGGGGAGCCGCCACGGAGAGCGGGGAGGCAATCGCTTCCTTTTTACAAAACAGGCGTGTAAAGATTGTCGCTGAAAACTTAATTGCTTCTACACCATGTTGGCGGAGAGGGAGCCCGCTGTTTTCAATGTATATATGCAATCTCCTGTATAATGCCGCATCTTTATTTCTCCTCCTGTGCTGAATTGTACGGCTCTGGAAATAGGAGCCAACAGCTTCCAGGACGCCGGATTAAATGAGCCGTGAAATCCCCGGTGACTATGGTGGATAAATGCCTTGATTACAGAAATATGCAGATGGTGAGATCAGCGGTCCGGGCTTTCTTATTCCATTGCAGGTGTCTTTCTTTTTTTTTTTTACATGGATTTCGCCCTGCAAAGCAGGGAAAAGAAACAAATCGATCTGTGGTAAAAAGCAGTACGCATTGTTAGGCACGCAATTAACCCCTTGATCAAAGTAGCCTTCCCAGCCAGTGTCATTAATACAGTGACAGTGTATACAGCCATGACCAAAAGTTTGGAGAACGACACAAATATTAATGTTCACAAAGTCTGCTGCTTCGGTTTTTACGATGGCAATTTGCATATATACGATAGAATGTTATGAAGAGTGATCAGATGAGTTGCCATGAAAATGAACTTAATCCCGTAAAAATACATTTCCACTGCATTTGTGAAGAAGGCATCAGGGCAACCAAGGAAGTCCTGCAAATGCCAGGACCGTCTCCTACAGTGGATTCAGCTGCGGGATCGGGGGGCACCACCAGTGCAGAGCTTGCTCAGGAATGGCGGCAGGCAGGTTTGAGGACATCGGCACGCACAGTGAGGAGAAGACCTTTGGAGGATGGCCTGGTGTCAAGAAGGGCAGCAAAGAAGCCACTTCTCTCCAGGAAAAAACATCAGGGACAGACTGATGTTCTGCAAAAGGTACAGGGATTGGACTACTGAGGACTGGGGGAAAGTCATTTTCTCTGATGAATCCCCTTCCCGATTGTTTGGGGCATCCGGAAAAAACCTTGTCCTGAGAAGAAAAGGTGAGCGCTACCATCAGTCCTGTGTCATGCCAACAGTAAAGCATCCTGAGACCAATCATGTGTGGCGTTGCTTCTCAGCCAAGGGAGTGGGCTCACTCACAATTCTGCCTAAGAACACAGCCATGAATAAAGAATGGTACAAGAACCTCTTCTGAGAGCAACTTCTCCCAACCATCCAAAACAAACAAAACAGTTTGGTGAGGAACAATGTCTTTTCCAGCATGATGGAGCACCTCGACATAAGGCAAAAGTGATAACTAAGTGGCTTGGGGAACAAAACATCGAAATTTTGGGTCCTTGGCCAGGAGCCTCCCCAGACCTTAATCCCATTGAGAACTTGTGGTCAGTCCTCAAGAGGCGGGTGAACAAAAAAAACACCCCACAAATTCTGACAAACTCCAAGCATTGATTATGCAAGAATGGGCTGACATCAGTCAGGATGTGGCCCAGAAGTTAATTGACTGCATACCAACACCTTTGGGATGAATTAGAGCAGAGACAGTGAGCCAGGCCTTCTCGTCCAACATCAGTGCCTGACCTCACACATGCGCTTTTGGAAGAATGGTCAAATATTCCCATAGACACACTCCTAAACCTTGTGGACATCCTTCCCAGAAGAGTTGAAGCAATTATAGCTGCAAAAGGGTGGGCCAACTCCACATTGAACCCTATGGACTAAGACTGGGATGCCATTAAAGTTCATGTGCGTGTAAAGGTGGGTGTCCCAATACTTATGACAATATAGTGTATTTCCTCTGTGTATTTAGAAGCTTGCCTAGATTTCAGCATGAAGGTTAACCCCTTAGCACCGACCCTACATATATATATATGTGGCTTCACGGAAGTGGGTCTTCTCCCATGAGGCTGCATATACGCATACCTGTCTTTTGAGCCAGGAGCGTGCTGCACACGGCTCTCACCAAGCAAATGGGACTCCTAATTCCCAGTCACCTGATCGCTGTGACAGTCTCTGATTGGCTATCACAGTGATCAAAGGTCTAGCAGTGAAATTGTGTCTGGACACGGCAAACAAGGAGGCAAGACTCGGGCTAAGACCAAGACACGATCATCCCATGTGTGGTCTGCAGTTCCCAGTTGGTCGAGTTTATTGCCTACTCAAGAAGGGCAACTATGCAGAGCAGGTCGGGACCGGAGCTGCCATCTATCTGCCTGCCACTTTCAAGTATCTGACGGTTGAGATCTTTGAGCTGGCTGGCAACACCGCCCGCAACAAAGTCCACAAGGATGAGGCGCTCAACAAGCTGCTGGGCGGTGTCACAATTTCTTACTGAGGAGTCCTGCCCAACATCCAGGCCATGCTGCTGTCCAAGAAGGCAGGGAGCCACAAGCCCTCCAAGGCCAGGTAAACTAGATCCATTCTCTATATTAGTGGGCAGTCACAAGACTGCCCATGTGTTTTGTTTTTTGTTTTTGTTTTTTTTCTCCTTGGAATGGAGAAACAGATAAATAGTTACATAGTTAATCTGGTGAAAAAAATACACAGGTCCATCTAGTATTCTAGTTCAACAAATACAGGATACATTGTATCTTTCTTTCCTTGCAGGGGAGAAAAATGTCAACAAACAAAAATGTGTAAAAAATAAAATAATCGTAAATTAAAAGAAAGAAAAAAATAGCTACATCAAAGTTTGATCTAGATCATTGTCAGGGTTGGTGTTAGGGTCAAAGGTCAAGACGGGGGCCAAAGATCAAGGTCAGTATATTTTGGGTTGGATTTTTTTTTTGCGACCACTGGTCTCCATTGAAGTCTATTGCACCAAAAATGCACTGTTTTGAATTTAAATATGTCCCTGACCCTTTCTAAGCAGCTGAAAAAAATCATAGATGTGAATGTGTCCCATAGGAGACCATGTTAAATGGACTGTAGTGAGTTTCTGCAAAAAGCACTAAAAAACGCATTGGTGTAAACCAGGCCTTAGTGTCAGTGTGTTTTAGGATGAATAAAAAAAGTGAAACGCGTACTTTTGTTTCTGGGCCTTACTACAGGTACAAACAACAAATAACATACACATGCAGTGCCTTGCAAAAGTATTCACCCCCCTTGGCATTTTTCGTGTTTTGTTGCCTCACAACCTGGAATGAACATGGATTGTTTGAGGATTTGCATCATTTAATTTACAGAACATGCCCACAACTTTGAAGTTTTTTTTTAATTTTTTTATTGTAAAGCAAACAACAAATTGGACAAAATAACAGAAAAAGTAAATGTGCATAACTATTCACCCCCCTAAAGTCAATACTTTGTAGAGCCGCCTTTTGCGGTTATCACAGCTCCAAGTCGCTTTGGATAAGTCTCTATGACTTGCCACATCTTACCACTGGGATTTTTGCCCATTCCTCCTTGCAAAACTGCTCCAGCTCCTTCAAGTTGGATGGTTTGCGCTTGTCAACAGCAATCTTTAAGTCTGACCCTGTAATGGATGGAGCCTGCTGGGCCCCTCCCACAGCTCTACTTCCTCACCTTGTGCAGGTTGACTGGTCTGGTCTACGCCCACTTCTGTAGATTTCTGCAAGCACCCTGTAGTGGGTGGAGCCACCCCTCCCACAGTTCTAATCCCCTCACCTTGTGTAAGGTGACTGGTCTGGTCTACGCCCACTTCTGTAGATTTCTGCAGGCACCCTGTAGTGGGTGGAGCCGCCCCTCCCACAACTCTGGTATTGCTGCGATAGTCAGGAGCATGAGAATTTTTTGGGGGTTGTTCTTTGGTAGTAAGTTATGGTAATAGCATGAAATAGACAGCTATATTTAAAAAAAATAATTATTTTAAACTATTTTGCGCCAGTTATCTGTTGATAATAAGGATGAAGTCACAAAGGAATTAAACCTTCAATAGTTGAATCCATGCACTTTGTAGGATCGGATTGAACCCATCTTGGTTCTGTTAGACGTGGAATTCTTGACGCACCGATCATGTCTCCTGTCTGCTGTCCTCAGGTGCCGAGTCTGGGGTAGCATGGCTGCAGCTTCAAAAATAGCTTTTTCGCAAAACATTACAGTAATTACATGAAACGCGTGTTAACCGAAAAAAAAACACGCAGTCAATTCCCTTTCAATGTCTGCTAAACGCGGCTCGCTGGGCTTCAGCACGACTCTTCCCTACTTTGACTGATTATGTGTTAATCTGAGCATATGGCCCTGTACAGAGGGAATGACGGGCGAGCGGGTTTTATTCTATATATTTAGCATGTGAAAGCAAACAGCGTGTGCGTCTTTGTACTGACTTTGTTATACAAGAGAATAAAGTCTCCGTGCATCGCTAAACATAAATGGAAAATATATACGAGAGATTCCAACTTACAACTAAATCGGGACACACAAATCTTTATTTAAATGAATTCCCTCGGTAGTCACACATGATATAAATCCATTTTATGTACAAAGAGTCTTTAGAGACCCAAGATATTACCTTGTAAAATTAGCAGTGACATCATCACTGTGTTATACTGAGCCTGTGCAGAGAGCAGACCTTTGGGAGGGGCCCAGCAGGCTCCACCTGCTACAGGATGCCTGCAGAAAACTACAGAAGAGGGCGGAGACCAGACCAGTCACCCTACACAAGGTGAGGAGAGTAGAGCTGTGGGAGGGGCGGCTCCACCCACTACAGGGTGCCTGCCGAAAACTACAGAAGAGGGCGGAGACCAGACCAGTCAACCTGCACAAGGTGAGGGGAGTAGAACTGTGGGAGGGGCGGTTCCACCCACTACAGGGTGTCTGCAGAAATCTACAGAAGGGGGCAGAGACCAGACCAGTCAACCTGCACAAGGTGAGGGAGTAGAGCTGTGGGGGGGGCAGCAGGCCCCACCCACTACAGGATGCCTGCAGAAAACTACAGAAGAGGGGCGGAGACCAGACCAGTCAACCTGCATAAGGTAAAGGAGTAGAGCTGTGGGAGGGGCCCAGCAGGCTCCACCTACTACAGGATGCCTGCAGAAAACTACAGAAGAGGGGCGGAGACCAGACCAGTCAACCTGCACAAGGTGAGGGAGTAGAGCTGTGGGGGGGTGGCTCCACCCACTACAGGGTGCCTGCAGAAATCTACAGAAGAGAGGCGGAGACCAGACAATCAACCTGCATAAGGTAAAGGAGTAGAGCTGTGGGAGGGGCCCAGCAGGCTCCACCCACTACAGGATGCCTGCAAAAAACTACAGAAGAGGGGCGGAGACCAGACCAGTCAACCTGCACAAGGTGAGGGAGCAGAGTTGCGGGAGGGGCGGCTCCACCCACTACAGGGTGTCTGCAGAAATCTACAGAAGAGGGGCGGAGACCAGACCAGTCACCTTACACAAGGTGAGGGGATTAGAACTGTGGGAGGGGTGGCTCCACCCACTACAGGGTGCCTGCAGAAATCTACAGAAGTGGGCGTAGACCAGACCAGTCAACCTGCACAAGGTGAGGAAGTAGAGCTGTGGGAGGGGCCCAGCAGGCTCCATCCATTACAGGGTGCCTGCAGAAATCTACAGAAGGGGGCGTAGACCAGACCAGTCACCCTGCACAAGGTGAGGGGAGTAGAGCTGTGGGAGGGGCCCAGCAGGCTCCACCCACTACAGGATGCCTGCAGAAAACTACAGAAGAGGGGCGGAGACCAGAGCAGTTAACCTGCACAAGATGAGGGAGTAGAGCTGTGGGAGGGGCCCAGCAGGCTCCACCAACTACAGGATGCCTGCAAAAAACTACAGAAGAGGGGCGGAGACAAGACCAGTCACCCTGCACAAGGTGAGGGAGTAGATCTGTGGGAGGGACCCAGCAGGCTCCACCCACTACAGGATGCCTACAGAAGAGGGGCGGAGTCCAGTCACCCTGCACAAGGTGAGGGGAGTAGAGCTGTGGTTGGGGCGGCTCCACCCACTACAGGGTGCCTGCAGAAATCTACAGAATGAGGCGTAGACCAGACCAGTCACCCTGCACAAGGTGAGGGGAGTAGAGCTGTGGGAGGGGCCCAGCAGGCTCAGAAGCGAACGCATACGTGAGTAGCGCCCGCATACGAAAACGGTGAAAACGGTGTTCAAACCACACATGTGAGGTATCGCCGTGATCGTTAGAGCGAGACCTCCTTTGTAACTCAAAACATGCAAACGGTAGAATTTTTTAAACGTCGCCAATGGAGATTTTTAAGGATAAAAGTTTGTCGCCGTTCCACGAGCGGGCGCAATTTTGAAGTGTGACATGTTGGGTATCAATTTACTCGGCATAACGTTATATTTCGCAATATAAAAATAAATTGGGCTAACTTTACCGGTGCCTTATTTTTTAATTCAAAAAAGCGTATTTTTTCCCTAAAAAGTGCGCTTGTAAGACCGCTGCGCTATTCTCCAGGGTGTTAGAAAAAAATATATAATGTTTGGGGATTCTAAGTCATTTTCTAGCAAAAACAAATGATTTTAACTTGTAAACACTTGTGAAAAATAGGCCAGTTCCTTAAGTGGTTAAAGAAGATGCCTTGTGTATGTGAATAGATCACATCCACGCTGTCAGCTTGTGTGTAACTTACCTCCTTTATTTGTATACAGTAGGTTTCTGCGTCTGTGATGTCACTCCTTCTCCTGGCTGAATTTCAAAGTTCTCTGACTTACTGTTTTCTTCCTTTTCCTGTCCTGATACTACATGTCCCATGATCCTCTGAGCCTCTGGTGGCACCGATGCCTGCTCACTCCCGAGCCACTGCTCTATGCATCCATAAAACATAGAGCTGCAGCTTGACCCCGCCCCCCCTACTCTCTCCTTATTGGCTCACCAGCTGTGATTGTCAGCAGTGGGAACCAATGGGCTCCCACTGCTGCCTCAGCCAATGAGGAGGGAGAGTCCCTGGATAGCCAAGGCTAACGTGAACATCGCTGGATCCGAGGGGGCTCGGGTAAGGATTGGGGGGTGGGCTGGGGCACTGTACACGAAGAATGCATAGAAGGTAAAAAAACCTGCAGCCTTTAGAACCACTTTAATCCCTTTCTGACCGCCGCATATACATCAACAGAATGGCACGTTTGGGCAAAAGGGTGTACAGGTACGTCGTTCCCTTTAAGATGCGGCATTGTGGGCGCACGCTCTGCGCCCGCGGGTCCCGGGGACTCAATGTCCGCGAGGTGCCCGCGATCGTGTCACAGAGCGGAAGAACGAGGAGATGTCTATGTAAAGAAGGCATTTCCCCGTTCTGCCTTGTGACATGACAGAGATCTGCTGCTCCCTGTCATCGGGACCAGTGATCGCTGTCATGTTCTAGGTAGCCCCTCCCCCCCACAGTTAGAATCACTCCCTAGGACACACTTAACCCCTTCATCGCCCCCTAGTGGTTAGTCCCTTCCCTGCCAGTGTCATTTACACAGCAATCAGTGCATTTTTATAGCACTGATCGCTGTATAAATGACAATGGTCCCAAAATAGTGTCCGATGTGTCCGCCATAATATCGCAGCCATGATAAAAAACGCAGATCGCCGCATTGCTAAAAAAAAAAAAATAAAATAATAAAAATGCAATAAATCTATCCCCTATTTTGTAGACACTATGACTTTTGCGCAAACCAATCAATAATCGCTTATTGGGATTTTATTTTTACCAAAAATATGTAGAAGAATACATATCGGCCTAAACTAAGGGAAAAAATAGTTTTTTTATATATCTTTGGGGGGATATTTATTATAGCAAAAAGTAAAAAATATTGCTTTTTTTTTTCCAAAATTGTCGCTTTTTTTTTGTTTATAGCGCAAAAAATAAAAACCACAGAGGTGATCAAATCCCACCAAAAGAAAGCTCTATTTGTGGGGGGAAAAGGACGTCAATTTTGTTTGGGTGAAACGTCGCACGTCCGCGCAATTATCAGTTAAACCGGCGCAGTGCTGAATCGCAAAAAAGTGCTCTGGTCAGGAAGGGGTTAAAATCTTCCAGGGCTGAAGTGGTTAAACCTTTGGGGCTTATTCACACGAATGTCAGAAGGGTATTAAAACCATGTAGTTGAGCCTTGTATTTACCCCCCCCCCCCAATTGCTCCACTTTTAAACGCAGAGGCAGTAACCATGCCGTGCCTGCTGAGCGAGACCCATTCAAGTAAATGGAGTTGCTTTGCAAGTGCCCCACGACCGGTGTGCAATGCAGCCCAGCGTTCAAGGGGTTAAAGCAAGCAAAAAAAAAAATTTGGGATTGCTTGTCACATCGCCCTCTGAAGAGTAATCTGAACACGGATCAGAACGGTGCAGAACAAAAAAAAAAAAAAGTGTTTTGTTTTGTTTCAAATCATTATTTACATAAATTTGTTTAGTTCTTTTTTTTTTTTCCAATAAAGTTTTTTTATTGAAGGAAATAAAAGCAGATTACAATATCATCATGTAAACAATATGTAAATACAGAAGAGTACTTGGAGTAGATCTGTGGTGTAGAACGTCTACAAATCAAACCAAACTCTTTAGTCAGCCCTAATGTCTAATAACGATTCCATACGGGATTGAGCGAGATAAGAACTCATCTGTAGCTGAGTCTGTAAGAGATAATCTTTTATATATTATATCTTTTATATATTTTATGTTATGTTGTCAAAGAGAATGAGGATGGTCGCTTCTGGTTGGTTAATAGTTTACATGATTGTTTGAGATACGAGTCTAAGTGGTGTAATGTTGCGTTAAAGGAGCGTTCCATCAGGAACAGCGAGATGATATTAGATAGTAGAACATACGCCCGAGGACTAAGCTAAGGTGATTTATGGATGTACAGTATCTCCCAAAAGTAAGTACACCCCTCACATTTCTGTAAATCTTTTCTTCTATCTTTTCATGTGACAACACTAAAGAAATGACACTTTGCTACAATGTAAAGTAGCGAGTGTGCAGCTCAGTGGCGGCCCCTCCATAGGGGGCGCCTTGGCACCGCCCCGCCCTCCAGGCAGTCACAAAAAAAATGTCAAAAATTTTTTTTTTAAAGCTGGCCCTTTAAAAAAAAAAAAAAATACAAAAAATGTCCTTAAGTGCACTGTGTTCGGACGCCGGACATAGTGCGACGCCGGACAAAGTGCACTTATGGGAAGCGCCATGTCTATGCAATCACTATGCATACGTGGCGCGTTTAGCCCACCTTGCGGCACTTTCTGAGGCACCGAGTAGCTTCCGTCCAGCGCTAGTATCTATTATGTATGATTGATATCTGAGTATGATGTCACTTCTTGTTTCTCTCTCCAATTGCACCCAGGAGAGAGAAACAGGAAGTATGAGAAGAACGGACCTGTCCACAGGAGACACCGCTGGAGAGGACAACACGCAGCAAGGTAAGAAACGGGGGGAGGGGGGGTTTGATGGTGACACAAGCTGCTGCACTTAGTGACACATGCTGCTGCAATTTGGTGGGACACAGGCTGCATGTAAGGAGGGACTCCGCTGGGGACACCTGATGGCATCTGGTGGCAGGCGATGTGGCTAGTGACACGCTCAGGGCTCCCACTGATTCTGCATTATGGTGAGTTGAATGATTTCATTTTATATTATAATGTAATAATAGAAATATTGCGCTTCAATCATCCTGACACCTTAACAACCATGGTGCCAGGATGATTGAAGCGCTAACACCAGGTGCTTGGAGTATCTTTACCTGCTGATTGTTAAACTCTCTAGAATACACAGATTTCTATTGTTGTGTAGGATCTGGGCCTGCTGTCCTTCCATCCCTCTCTCCCTTTCCCTCTCCATCCATCCCTCGTTCATCTCAGACACTAAACACACCACCTTAGAGCCAGGCCCACTATTTCGCTAAAACCACACCCATTTTCACCAAGTGGGAGGGGTCAAAAAGGAAGGACAGGGCCTGGCGCCCCCCCATCCTAAAACTTCACCAGCCGCCACTGGTACAGCTTGTATAACAGTGTAAATTTGCTGTCCCCTCAAATTAACTCAACACACAGCCATTAATGTCTAAACTGCTGGCAACAAAACTGAGTACACCCCTAAGTGAAAATCTCCAAATTGGGCCAAATTAGCTATTCTCCCTCCCTGGTGTCATGTGACGCGTTAGTGTTACAAGGTCCCAGGTGTGAATGGGGAGCAGGTGTGTTAAATTTGGTGTTATCACTCTCACTCTCTCATACTGGTCACTGGGAGTTCAACATGGCACCTCATGGCAAAGAACTCTCTGAGGATCTGAAAAAAAGAATTGTTGCTCTACATAAAGATGACCTAGGCTATAAGAAGATTGCCAAGACCCTGAAACTGAGCGGCAGCACGGTGGCCAAGACCATACAGCGGTATAACAGGACAGGTTCCCCTCAGAACAGGCCTCGCCATGGTCCACCAAAGAAGTTGAGGTCACGTGCTCAGCGTCATATCCAGAGGTTGTCTTTGAGAAATAGATGTATGAATGCTGCCAGCATTGCTGCAGAGGTTGAAGGGGTGGGGGGTCAGCCTGTCAGCGCTCAGACCATACGCCGCACACTGCATCAAATTGGTCTGCATGGCTGTCATCCCAGAAGGAAGCCTCTTCTAAAGATGATGCACAAGAAAGCCCACAAACAGTTTGCTGAAGACAAGCAGACTAAGGACATGGATTACTGGAACCATGTCCTGTGGTCTGATGAGACCAAGATAAACGTATTTGGTTCAGATGGTGACAAGCGTGTGTGGGGGCAACCAGGTGAGGAGGACAAAGACAAGTGTGTCTTGTCTACAGTCAAGCATGGTGGTGGGAGTGTCACGTTTTTGGTTGTAACATGACAAAATGTGGACAATTTCAAGGGGTGTGAATACTTTTTCAAGGCACTGTATACATAAGTAATGACAAATAGACAAATATCCCCCCCCCCCCACTCTCGCCCCATGGGTTTGTAAAAAGAGGGGAATGAACCTGAACATAAAATATCGTCCCTTTTAATTAATGGAATACAAATCCAACACAGAGGAGCCAAAATAAATAGAGTATATGTAATGAAACACAAATGTCTCTGCGGATCCCGACCCAAGTTCGAGGAATATTTGGCAGCCGTCTCTGGCACATAAGTATGTCACCATCTGCCCGGTGTCTCCACTCACACGTACATAATGACCTGTGTGTGGAGGGCAGGATGCAATCTATAGAACGGACATCACCGGGTGCTGGGGGGGGGGACCTTATCTACAAAGATACACAGAAATAACATCGCTTTAAAAAGTGTTTATTTCAATTTTGGTATTTCAGGGAACGGAGTTCAGAATAAGTCATAAAATTATTTGAAAAAAAAAATTTGATAAATTGAACCTTTCGAATATTTGATTTCTTTGACTCATTTCTATGACTGCCCCCCAAATCCCTGCAGTGCTGCAAGAATAAAGTAGCCCAAAACACTGAAAATAATACCGCTCAAGCTTGTCAGGCTCCAGTAGACTTCAACAAAATGGCGGCTGTCTGCATACATACACTGCCCCCCCCCACCCCCCCACCCCTATGAAATAGGTAAAAGATGGCTTTAGCTCCTGTGCTCCACCTGAAGAGAACACTTTACACCCTTTTTTGGGGCATAGGCTGCATTCACACTTGTGCGACTTGTCATGCGACTTTGGACATGAGTAGCAGCCCATTCGTTTCAATGGCACCCGTACATATCGGTTGCGACTTAAACTCGCATTGATTTTGAAAAGGTGTCTGCACTACTTTTGTGTGCGATTTTTGATGCAACTTAGGTCCATTAAGTGCAAAATCTGATCAAAGTCGTACTAGTGTGAATGGAGCCCTTTTGGTAGAGCCCAATCTTCTATGATTAAAGCGTTTGTAAAGGCAAATTTTATACTTACCTGCTCTGTGCAATGTCTCTTCTGGGGTCACCTGCCAGCGTTCCTGGCTCCTTCCTGGCTGTGCCACCAAGGGAAGTCACCTTGTATTGTGGCACACTCACAGGCACAATCCTGAGCTGCACTATCTGCATCCATAGACACAGACAGCGAGGCTCGGCCCCGCTCGCTCCTCAAGGGATTTGATTAACAGCAACAGGAGCCAGTGGCTCCCTTTGCTCTTAGCAAAGCCTGTAAGAGCCAGGAGAAGAGGAGTGCCGCTGCAGGGGAGGGGGTTGAGGGGTTATACACATACTGAAACATGTTTTACCTTAATGCAGAGAATGCATTAATGCAGTGGCGGCCGGTGGTTTTGTTTGGGGGGGTGGCAAAACCCCCCCCGTTTGTTGGTGGCATCTCAGTCAGCATCTTCCCGCACCCCCTCACCAGGTTGCTGGCTATGGCAGGCAGCAGTGGGCTTCGGCAGGCAGCGGGCTCTGGTGGTAGTGGCTAGCTTCGGCGGGATGCGGTCCTTGGAGGGCTGCACGTTCCGACAGCAGCGGGCTTCTATGGATAGCGGGTGGGCTCCTGTGTCTTCTGTGTGGCTCCTCCCTTCTTCTCCTAGGCCTGCGCCCTGAGCCCACCCTATTTTGAAGCCTATTAGAACCTCTAAGAGATCATGGGAGGATCCCAGGGTAATGAAGACTACTTAGGGGAGCATCTCTGTGTTTGAGTCGTTGCCATAGAAACATTTGTAACGGTGAGGAGTTAGTAAGATGACCGATGGGGACACTAGTTCTGGTGACTACCAAGGATGTCTCACTTTGGAAGCATTTACTCTTGCTTCCTGTTTGGCTATGGGGCAGGGAATGATGGTAAATGGTTGACCCATGATGGGTCTCCTTTACGCGAAAGAAAGGCTTTCGAGAGATGATGACCTTGAGATAAATTTCAGTTGGCTGGTGCTCATGACAAGGCTCTTGCAGTCACTTGTAGACAATGTCTGGAGATTATTCAAAGATGACCACACACTCTAAGATTTCTCTTTTTCAGCCCCACAGTCTAAAGGAGAAATAACAATTGGCCCCCTATCAATGATAAGTAGCATGGGTGGAGTAATCTCCAGTGACAGCTATTGCATTCTGACAGCTGGCAACCATGGCTCTCAGAATACCTGAACAGTGTCTGGATCTGATAAGATCCAGGTGCTACCATACCCAAATCCATAGCTCCACTCAAGGCTTCGCTCCTTTTATACATGGACAATCTGGGTGCTGGCTATTATAGTTCGCCTCCAATCTCTATCAAAAATATGAAAGAATGTAGCAGCCTTACTCCACTCTTAGCTCCTCTTACTGTATTTATTTATTGTCAATAAAATGACTGTACACAACAATGTCTCCACCCAAGAACCAACCTTCCTTAACGTGTTTCATCACTCCTGGCTTGTTCCCCAGGACAGGGGATACGTGATAAATAAGGGAAAAAGAGCTAGGAATAGAGTGTGACTGATTCATTCTTTTATATTGTTGATGGAGAGAGGATCCAGGCACTGTTTGACTGACAATTTTCCACCCAACTTCTAAGGCTTAATGTACACGGGACGCTGAGGCAACCTCCTCAGAACCATTTTTGACAGCTTGAAATCGGCGTTTAAAACCGCTCGTTTAGTCGAAATTAGCGGCGTTTTGGCGCGTTTGCGTCTAGGAACGTTTATTTAAGATAACATCATAGGACCCTCCCAAAGAATGAGTAGCAGCAGCTGAGAGAGCAGCAGTGTACTTGTATCTACCTCAATTTCGGTGCTTTTACTATGGATCTCATAATGAGTATATGAGAGGAAATGCTTCTTTCGTTGCTGTTGATGGGGCTGGAAAGACATTGTAATCGCGTGCGAGGACCAGAAACCCTAAACCTAGCCCTAACCGGCAAACCTAACCCTAAACTTGTTCTTCAAGGAGAAAACCCTTACCATAATACTGTAACCCTAATAGGAAACCCTAACCGGAAACCCTAACTTTTTCTTCAAGGGGAAAACCCTAACCATAACCCCATAACCCTAATGGGAAACCCTAATCCTAACCCCTAACCGGAAACCCTAATCCTAACGGTAAACCATAACCCTTACCATAACCCTAAACTTGTTCTTGTTCTTGTAACTTGTTCTTCAAGGAGAAAACCCTAACCATAACTCCACAACCCTAATGGGAAACCCTAATCCTAACTCTAACCCCTAACCGGAAACCCTAATGCTAACGGGAAACCATAACCCTTACCATAACCCTAAACTTGTTCTTGTAACTTGTTCTTCAAGGGGAAAACCCTAACCATAACCCCCTAACCTTAATGGGAAACCCTAACCGGAAACCCTAACCCTAACCCTAACCCTAAACTTGTTCTTCAAGGGGAAAACCCTAACCATAACCCCCTAACTGTAATGGGAAATCCTAATCCTAAGCCCAACCCCTAACCAGAAACCCTAACCCTAACGGGAAACCATAACCCTTACCATAACCCTAAACTTGTTCTTGTAACTTGTTCTTCAAGGGGAAAACCCTAACCCTAACCATAACCCCCTAACCCTAATGGTAAACCCTAATCCTAACCCTAACCGGAAACCCTAACCCTAACCCTAAACTTGTTCTTCAAGGGGAAAACCCTAACCCTAACCATAACCCCCTAACCCTAATGGGAAATCCTAACCCTAAACTTGTTCATCAACGGTACCGCGTTTAGCTGCGTCTTGCATCTGAAACGTCGGAAACTTTGGCGCCTGAACTGATTTTTTTGCCTTTAAAGAAAAGCCTCTAAACGCAACTGCCTAAAAATAACATTAAACGAACCTGTGTACACATCAGAAAGCATTGGATGAGTTCAGGGGCAGCTGAAAAAAGCAGCCAACTGCCTCTGAATGTCCGCTTACCAGCAGCAGTGTGCATGGGGCCTTAAATGTTCAGATGGAAGGATGTCGGGTAGATGGGGGCTTACAGGGTCACCTACGACTCAAATTTCATCTGGTTCATAAGGAACCGGCTCAAATATTTTCTCCCTTGTATGGCCAGCTTGGGTGTTTCAAAACAGGTAAACAGGACAAGAATCTTCCTGTAGCCGAAATATCCAAACGGCAGTAATCAGAATGGCCAAACTCGCCCTCCCCTCCTCCCGGTAACCCAGTGAAACGATAATGTTCTGTTGTTTCTTCAAACCTAATTTTCTGAGGACTCCTAAGGCTTTAATCTGCCGCGCAGCGTGTGTTCATATCTGGACATGTAATGATCTTCCACAATTAGAATGCAAAGCGTTACTTTGTCTCGGCACAGTTGGTCAGGCATATGCAATCGTTGCTTACAATTATACCGCCGCGGTGCTGCCGCGTACACCGGGCACAATTTACACATGCAACCGCTCGGGTCTAAACTCCGAAAAGACTTTCATCTGTAAGGTCATCTCTTTTTTATGTTTCATTTCTCCCTTGCGGTTGGGAAGGAAGGCCCCGTGGAATAGATAGCAGATAGGTTATATAAAGGAAACATTTTTCTTTTTATATGGATGTTACAATGTGACCTTTCACCTTAGTGCTCAGTGTGAGAAATGAATGGTACAAAGTGAAGTGTGAGCAATTAAGTCTGAGAAAAGGGCTCTGACACAGAGGGACTGGGAGGGACTGGGAGGGACTGGGAGGGACTGGGAGTTCTCTGGGACATTAAGCAGTTGTAGATTTTGGGAACGCTACACATGCCGAAGAAACTGTCATCAAAGTATGCAAGGCAGGTGTACAGCAGTATGCTCTGCCCTTCACCTTCTAAAAAAGATAGTGTGATACAGTGTTTATAAACATTGATCAGACAGGTGATAGAGAGATACAAAATAACATTGTTTATAAACATTGATCAGACAGGAGTGATAGAGAGATACAAAGTAACATTGTTTATAAACATTGATCAGACAGGTGATAGAGGGAGATACAAAGTAACATTGTTAATAAGCATTTTTCATACAGGAGATAAAGAGATACAATGTAACATTTTTTTATGAACATGTAGATAGGAGAGAGAGAGAGAGAGAGAGAGAGAGAGAGAGAGAGAGAGAGAGAGAGAGAGAGAGAGAGAGAGAGAGAGAGAGAGAGAGAGAGAGAGAGAGAGAGAGAGAGAGATAGGTACAGAGTAACATTGTTTATAAACATGTTCAGGCAGGAGATAGAGAGATACAAAGCAGCATTTTGTTAAGTATTATTCAGACAGAAAATAGGAAGATACAAAGTAGCATTGTTTATAAACATTGATCAGATGGGAGATAGAGAGATACAAAGTAACATTGTTTATAAACATTGATCAGATGGGAGATAGAGAGATACAATAACATTTTTATAAACATTGTGTAGACAGGACAGAGAGAAATACAAAGCAGCATTGTTCATAAACATTGTTCATGCAGGTCAGAGAGAGATACAAAGCAGAATTGTTCATAAACATTGTTCATACAGGTGATAGAGAGATACAAAGTAACATTGTTTATAAACATTGTTCAGACAGGAGACAGAGAGATACAAAGAAGCATTTTTATAAGTATTGTTCAGACAGAAAATGGACAGATACAAAGTAACATTGTTTATAAATATTGATCAGACAGGAGATAGGGAGATAATAAACATTGATCAGAAAGGAGATAGAGAGATACAAAGTAACATTGGTAATAAACATTGTTCATACAGGAGATAGAGAGATACAATATAACATTTTTATAAACATCGTGTAGACAGGAGATAGAGGGATACAAATTAAAATTGTTAATCAACATTAATCAGACAGGAGATAGAGAGATACACAGTAACATTGTTTATAAACATTGTTCAGATATAAGATATAGAGTGACACAAAGTAATGTTTCTTATAAACACTGGTCTGACTGTAGACAGAGAGATACAAAGTAAGATTGTTAATAAACATTCTTCAGACAGGAGATAGAGAGATACACAGTAACATTTTTTAAAACCATTGATCAAATTGAGCAGGGAGCTAAGTGTACTTTGAGACCTGAGTAGAGGGAATGGACATGTCCCCCGCCCTACACAGTCTCATAGGGAAACAAGCACAGCTGAGGTTGTCAATCACCTGCTGTGTGTTCAGTGGTGAGGGGGCCATCTCCCTGGATTGCTTGGTGTGGACATAACCTGTCCTAATTGACTCCTGCAGACAACAGAGGAAGGAGGCAGCAGACAGAAATCACGCTCAGTGCTTTGGATTGAGGCAAATACACACTATAGAGGGATATGCTTTGTTCAGTTTTCAGAGGTTTACAACCACTTTAAGGTTGGGGCATCCCCTTTACCTGACTCCTAATTCTGCCCTCCCCCCCCCCCCCAGTCTGCTATGGCAAGAAAACAGATCCGGCTACTTATAACAGTTGCATGTAAAGAAACATTTGATGACTATTTCATGAATGTGTAATCGCATTATATTTTTATAGATCTGCCCGGAGTTCAGTTTCAAGGTGAATATTACAATAATCTCTCAAAGGTATGAGCTGAGTGAAGATCCACCATAGAGCCCCTCATCCAATCCTCAATCCTTTAATCATTATGAAATATTCGAAATCTCTGTAGGAGCCGCGAGCGCGTTTTTTTTTTTTGGCTAAGCGAATCGTCTTCCCGTCATGCCATCATTTTTATGGGTTGCGTTCCAGGCCGACAGATTTTATTGACTTTCTTTTGTGTGATCAGTATCTTCGCAGCGCTCCGCACTCTTCTTAGTATGATTTAGAAGAAGAGAATCCAAATTGCTCGATGGATTGAAGTCTTCTTTTATGGGGCGACCAGCAAAGGATTTCACTGCCTGGAGAGGTGACGGACAGCTTGGTCCGGTTCTTTCATCGTTACGTTGCATCTTATTTTTTTTATAATTACTGTTTCTTATTTTGGGATAACAGAACAACTTGCAAATCCTCGGCTGGCACAAGATGTGATAACTGGAAGAAAAATATGGCTTAACGTATGGGAACGTTTATCAGAGCAGATATCTGAAACATCGCCAAAATCCCCCATCTATAGTATGAATACATTGATACTGATCTGCGATTAACCACTTCAATACCGGGCGCCTTTACCCCCTTCCTGCCCAGGCCACTTTTCAGCTTTCAGCGCTTTTACTTTGAATGACAATTGCGCGGTCATGCAACACTGTACTCATATAAACATTTCTTATAATTTTTGTCACACATACAGAACTCTCTTTTGGTGGTATTTAACCCTTTCATGCCTAAGCCTATTTCTGACAAATCCAGGTTTTCTATCTAGATAGATAGATAGATAGATAGATAGATAGATAGATAGATAGATAGATAGATAGATAGATAGATAGATAGATAGATAGATAGATAGATAGATAGATAGATAGATAGATAGATAGATAGATAGATAGATAGATAGATCTAGATATATATATATATATATATATATATATAGATCTATATATATATATAAATATATATATCTATATCTATATCTATATCTATATCTATATATATATATATATATATATATATATATATAGATCTATATATATATATATATATAGATCTATATATATATATATATAGATCTATATATATATATATATATATATATATATATATATATAGATCTATATATATATATATATATGTATATATATATATATATATATATATCGGGGGAGAATGCAATCTATAGACTGGGGGGAGAACCTCTGGGGGAATCTAGGATGGAAAAGGACCTGGGGGTCCTAGTAGATGATAGGCTCAGCAATGGCATGCAATGCCAGGCTGCTGCTAATAAAGCCAACAGAATATTGGAATTAAAAAGGGGATTGACTCCAGAGATAAAACGATAATTCTCCCGCTCTACAAGACTCTGGTCCGGCCGCACCTGGAGTATGCTGTCCAGTTCTGGGCACCAGTCCTCAGGAAGGATGTACTGGAAATGGAGCGAGTACAAAGAAGGGCAACAAAGCTAATAAAGGGTCTGGAGGATCTTAGTTATGAGGAAAGGTTGCGAGCACTGAACTTATTCTCTCTGGAGAAGAGACGCTTGAGAGGGGATATAATTTCAATATACAAATACCGTACTGGTGACCCCACAATAGGGATAAAACTTTTTCACAGAAGGGAGTTTAATAAGAATCGTGGCCACTCATTAAAATTAGAAGAAAAGAGGTTTAACCTTAAACTACCTAGAGGGTTCTTTGCTGTAAGAGCGGCAAGGATGTGGAATTCCCTTCCACAGGCGGTGGTCTCAGCGGGGAGCATTGATAATTTAAAAAACTATTATAAGCACCTGAACGACCGCAACATACAACATATTTTTTCAACCTCACCTACTATGTAACTATGGATCTATTTAGATCTGCTACCTTCTATTTATCTCCTGAAGAAGCAGATTTACTGTCTGGGAAACGCGTTAGGAAGTTTCTTCATCTCTCTGAAAATTTTGACTTGTAGATGTGAAGATAATTGAATTCTTAAACCGATAAGTAGGTTTAATATACATGAGCCATGCAGTGGTTGTGGAGATGATAGGAGGACAATGTTTTTATACAGAGGTGTAACTAGAACCTTCAGGGCCCCGGTGCAAGAAGCCGTGAAGGGCCCCCCTGACCCCCATCTGGGGCCCTTCCCTCTGGGCTTCTCTGCCCCTCCCCCCCTTTTCAAGGGCTTGTAGTTCGGCTTTCTCTGGATCCCCTTCCCCCATGACTGGTGTATGGCTCAGCAAAAGTTATCCAGGCAGGGGCATGGCGAGCTAGACACTGCGCATAGACCTGGCTGCAGGGCCTGGATAGGAGGGGCAGCGGGGTTGACATACAGAGGAACTGTCACCCCCACTGCCCCTCCTATCCAGGTGCAGAGGGGAGCCACATGGGCCCCCTGGAGCATGGGGCCGGGTCACAATTGAGACCCCTGAGACCCCTATAGCTACGCCCCTGTTTTTATAGATAACTCTGGCAAATGCAGAGGCACTGCGTCTCTGGTATTATTCTAAGCGTTTTAACGTATATAAATAAGGTCATAACTTCCACCATAGCAAACTATATGGCTTCTCTGGGGCCCGAGAGATGGTGGGGTTGAATATCTGGTGCATGCTGCCCTCATTGTGTCCCTTAACCCCCCCTGCCAGTCTCCACCAGTTGCAGATCCCCTAATCTTCCATAAGTCTTCAAGCTTCTTCATAGGTCCTCAAGCTCCCATGGTGATCCCCAACCTTCCACAGTGTCTCCATCAGCCCTCATAGTAGTTTTGGATGATGTCATTGCTATAATGCTTGAATATATATTTTCTATGGAGAAGCTGTCGAGTTGCCGGCCTGAACTTTTTATGGATCTTTTTTGGGCTTAATTAGCCAGAGCACCGACTACGCTACACACCGACTATACTACATAGCGGTTGAGCTTGGGTGAGTTTTTCTCTTGGACTTGATGGACTTGTGTCTTTTTTCAACCTCACCTACTATGTAACTATTTCATTATTTCCCACAATTTTTTGGAAATAAAGAAAGCTGCTGGTATTTAGGGTGTTAAACCATGGAGCTTGGTTATGCTGCACTAGATATATGAGACATTTGCAAGAAACATACGTGACTCTTCCTCTTCTGTCACTTTGTGGCCATATCTGTCACATACGGAACTAGGATGCCTTTCCAAAGGTCATCAAAGCCAACTTTACTAGGACGCATTAGACAAGAGCAACATTTATGTTCATGGTATCAGACAAGTTTGTCTCAATGCCTAGTCAGGCAGCACAGGGGGGCTCCGAGGTCAGCCGCCCGCTCTGCTGCATTGCAGTGCTGGGGGTTCTGGGTTCCACCAGGTCCCTGTCGACATGGAGTCTGTACATCGTCCTTCACTTTCTAAAGGTGTCCTCAGGGATTCTGTCTCTCGGTTCAGCTAATGCTAATACTTCTGCATGTGTACCAGCACACAGACAAGCTCAGGCTCATATTCAGCTTGAACCGACAACGTAGGCTCATCTCCGTGCACCAGCACGCACCGGTGGGCACATCTTCACGCATTGGCGCCAAATGACCACTTAAGGACCGAGCCTCTTTCTAGGATTTGGTGTTTACAAGTTAAAAAAATTTGTTTGCTAGAAAATTATTTAGAACCCCAAAAATTATTTTAATTTTTTTTTTTACACCCTAGAGAATAAAATGGCGGTCATTGCAATACTTTCTGTCACACCGTATTTGCGCAGCGGTCTTACAAGCGCACTTTTTTTGGAAAAAATACTGTTTTTTTTTAATTAAAAAATAAGACAACAGTAAAGTTAGCCCAGTTTTTTTTTTATAGTGTGAAAGATGATGTTACGCCCAGTAAATTGATACCCAACTTGTCACGCTTCAAAATTGCGCCCGCTCGTGGAATGGCAACAAACATTTATCCTTAAAAATCTCCATAGACGACATTTAAAAAATTCTAAAGTTTGCATGTTTTGAGTTACAGAGATACCATTTATTTATTTTTTTTACACTGTTCTTTTTTTTCAAAAAAATGTGTCACTTTTATTCCTATTACAAGGAATGTAAACATCCCTTGTAATGGAAAAAAAAGCATGACAGGTCCTCTTAAATATGAGATCTGGGGGTCAAAAAGAGCTCACATCTCATATTTACAATAAAATGCAATCAAAAATAAAAATAAATTAAATGTCATTAAAAAAAAAAAAGTCTCTTTAACCACTTGTTTACTGGGCACTTAAACCCCCCTACTGCCCAGACCAATTTTCAGCTTTCAGTGCTCTGTCACTTTGAATGACAATTACTCAGTCATGCAACACTGCACCCAAATTATTTTTTTGTCCCTTTTTTGATACAAATAGAGTTTTTATTTGGTGGTAATTGATCACTTCTGGGTTTTTTATTGTTTGCGCTATAAATGAAAAAAGCCTGAAAATTTTGCAAAAAAAAAAAATGCATTTTTTTTTCGTTTCTGTGATAAAATTTTGCAAATTAGCAATTTTTCTTCATAAATATTGGCAACAATTCATACTGCTACATATCTTTGGAAAAAAAAATAACCCAAATTAGTGGATATTATGTGGTCTGTGTGAAAGTTAGAGAGTCTACAAGCTATGGTGCCAATCATAAAAAAATCATCACATCTGATGTACTGGCGGCCTATCTCATTTCTTGAGACCCTAACAAGCCAGGAAAGTACAATTACCCCCCAAAATGACCCCTTTTTGGAAAGTAGACATTCCAAGGTATTTAGTAAGAGGCATGGTGATTTATTTGAAGTTGTCATTTTTTTCCCACAATTCTTTGCAAAATTAAGATTTGATTTATTTATTTTATTTTTTTCACAAAATTGTCATTGTAATAGCTTATTTCTCTCACATGGAATGTGCATACCACAAATGACACCCCAAAATACATTCTGTCACTCCTTCTGAGTATTACAATACCACATGTGTGGGACTTTTTCACTGCCTGGCCACATACAGAGGCCCAACATGCAGGGAGCACCGTCAAGAAGCATAAATTACACATCTAACTTGTTGACTACCTATTACACTTTTGAAGACCCTGGAGCATCAGGACAATGGAAACGCCCACAAAATGACCAAATTTTGGAAATCTAACACCCCAACATATAATCTTTAAGGCATAATGAGTCTTTTAAACGTTTTATTTTTTTCCAGAAGTTTTTGAAAAATGTGGGGAAAAAAATGAAAACACATTTTTTTACACAAAGTTGTCCATTTATAAGATATTTCCAACACATAGCATTTACATAGCAAAATGACACCCCAAAATACATTCTGCTACTCCTCCTGAGTATGGCAATACCACATGTGTGAGACTTTTACACAGCCTTGCCACATACAGAGGCCCAACATGCAAGGAACACCGTCAGGTCTTCCAGGGGCACATAGCATGCACATACCAAGAATTACAGCCCAAAAGACATTATGCTGAGCAAAGGGTGAACAAAAGATTACCTGTGGTTTTAGTGGCGCAGTTGTCCACAGGAGGATAGCACTGGTCCAGGCAGCAGGCAGGGACTTTGTCAGCAACGGCGAACACAATTGTCCAGGCAGCAGGCAGGGATACTGTCCATATACAGTCCAGGATCAGTGCAGGCAGAGACATTGTCAGCAGTGCCAAAAATATTGGTCCTGGTAGTAGGCAGGAACATGGTCCATGTGCTGTTGTCAGTGCGACAGGCAGAGGCATGATGGCATAGGTCCTACAGGCAGCAGGCAGAAGTAGGGCCTCGTTCAGGACAGAATGGGTACAGGGGTAGAGACTTCTCCCACCCAAATCTTTGAGTCTCCAGACCCTAATCTAGGAATGAGAAAACAAAACAAATTGTTTTCTTCATCCAGAAAAAACTATTCTGGAGCCCCTCACATATGTGAGACCCCTATTTTATGAATCCCAATAGTCCAGTGGCAGGGTACAAGATCAGTCCAAGAGGCAGGCAAAAAGCATGGTCAAACAGTTCAGGGTCAGTTCCAGATCAGGCAGAGGTATGTACAGAATCGGTAAGCAGAAGCGTGGTCGAATAACAAGCCAGGTTCTGTTACAGAGCAAGTGGAGGCATAAGGGGTGTGAAGGTAAATGGCAGGAAGTGAGGGTTATGTTTACCATACTTCACTAATAATTTAGTGAAGTATGGTAACGGCGGAGACAGTCAACTATAAGGAGCCCTGGTTGGGAAGAACATTGGGGACAATAACAAGTGGTGTCTCTTCTAACTCCTCCTCTGGTGCACACCCGGCATTTCTTCTGACGTTTTTGGCCTGTTGGTCTGGGAGGAATTTTATCGGGAAGGTGGCGCTCGGAGAGTCTGCTAATCACATCGGATTGAATGTTTTCTGGTGGGCCGTTCAGGAATATGAGGGCAGTGGTGATTTCCTCCTGGTAGCCAAGGAAGGGTTTGGGGCTTTCAGTGAAGTTGTGATATATAACGTAGCTGTTGTATATGGCCAAATTAAACAAATAAATTGATACTCTTTTATACCACTGGTATGTTCATCTTGTGGCAAGGTAGGGTTCGAGCATTTGGTCGTTGAAGTCGACACCCCCTATGAACATATTGTATTCATGGATACATGTTGGCTTTTGGATTGGGCTATTCCTCCTGGTGATCTCCACGAATGTATTATTGTGGATCGGAGAAAGTATGTAGACATCCCTTCTGTCCCCCCACTTCACAGCCAGAATTTCCTCATTCCGCAAACTCGCCGTCTCCCCTCTTCTTAACTCCTTGTTGACGGGGCTTTGAGGAAAGCCCTTCCGGTTCATCCTTACAATGCCACATGCTGGAGTCTTCTTTCTGTGAAGGTTGCAGAACAGGGGCAAACTTGTAAAAAAGTTATCTACGTACAAATGGTAGCCTTTCTCCAGGAATGGGTTTATGAGTTACCAAATGACTTTCCCGCTTGATCCGATGTAGTCTGTTCAATTAGGGGGATGCAGCTGGGTGTCCTTCCCTTCGTATACCATGAAGGCATATGTATACCCTGTGACTCAGTCGCACAATTTATAGAGCTTCACCCCATAGCGGGCCCTTTTGGTAGGAATAAATTGTTTGAAGCCCAGCCTGCCAGTAAATTTGATAAGGGACTCATCCACACATATGTGTTAGTCTGGGGTAAACAACTGGGGGAAGATTTCAGAAAAATAATTTAGCAGTGGCCGAATTTTATAAAGCTTATCATAATTTGAGTCATTTTGGGGAGGGCACTGGGTATTATCAATATAGCGTAGGAATCTCATTGTCATGGTTCCTACCATGCCATGCAGACAGCCAGGCGTGGTCACACCCCAAGTGGCTCCAGGAGGTATTGAACTCACAACTTATCTGTTTACTGCTCCTGTTGCTTTGCCTCTGAGCCACACCTCGGTTCATTATTCAGCCTGGTTTCCAGCTATGCTTTGTCCTGCATGTAGCACTGAGGGCTATACTCTGGATCTTCCTTTGCAATTAGTACCTGTCACTCCTGGTTCAGCTGAGGCAGTTTATCTAATCAGCTGGGTATAAAACGCTGCCTCACTCTGAGGGCTGTGTCAGTTCATTGTCTCTTGTATTGCCAAAGGTTCCTGTGTTCCTGTGTTCCAATACTGACCCAGCTTCTGAGCCTGGCTCTGTTCATCGTTAACTCTGGCTTCTGGAATCCCTGACTATAGCTTGACCTCGACAATCCTTTGGTATATTTCTGTCCAGCCCCTGTGCACAGATTCACAGCCCAGATAGCCTTTTACCTTGTCACCGTGGGCTGTGTTTATTTGCAAAGGTGAGCATACATCTCTGCACTATGGACTCCAACCAAGGTAAGCCTTTACCCTCATAATGATGAGATATCTGGTTCTGGGCTTTACAGAGGCAAAGATGGGCATGTGGTGGATGGGGTGGGTTGACCAATATGAACGTAATTCATTTTTTTTTGGTTAGTCCCATACAGAATGTGAGGCCCCCAAAAAATTTAAACTCCTCCACTGTTAGGGCTCTCCACTCATAGGGACGGGCATAACTCGACGTTGGGTTACTTGCTATGAATTGTTGTGCATACAGGTTGCACTGGGCCACAACTGATGCTAGCATGTCCTCAGTAAAAATTAAATGGAAAAAGGCTAATTGGGGAAATATATTCTGTGTCTACCTGGACTCCTGGCTGGGCAGTGAAAGGGGGAATGTTAGCTTCTCCTGAATTGGGAGGAAGCCACAAGGGGTTCTGAAGGGAATAGGGAAGGCTGGCATGTGACCTAACCCTTTGGGACTGAGGTGACACCCCACTGGTACGTGGCCTTTCTTGCCGAGGTACTGCAGGGCTGGTGGATGCCACTGCCTCCTCACCAGAATGCCTTCATCTGGCGGGCAGACTCTCATCCTCCTCTGCGGCTGCCAGTGTTCCACTGCTTAGGACAGGCTCGTAGTCAACGCCAGACTCAGAATCTGAATTTGAGAAGGAATCCGAAGTGGAGAGCTCCCCATTGCTGTTGTCAGCCGCAAGAATATTGTATGCCTCCTCGGCTGAAAATAATCTTCTAGACATTGTTGGTGGCACTTATGGCACTGATGACAGAAGGCACTGATGACACGTGACACTGATGTGACACTGATGTGGCACTGATGACATATGGCACCAATACGTGGCATTGATGACACGTGACACTGATGTGGCACTGATGACAGATGACACGTGACACTGATGTGGCACTGATGACAGATGGCACTGATAGATACTGTGGGCACTGTAATGACTGTTTTTTTACTATTGGCACTCATAATCTGCAGCACAGAAGCTCTCCCTCCTCACACGTGGTCTCTGTGTGAGGAGGGAGAACCGGCAATGAGAGATGATCTCATATGTTTACATATGAGATCATCTCTCATTGGACACGCCGATCGAGTGCTAAATGGGCGCTCTGATTGGCCATTTAGCATGATCTGTGATTGGCTGTGTCCAAGGGACACGGCCAACACAGATTTTCACCAATTCGCACCCACGGAGGAGCGTGGGGAACGAGTAAACAGGAAGACATCCAGGGAGGCCCACTCGGCAATTAAGCACCGCGCTGTAGCCGTTTTTTTCGGCTATATAGTGCAGGCGCAGAGTGATTCATTTGTTCATAAATGACCTGGAGGATGGGGCAAACAGCTTAATCTCTGTATTTGCAGACAATACTAAGCTAAGCAGGGAAATAACTTCTCCGCAGGATGTGGAAACCTTGCAAGAAGATCTGAACAAATTAATGGGGTGGGCAACTACATGGCAAATGAGGTTCAATGTAGAAAAATGTAAAATAATGCATTTGGGTGGCAAAAATATAAATGCAATCTATACACTGGGGGGAGAACCTCTGGGGGAATCTAGGATGGAAAAGGACCTGGGGGTCCTAGTAGATGATAGACTCAGCAATGACATGCAATGCCAAACTGCTGCTAACAAAGCAAACAGAATATTGGCATTAAAAGGGGGATCAACTCCAGAGATAAAACGATAATTCTCCCACTCTACAAGACTCTGGTCCGGCCACACCTTGAGTATGCTGTCCAGTTCTGGGCACCAGTCCCCAGGAAGGATGTACTGGAAATGAAGCGAGTACAAAGAAGGGCAACAAAGCTAATAAAGGGTCTGGAGGATCTTAGTTATGAGGAAAGGTTGCGAGCACTGAACTTATTCTCTCTGGAGAAGAGACGCTTGAGAGGGAATATGATTTCAAATTATAAATACCGTACTGGTGACCCCACAATAGGGATAAAACTTTTTTGCAGGAGGGAGTTCAATAAGACACGTGGCCACTCATTAAAATTAGAAGAAAAGAGGTTTAACCTTAAACTGCGTAGAGGGTCTTTATCGTAAGAGCGTCAAGGATGTGGAATTCCCTTCCACAGGCGGTGGTCTCAGAGGGGAGCATCGATAGTTTCAAGAAACTGTTAGATAAGCACCTGAATGAACACAACATACAGGGATATACAATGTAATACTGACATATAATCACACACATAGATTGAACTTGATGGACCTGTGTCTTTTTTTTAACCTCACCTACTATGTACTATGTAATTATTTCCCACAATTTTTTGGAAATAAAGAAAGCTGCCGGTATTTAGGGTGTTAAACCATGGAGCTTGGTTATGCTGCACTGGATATATAAAATGTACACTGAGACATTTGCAGAAACATACGTGATTCTTCCTTTTCTGTCACTTTGTGGCCATATCTGTCACATACGGAACTAGGATGACTTTCCAAAGGTCATTAAAGCCAACTTTACTAGGACACATTAGACAAGAGCAACATTTATGTTCATGGTATCAGACAAGTTTGTCTCCATGCCTAGTCAGGCAGCACAGGGGGGCTCCGAGGTCAGCCGCCCGCTCTGTTGCATTTCAGTGCTTGGGGTTCTGGGTTCCACCAGGTCCCTGTCGACATGGAGTCTGTAAACTGTCCTTCTCTTTGTAAAGGTGTCCTCAGGGATTCTGTCTCTCAGTTCAGCTAATGCTAATACTTCTGCATGTGTACCAGCACACATACAAGCTCAGGCTCATATCCAGCGTGCACCGACAACATAGGCTCATCTCCGTGCAACGGTGGGCACATCTTCACGCATTGGCGCCAAATGACCACTTAAGGACCGAGCCTCTTTCTGAGATTTGGTGTTTACAAATGAAAAACATTTTTTTTTTTTTTTGCTAGAAAATTACTTAGAACCCCCAATAATTATTTAATTTTTTTTTCTAACATCCTAGAGAATAAAATGGTGGTAGTTGCAATACTTTTCTGTCATTTGCGCACTTTGTTGGGAAAAAATACAGTCCGGTCATCAAGTAAAGTCTTCTGTTTAGAAAAAACACCAGCTGTTTCAGCGTTCATACGGCCCTCCTGCTCTGCAGTTTCAATGTTCCTGCGACATTCCTGCTCTGCACTGTTGGTGTCCATGTGGGACTCCTCGCAGCCAGCTCCTCCTGCATTCCCTGCTGATTGCAAGGATCTGTTGGCAGGTGCAATCTCAGGAAAGTCCTCCACACACTGAGAGAGATGTTCAGCAAGCACTCCTTTATCATGATCCTCATCTGATGGGTTGGTGCCGCTCAAGGGAGATTCCATTTCTGTAATGGCCTGCAACAATCCGCCATTTTCCTCCTCCTGAGATGACCCAGGCTGCTGGGGAGGGAGGGGGGCAGCTACTGACTCAGACATGACAGATCCTGAGATGGGGTAGTACTGGGGCCACCATGTGAAGCCACTTCCTTACCCCCATCCATACTGTCGCCATTGCTCTGGCATCCACCCTCTGGCTGATACTGGCACAGGCACTTTCCTTCATCTGTTGGAATCTCTCCTCATTCTCATACTTTTCTCTGAACACACCGCTGCTATCCTTCAGAGAGGCGACCAACTTATCCTGCTTTTTCAATGCCTCTTCCAGAGACTTAAGCTTGGAGACTTCCCTCTTACTGTTTCCAGACTTACTGTGCAGGGATTTCTTTTTCCTGAGATCTTCTTTCATGGAAGCAAGTTTCTGTTCCTCCTTAGCAATGCGGCAAAGCCTGTTCACCACTTGATCCTGGAAGACTGGTAAGGACTCTTCTTGCATAGGGACAGGCTCAGGATCCATTGCAGCTTGAGCACATGGAGAAGGCCTCAGTGCCTCTGGAGAGCCTCCACCTTCATCCTCCCCAATATGGTCCATACTTGCCTGGGAAAAGCCTGCATGAAGGCCCCAGGCTTTGCTGCTTCTCTCAGCTGAGATCACAACAGAGTGAGCCAACAGCACCCTGCAGAACAGCACCACCTGGTGGAGAAGCTCCTCTGGTGCAAAGACTGATGTGACTAATTCAGTGTTCTCTGTGCAGCACTTCAGTATATGTCAGTGTCAGAGCTATATAAATGTATAATAATAATAGTGTGTGATTGTGGGGGTACATTAAAGTGTAAGCTCCTCTAGTACAGAGACTGATGTGACTAATTCCGTGTTCTCTGTACAGCACTGTGGTATATGTCAGAGCTATATAGATGTAGCATAATAATACTGTGTGACTGTGGGGGGACATTAGAGTGTTAGCTCCTCTGGTACAGAGACTGATGTGACTGGTTCAGCGTTATCTGTACAGCACTGTGGTATAGGTCAGCACTATATAAATGTATAATAATAATAGTGTGAGGCTGAGGTGGGACATTTTATATATAAAGTGTATGGACATATTGTATTTACTTTTAGAAAAAAAAACAAAACAGCTAACTAATGGCTATGAAATGATCTTCTCATTGATCGAATCACTAGGCATTTGACAAGGTAAGTCATCTGCCAAGAATGAAGACATATTGTATGCCGAAGCAGCCGTAATTAATGTCTGATTACAGTTTATTGATTGGGACACATTTGTCTTTATTAAATTAAAACTCATCTTCCTGATCAGAATTTCTTAATTGTTTTTACCCGCCGCCCTCCCACTTACTTACAACAGTCCGTTGGTGCATCTGTAAATATAACGGGCTTTCACCAAAAAGTCTACCTGTTACATTTACAGAGGTTTATGGAGATAATTGATGCCAACCATGCAATAAATATTTTATGTCCAGAAGGAGGAGGAGAGGTGTATCCATGATGAGCAGAGCTGCTTGGAGGCATCATTGAATCTCTTCGGGAGCGAGGTCGGTGCTACAAGGACTACAGGCGACCGGAGAACGAGATCGGACCTGCAGGCCATCATAGTGAAATGTAGTGCAGCACAACCCTGAACATAAGAAATACTTCCTCTTATAATAATTTCTAATACAATCTTATATTACAAAACACACAATTGTATATTCATGATGAAATTACAAGTCCATAAATGTAATCACATGATAAAGTCCAAAGAATAAATCAACCTTCACCGCTGTGCTTAAAAGTGTTATATCTTGAAAATTAAAAAAACTAAAGTGATCTTCGTGCCTCCACCACCAATGAATAAAGGGCGATTACCTCCAAAATATGACCCCTGAATTACCAGCAAGGTCATAAAAACGTTTGCCCCCTCCAAGGGTTAATCTTCTACTGGTCTCAGATCCTCTTCTCTCCTCACCAATGAGCATCAAAATATGTTAATATAAAAGCAGAAAAACAGCCTAGTGCTCTCCGTACAAAACTTTGATATTGCTCATAAATAAAATTCACTTACAAGATCTAGCACTATACTGTAACAGTGCCAATAAGGAGGGTGACAACACAGATCGGCATCTAGCCACAAGTAAGATGGCCGTGGGATGACATCACTACTTAGGCTCCACCCTCCTTTTATGCCTTACGTCCTAAGGCAGGACTTCTTCAGTAGGAAAGGAGCCGCCACGTCTACCCTCTGTTAAATAGCACTTACAAAACTAAAGTGCTCTTTGTGCCTCCTTTTTCTCTCCTCACCAACAAGCATGGAAATACCGTATGTTTATACAAAAGCAAAAGAGGGATCCTAGTGGGTCTCCGTACAAAACTTTAACAATAAAGTGCTCTTTGTGCCTCCATCACCAGTGAATAATGGCCACTGACCTCCAAAATATGACCCCTGATTAGACCCCTTATGACCAGTAAGGTCATAAAAACAATTGCCCCTCCAAGGGTTAATCCTCTGGTGTCCTCAGATCCTCCTCTCTCCTCACCAACAAGCATGGGAATACTGTATGTTTATATAAAAGCAAAAGAGAGAGCCTAGTGCTCTCCGTACATAACTTTAATATTGCTCATGAAAAAAATATACTTACAAGATCTAGCACTATACTCTAACAGTGCCAATAAGGAGGGTGATGACACAGATTGTCATCTAGCCATAAGTAAGATGGCCGTAGAATGACGTCACAACTTTGGCTCCGCCCTCCTATATGCGCTACATCCTAAGGCAGGACTTCTTAAGTAGGAAAGGAGCCGCCACGTCTACTCACACTGTTAAATAGAGCTTACAAAACGAAAGTGCTCTTTGTGCCTCTTCCTCTCTCCTCACCAACAAGCATGGAAATACTGCATGTTTATATAAAAGCAGAAGAGAGAGCCTAGTGCTCTCTGTATACAACTTTAATTATTGCTCATGAAAAAATACAGTTACAAGATCTAGCACTGTAGCAGTGCTAATAAGGAGCACAATGACACAGATCGGCATCTAGCCTCAAGTAAGATGGCCGTGAGATGATGTCACAACTTCGGCTCCCCCCTACTATATGTGTTACGTCCTAAGGTGGAAAGGAGCCACCATGTCTACACGTTGTTAATCAGCACTTCCAAAACAAAAGTGCTCTTGGTGCCTCCTCCTCTCTCCTGACCAACAAGCTACCCCCTGTTAAATAGCGCTTACAAAACGAAAGTGCTCTTTGTGCCTATTCCTCTCTCCTCACCAACAAGCATGGGAATACTGTATGTTTATATAAAAGAAAAAGAGAGAGTCTAGTGCTCTCCATACTAAACTTTAATATTGTTCATAAATAAAATACACTTACAAGACTTATAACAGTGCTAATAAGGAGCGCAATGACACAGATCGGCATCTAGCTGCAAGTAAAATGGCCGCAAGATGACTTCACAATTTTGACTGCCCCCCCCCCCCCCCCATATACGTGTTACTTCCTAAGGCGGGACTTCTTCAGTAGGAAAGGCACCACCACATCTACCCACTGTTAAATAGCGTTTAAAAAGCTAAAGTGCTCTTAGTGCCTCCATCACCAGTGGATAATGGTCATTCACCTCCAAAAGATGACCCCTAAATTACCAGTAAGGTCATAAAAGTATTTGCTCCCTCTCAAGGGTTAATTCTTTGGTGTCCTCACATCCTCCTCTCTCCTCACAAACGAGCATGGAAATATGTTCATATAAAAGCAAAAGAGAGAGCCTGGTGCTCTCCGTACAAAACTTTAATACTGCTCATAAAAAAAATACAATTACAAGATCTAGCATTATAACAGTGCCAAGAAGGAGTGCAATAAGACAGATCGGCATCTAGTCTCAAGTAAAGATGGCCGCAGGGTTTAATGTCACAATTTTGACTCTGCCCCCCTATATGTGTTACGTCTTAAGGCTGCTTCAGTAGAAAAGAAGCCACCACATCTACCTGCTGTTTAAATAGCACTTAGAAAACTAAAATGCTCTTCGTACCTTCTCCTCTCTCCTCACCAACAAACATGGACTTACTGCATGTTTATATGAAAGCAAAAGAGGGAGCCTAGTGCTCTCCTTACAAAACTTCAATATTAAAGTGCTCTTTGTGCCTCCACCACCAGTGAATAATGACAACTCACCTCCAAAATTGGATCCCTGGATTACCAGTAAGGTCACAAAAGCACTTGTCCCCTCCAAGGGTTAATCCTCTTGTGTCCTCAGATTCTCCTCTCTCCTCAAGTGATGTCATCCCACAAGTAGAATGGCCATGGGATGACATCCCAACTTCGGCTCTGCCCTCCCTATATGAGTTACGTCCTAAGGTGGGACTTCTTCAGTAGAAAAGAAGCCACCACATCTACCTGCTGTTAAATAGCACTTAGAAATCTAAAATGCTCTTCGTACCTTCTCCTCTCTCCTCACCAACAAGCATGGACTTACTGTATGTTTATATAAAAGCAAAGGAGAGAGCCTAGTGCTCTCCGTACAAAACTGTAATATTAAAGTGCTCTTTGTGCCTCCACCACCAGTGAATAATGGCCACTCACCTCCAAAATATGACCCCTGAATTACCAGTAAGATCATAAAAGCACTTGTTCTCTTCAAGGGTTAATCCTCTCGTGTCCTTAGATTCTCCTCTCTCCTCAAGTGATGTCATCCAGCAAGTAGAAGGGCTATGGGATGACATCCCAACTTCGGCTCTGCCCTCCCTATGTGAGTTACATCCTAAGGTGGGACTTCTTCAGTAGGAAAGGAGCCACCACGTCTACCCACTGTTAAATACCGCTTATCGCAGACAACACAGCAACCAGAGTAAACAGCTCTGACAGGTACAAAAAATGCAGAGCGGGCCGGAAATTGACTAATCTCATCCAGATTCATGGATGTGCAGGCGACAAATCTGCAGCAACTGCGTGATGCTATCATGTCACTATGGAGCAAAATCTCTGAGGAACGTTTCCAACACCTTGTTGTATCTATGCCACCAAGAATGAAGGCAAAAGGGGGTCCAACCCGCTACTAGCAAGGTGGACCTAATAAAGTGGCTGGTGAGTGTGTATGTGTGTGTGCATGTGTGTATATATATATGTAGCGCTCGTAGATTTGCAATCTACCGCATGTTAGGTAAATTTAGTAAATTGTGTGTAAGGAAGGTTAAAAGTTTGCCTCTATTCCAGCTTGGCTGACGTTGTGGGTGTTTCCGTGCTGACCGGTGGGTGTCGCTGTTACCACTGGTCAGGGTTGGAAAGGCAACGTGTTGAAGCGAATAGATGCTCCTCTGTCCCAGAAGCACGCTCGGTGGAGGTGGTCCTCCGAGTTGCATTCTGGGAGAGGGTATTTATGGGACAGACGCCGTATTTCGGGGTTCGTTTTACAGCCACCAGCTGGCCCTCCTGGCCAACAGGTATGTGTTAAGGAGCTACCTTGTGGTCCTCCGATCGGGAGGCCCTTGATACAGGGGTGGGCCCAGAGGCTTGCCTGGAGCCTGCCACTGCGGCCGAGGAATGGTCCTGAGCTGTCGGTCCTGTGTGACGAAGCTGGACAACCGAGGAGAGGACCTGTCTTGGAGAGATCACGCAGCATGCTGGTCTATAGAGGGGCCTGGTGACTTGGTTGGAGGACGTATCCAAAAGTAAGTATACAGCATAGTGTTGCCGGCTCGGCCTAAAGGTTCAAGCACTGTGACTGACTTTCACTACGGCAAATCTATACATCCTGTGACAGACGATCATACGGATTTTATTCCCAAACAAGTCTGTGGCAGAGACTTTGATTCGTGCTGCGTACTGGCTGCTAGACCGGTGAGAGAGGCCTATCCAGACGAGCAAGGAGTGTGTCCCATGAGGGGAGCGCATTTCAAATAGTATTTGAATTATACCAAGACCTTTTGCCAAGAGAACCCTACCAGAGAATATTTGAGTTTCTTCTGCGAGTTTCCTTTCTACCTCTTTCCTGCTACTTCCTAAGTCGTTTGTTTAATAAAGCATTGAAAACGTACTCCGGTGTTGGTGCGTGTGTGTCGTCCAGAAGTAAACTCAACGGAACCCCTAGACCCGGTGCCGGTGAAACAGAGGGAAGCAGAGTGAAGGTAACAGACCCGCTTAAATCAGCAGCTCCACCGAGAGTTAGTGCTACATATATATATATATTATATATTCACACAAATTCTAATTTCCTTTAAAAGTGACCCTGCTGAAAGACTTTTATAAATCTGAACATGACTGACTTCTCTTCAGTCAGTCCCTGAGCCTTTCCATTATCATATAGTTGTCACAAGAGCTTCAAGCCTTTCGGCTCTCAGAGCGCTGTAACCTATTAGAGGACTCCGTCATTTCCATGCAAAGCATGTCTCTAGAAAAGAAAATGAGAGTAAACATGTTTTGAGTCGAGGACTTGCTCTTCCAAGGTTTGATAAAATGAATTTTAATTTGTCAGATTCATCTTGCGAGTTTTCTTCACAGATAGGGAATCTGCATGGCTCTGCATCTCCGTGGCAACCGGTAATTGCGTTTCTCTTATCGAAGTCAGCGGGCCGAAGTTATGTCTGCTTAAAGAACAATGGGCACTGCGGGCTGGCTGTGTGTCTGCCGGCTACAACCTCCCTGTCCTGTGGGAGGTGGATGTCCCATTTCTGGAACCCATGCCTGGTGACGCTTACACCAATCAAAATAGAGCTGACTATTTATTTTTTTTTGTAGTGTGGAAGACTAACCGCAGCGACATGCAAAAAGTTGAAGTTTAGGGCATTACATGGATCCAAGCAAACCTGTTGTAGAAAACTGTCATGGGAAATTAGGCATGGCTACCCTGTGCCCATTAGTTGGTGCTCACATTGCATTGTGGGATTCGGTGTTGCCATATCTCATTATTCTCATGGGAACTTAAGCATGACCACTGCCTTCCCATTGGATGTGCTCACACTGCATTATGGAATGCAGCGTTAGCATGTCTATTAATGCCGTGGGAACTTTAGCATGGCTGCCCTGTTCTCATTGGTTGGTGCTCACATTGCATTGAGGGATTCAGTGTTGGCATGTCTAATTATTGTCATGGGAACTTGGGCATGGCCACCCCCTTCTCACTGATTGGTATTCTCATTGCATTGTGGGATGCAGGGTTGACATGTCTAATTATTGTCATGGGAACTTGGGCATGGCCACCTAATTCTCACTGAATGGTACTGTCATTGCATTGGGGGATTTGGGGTTGGCATGTATAATTATTGTCATGGGAACTTGGGCATGGTCACCCCCTTCTCATTGGATGGTACTCTTATTGCATTGTGGGATGTGGGGTTGGCATGTTTAATTATTGTCATGGGAACTTGGGCATGGCCACCTAGTTCTCTCCAAATGGCACTCTCATTGCATTGTGGGATGCAGGGTTGGCATGTCTAGTTATTGTCACTGGAATGTAGGCTTCCCATTGGATGGTGCTCACATTGCATTGAGAGAATGCAAGGTTGGCATGCCAAATAATGTCAGGTGAACTTAGGCGTGGCCACACCCTTCTCATTGGATGGTGCTTATATTGCATTGAGGGATGCAGCGTTGGCATGTCCAATTACTTTCATTGGAAGTTAAACTGGCCATAGATGGATCAAATCCCATCCGGTTCAACCAGACCAGGTTTGATCCATCTATGGGTCAACCAGCCTGTTGGATTTTTTACATGTGATTACTGCCGGCAGCTATAGCTGTAGCCAGTAATCATCTGCTGGCTGGGAAGGCTGCCTTTGGGAGGGATTTCCCCTGACTGTGTTGATGGGGGAATCAAACAATTATCTTTCCTTCCAACCATGGTGGAAGGAAAGAAACTCAAATCATCTATGGTTTGCCCTACGTCATCCCCCTAATCCATGAGCCCTGAGCCCACCCAGTTGTGTGACAATAGCAAATTAATATTCGCTATTGTCTTCCTGATTCCCTTCCCAGCCAATCAGGAAGTGGGTCCTGAGACCCGATTGGTCAAGGAGGAGTCTTAGGACTCCCAGCCAATCGGGTCTCAGGAACACAGTTCCCCATAAACGTCTACTGTACAAAATAAGGTGCGTTGGCATGGACCATAGGGTGAGTACATGGATTGAAAACTGGCTACAAGGGTGAGTTCAGAGGTTGGTGATAAATGGGGAGTACTCAGAATGGTCAGGGGTGGGTAGTGGGGTTCCCCAGGGTTCTGTGCTGGGACCAATCCTAATTAAATGACCTGGAGGATGGGGTAAACAGTTCAATCTCTGTATTTGCGGACGATACTAAGCTAAGCAGGGTAATAACTTCTCCGCAGTATGTGGAAACCTTGCAAAAACACCTGAACAAATTAATGGGGTGGGCGACTACATGGCAAATGAGGTTTAATGTAGAAAAATGTAAAATAATTCACTTGGGTGGCAAAAATATGAATGCAATCTATACACTGGGGGGAGAACCTCTGGGGGAATCTAGGATGGAAAAGGACCTGAAGGTCCTAGTAGATGATAGGCTCAGCAATGACATGCAATGCCAAGCTGCTGCTAACAAAGCAAACAGAATATTGGCATTAAAAGAGGATCAACTCCAGAGATAAAACGATAATTCTCCCGCTCTACAAGACTCTGGTCCGGTCGCACCTGGAGTATGCTGTCCAGTTCTGGGCACCAGTCCTCAGGAAGGATGTACTGGAAATGGAGCGAGTACAAAGAAGGACAACAAAGCTAATAAAGGGTCTGGAGGATCTCTGGAGGAGCACTGAACTTATTCTCTCTGGAGAAGAGACGCTTGAGAAGGGATATGATTTCATTTTATAAATACCGGACTGGTGACCCCACAATAGGGATAAAACTTTTTCACGGAAGGGAGTTTTACAAGACTCGTGGCCACTCATTAAAATTAGAAGAAAAGAGGTTTAACCTTAAACTATGTAGAGGGTTCTTTACTGTAAAAGCAACAAGGATGTGGAATTCCCTTCCACAGGAGGTGGTCTCAGCGGGGAGCATCGATAGTTTCAAAAAACTATTAGATAAGCACCTGAATGACCGCAACATACAGGGATATGTAATGTAATACTGCCATATAATCACACACATAGGTTGGACTTGATGGACTCGTGTCTTTTTTCAACCTCACCTACTATGTAACTATGTGTTTTATAGCAGAAAGTAAAAAAAAAAAATATATATATATATATCGCGCAATTGCCAGTTAAAGTAACGCACTGCCGTATCGCAAAAAATGGCCTGGCCATGAAGGGGTAAATCCTTCTGGGGCTGAAGTAGATAATAGCATTAAATTATAATATGGATTGTGTAGCAATTGTATACGCTATGTTAATTGTTTACTTGTTATTCCTGCCACATTCCTTTGTTGTACCTGCATTTTGCCGCCCCTGGCGACCTTTGTTACACAGCTTGCCCAACATAACATGCCCTGTAATTATGGTCAAGATTCTCCCTCTCATTGTCTTCCATTATTGCAGACTATCTGTGTTCTGTTGAGTTCATATATTCATGTCTACATGAAGGCTGAGCACGTCCCCAGCTGTAGATTTATGTAAAACATAATCTTTGTCTTTCCGCGGCAGTCAAGCTGCTTTTTTTGCCTATTGTTTGCCCGGTTTGTACAGAATTTAGTTTATTTGTCTTTTGATCCTCGTTGCTTTCTGTTGGCCGTGGACGGCCTCAGCCTGACTTTAAACCCCTCCGAACCTCGTACGCTGGAAGAAAACAGGGATTTACAATTCACTCCATGGATCCGATTACAGAGGAACATGATCCTTACCCTCACAATTTGGTGTAGACTTCTAACCACTTCCAGTCTGAGCCAATCCTGACATTCCTCTCCCATATTTTTTTCTTTTTTTTTGCTGGAAAACTACTTAGATTTTCCAAACATTACAGGTGCATCTCAAAAAATTTGAATATCATCAAAAAGTTAATTTATTTCAGTAATTCAATTCAAAAAGTGAAACTCATATATTCTATATTGCACGACCCTTCGGACGGAGCTTGGCCACGCTCTGAGATGGCAGCTCGACTCCTTCTCTCAAGCAGAAAAAATTCTCACCGCACAGGCATGGATCTACTTCCAGGTATCAACTCAGTTATCTCCCAGGATAAAGAGCCCCAGGTGCTGGCTAATGCTGAGTCATGTTGAAGGTGAATGAGAAAATCCGGACAGCCGCACTCCAGGAAGATGTAATTCAAAAATGATTTATTGTAACAGATTCTTGAGCATACAGTATACAAGACACTGTGGCAGAATGTACAGGCAATCAGCTAACGCGTTTCGCGTTTATACTAAGCTATGAGTAAGCGCTTGGTATAAGCGCGAAACGCGTTAGCTGATTGCCTGTACATTCTTCCACAGTGTCTTGTATACTGTATGCTCAAGAATCTGTTACAATAAATAATTTTTGAACTACATCTTCCTGGAGTGCGGCTGTCCGGATTTTCTCATTCTCCTTCTCTCAAGGCCAGCATACCGTACCACCGAGCAACCCTACATCCTCCTGTACACCGGAGCGACATGTCCCTCAAAGAAAACAACCTGCCGGGCCCTAGAAAGCTGATGAATTCTTTGGCTGCTCCCCTTCCCCGGGAGTCCCAAGATGGCGCCGGCTCCTAAAAGAATACAGCACCACAAGCCCCTTGTACAGCCCCTTGTGGAAAACACAACAGGGACAGCTCTAAGCTGGCAGGCCCCTCTCCCTTTGCCTCTCAGCCTCACCCAGCGCCGGTAAGCAAAAAGCATCCAGCTTTCCACCAGTGGCGGCTGGTGGTATATTTTCTTGGTGGGGGCGGCAAACAATGCACCCACAGGCACCCCCCATCCAAATACACCCCCCTTGGTCGGCCCACCAGCACCCCCCTGTCGGTAGGTCGGTCACCAGCCATACACTTACCCCATCTAGGTCGCGGGTAGCGCTCCCTCCGGGCGGTGGCTTCCCCTGTGTCTCCTCTTCCTTGGCATCACGGTGGCTTCCGCCGTGCGTCTCCTCCCTTCTCCTCCCTCCTCCTCCTCCTAGGTGGCCAATAGGATGGCTTCTCCTCTCGTATGGATGGGCCGCCACTGCTTTCCACCACACTGACGATAATGATGATGACTCTGGAGATGAACAGGCCGTTTCTCTGGCTAAACTTTCCACCACTGATAACCCTGTGTCAGAAAACACTCTGAAACAAACGGGGAGATGACTATGTAAACAAGGCATTTCCCCGTTCTCCCTAGTGACATGACAGGGATCTACTGCTCCCTGTCATCGGGAGCAGTGATCTCTGTCATGTTCTAGTGAGCCCACCCCCCCCCCACAGTTAGAATCACTCCCTAGGACACACTTAACCCCTTGATCGCCCCCCTCCCTGCCAGTGTCATTTACACAGTAATCAGTGCATTTTTATAGCGTTAATCGCTGTATAAATGACAATGGTCCCAAAATTGTGTCAAACGTGTCTGATTAGTCCGCCATAATGTCGCAGTCACGATAAAAATTGCAGATCGCCGCCATTACTAATAAAAAAAAATAATATTAAAAATGCCATAAATCTATTTTCTACAAACCAATCAATATACGCTTATTGCGATTTTGTTTACCAAAAATATGTAGAAGAATACGTATCGGCCTAAACTGAGGAAAACATTTGTTTTTTTATATGTATTTTTTTGGGATATTTATTATAAGAAAAAGTAAAAAATATTGCTTTTTTTTTCAAAATTGTCGCTCTTTTTTTGTTCATAGCGCAAAAAAAAATAAAAACTGCAGAGGTGATCAAATACCACCAAAAGAAAGCTCTATTTGTGGGGAAAAAAAGGATGTCAATTTTGTTTGGTTGCAACGTCCCACGACCGCGAAATTAAAGCGACGCAGTGCCTTTCTGCAAAAAGTGTTCTGGTCAGCAAGGGGGGTAAATCCTTCCGGGGCTGGTTAACGAATCAAAATGAAACAAAACTAATTTTTTTTTTTTGTCATGTACATGTCTACTCCGTGGGGGGCACCTAATATAGAGGAGGAGTCAGGAGCGCCAACGGGGCACCCCAAAAAAAAGGAAGATCGGGGGCCGCTCTGTGCAAATCCCTTTCACAGAGCAGGTAAGTAGAACATGTTTGTTATTTTTATTTAAAGAAAACAAACAAAACAAACTTTTACAACCACTTTAAGGTTTACAACACAACATCCTCATTAGCATTGAAAATCCTGTTTTTTTTTTCCTTTATCAAATCCCTTTCTTCTTGTTTTTTTCCAGCTAGAAGACTATTTAATAAACCTAAACAAGTCAACGGCAACAATTAAGTCAAATTAAATTGGAGAAAGTGCCGAGCTTTTGCAAAAAAACAGGCAGCAATAACTGCTACCCGTGTAGCATTACCCTGTAATTAAATTAAGGTCATACGCACTAAATGGATTTTAAAGAACATATTTTCAACTGTAGTTAGAGGCTAACCAGTCCACCTGTAATTAATAGAGCGCTATTGCTGTGCCGTGATCACCGGTTCCTTTGTTTAACCGCTTCAATACCGGGCATTTTCACCCCCCTTCCTGCCCAGACCAATTTTCAGCTTTCAGCGCTGTAACATTTTGAATGACAATTGCACATGCAACACTGTACCCATATGACATTTTCATATTTTTTTTCACCACAAATAGAGCTTTCTTTTGGTGGTATTTGGTCTTTATTTTTTGCGCTATAAACTAGAAAAGAGAGACAATTTTGAGAAAAACACAATTTGTCATTCGTTCATTGACAGACACAGCCTTCTTTATTCAGAGCCATAGGGTTATATCGCCACCTACAGGAGTAGGACACTAGGCAAACAAAAGACTTGGCTACGCCCATGGGCCATCCTAGGTTATATACACCCCACTCTCTGCTATGGGCCTTCAGTTTTTTTCTGCCTAGTCAGGACTGGAGTAAGGACTTAGTTCCCTGCTGGAATCTCTAGTCCTGGCAATTTTTATTTTTGTTTGTTGTTTTTCCTGGATTTTTCCGGTGAGATCTACAATCAACTGCCGGGCTTGGGCAACGGGCTGAACATTTGATCCAGTTGTCACCCCAGTCTGACCAGCGAGCGTGGATCCTGGGGGACAGGGTTGAGTACTGGTGGGCTGGGTGTGCGCGCCACCAGGTGCTGCGCTTACCGAGGGGGGAGGCACTAGGTCCGGTGCCCGGATCCTCTCTCTCTCATCCTGGGAGGCTACAGGGTTCTCACCTGCATCTGTGGTAGCCTCGTGTAGCGCGGCTGGTGGCCATTTTGCCGTAGCCGGCATCCTTTCCCCTAGTGCCTGATGACTTAATATGGCCAGCGGCCATGTTTGTGTAGCTCGGCGGCCATGTTCCCTTATCCCTCCTTTTTTGACAAGTTTGTCTATAAAGAATGGGAGCGTCCAAAACGTCCCTTTGTGATCCCAAAATGCTTTGCTGTGTGTTATCTCTTTGAGGAGAGTCTTCTCAAAAAGTGGACGACTTCACCTGTGGTGGATCCCCCGGTTTCTCGGCTGAACAAAACCACCATGATTCCGATTGAGGACTCTCCGACCTTTAAAGATCTGGCTTACAGGAAGGCAGAGTCTCTTAGCCACACTATGTTCACTATTGCGGGTTCGACGCTTCGTGACCTGGAGGGTGACCAGTTTCCTCCTGCCTTCACTGAATTAGCGGAACAACTGGTCCAGGGGCTGCAGTTTGTCTGCGATGCCTCTTTGGACGCAGCTCCCTTGCTTTCTAAGCTGTCTGTTTCAGCAGTAGTGCTTCGACGGGTATTGTGACTGAAGTGTTGGACCAGGCCTCTAAAAAAGCCCTAACTGATCTGCATTTTCAAGGTGATTGTTTGTTTGGGGCTACTCTGGATGATAGCATTAAGAGTGTCACAGGGGGGAAGAGTACTTTTCTTCCACAGTCAAAAAAGGGGAAGGAGCCAAGTCGCAAGCGTGGTCCTTCCTTCTCGGCGCACAGAAAATGTTTTCGTCCCTCAGGGTCCACTGACAAAGGCTCGAAGTCTTTCAAGCCCCCCTTGGGAGGCTCCAAGCGACCCTGGTCGGGCAAACTGAGTGCGGGTTTCTCCAGACCCCCAGATAAGGCTCCTTCGGCATAAAGAGGCGCCCTCACCTCCAGTATGGGTGGGGGGACATCTCCGGTGGTTTCCGGGCCCGTGGACCTCTCTGATAAACGACAAGTGGGTCCACAAAGTGATTCTGTCTGGTTACAAGATCAAGTTCCAGACTTCCCCCCCAAGCAGATTTTTTCCCCCTTGAATCTGCATCTGTCTCCGGCCCGCTTCTTAACCCTCCAGGGTGCGGTACAAGGCCTATTGCGGATCCAGGGGGGGGCAACGGAGCAATTGCACCCTTCGAGAAATGCGGGTGAGTGAGCCGGCGGGCGGCTCCGTAATTGAGAGAGCCGCCGGGCGGCTCGGCGGCTCCATAGGTGAAAGAGCCGCCGAGCGGCTCCGCATACACAGACAGCGGCAGTGGCGTTGTTAGGTGGGTGCGGGGGTGTGCGGTCCGCACCCGGGTGACACCCACCAGAGGGGTGACACCCTGGGGGTAGCGGCACACACCGCTAACACCGCCCGCTGACCTGATCTGCTTCTCAGGTCTTGCGCTGTGTGCCTCAGCGCAGCGGACTGAAGCCGCCTCCCCCTCCTCTCTGTTTACATTCACACAGGAGGAGGAGGAGCCCGAAGGACACGGCTGTGTATCGTCCGGTCCGCGCTGTTCTGAGGTCTATATTAATGGGGGCTCTGCACTGAGGTGGATTCTATACCAATGGGGGGCTCTGCACTGAGGGGGATTCTATACCAATGGGGGGCTCTGCATTGAGGGGGATTCTATACCAATGGGGGGCTCTGCACTGAGGGGGATTCTATACCAATTGGGGGCTCTGCACTGAGGGGGATTCTATACCAATGGGGGGCTCTGCACTGAGGGGGATTCTATACTAATGGCGGGCTCTGCACTGAGGGGGATTCTATACCAATGGGGGGCTCTGCACTGAGGGGGATTCTATACTAATGGGGGGACTCTGCACTGAGGGGGGGTTCTATACTAATGGGGGCTCTGCACTGAGGGGGATTCTATACCAATGGGGGGCTCTGTACTGAGGAGGATTCTATACCAATGGGGGGCTCTGTACTGAGGGGGATTCTATACTAATGGGGGCTCTGCACTGAGGGGGATTCTATATTAATAGGGGTTCTGCACTGAGGGGGATCTATACTAATGGGGGCTCTGCACTGAGGGGGGATTCTATACTAATGGGGGGCTCTGCACTGAGGGGGATTCTATACCAATGGGGGGCTCTGCACTGAGGGGGATTCTATACCAATGGGGGGCTCTGCACTGAGGGGGATTCTATATTAATGGGGGTTCTGCACTGAGGGGGATCTATACTAATGGGGGCTCTGCACTGAGGGGGGATTCTATACTAATGGGGGGCTCTGCACTGAGAGGGATTCTATACCAATGGGGGGCTCTGCACTGAGGGGGATTCTATACCAATGGGGGTTCTGCACTGAGGGGGATTCTGTACTAATGGGGGGCTCTGTACTGAGGGGGATTCTATACCAATGGGGGGCTCTGCACTGAGGGGGGATTCTATACTAATGGGGGCTCTGCACTGAGGGGGGATTCTATACTAATGGGGATTACAACATCTCTCTGCTGCCTGTCTCTGGGACACAAGAGACCACCTTAGCAGGTGGCAAGTGACAATCTTCATCTGGTGACAGGCGACGTGGCAAGTGACAATCTGCATCTGGTGACAGGTGACGTGGCAAGTGACAATCTGCATCTGGTGACAGGTGACGTGGCAAGTGACACACTCGGGGCTCCCACTGATTCTGCATTATGGTGAGTTAAACTATTTAATTTTTTATAACAATGTAATAATAGTAATAATGCGCTTCAATCATCCTGACACCATAACAACCATGGCGCCGTGATGATTGAAGCGCCAACACCAGCCATTTCCCCGATAGATGTACCCCAAAAAAATATATTTTCTGGCAGTGCCCCTCCCGAGACTAGACTCTGGATCCGCCCCTGGCGCTGATTCCAGTTCAGAAATTGGTTTATCTGGGTCTGACTCTGGATTCCGCTGTGGAGAGTGATCCTTCCACAGGACAAACTCCAGAAATTACAGACGGCAACCCGCTTACTGCTGTCCAGCAGGTGGGCCTTCCTGTGGACTTGCATGTGACTGCTGGGCCTGATGGTTTCTACGTTCAAGGTGGTCCCATTCGCTTAGTTCCATACGAGACCCCTGCAAAAGGAGATCTTGTTGAAATCTTGTTCTGAGTCTCTGGACAGTCAGATTCGGCTGAGTCAAGGAATCAAAGGGTCCCTGATCTGGTGGCTTCGTTCCCCAGCTCTTCGGCAGGGGAAATCCTTTCTCCCTCTGTACTGGACGGTGGTCACCACCGATGCCAGTCTGTCCGGGTGGGGAGGAGTCCTGGGCCTGAGCTCGGCTCAGGGTCACTGGACGCTAGAGGAATCCAGGCTACCTATCAACATCTTGAAACTCCGGGCGATGAGACTCTGTCTGGATCATTGGACGGATCGACTTCAGGGGCTCCCGATACAGATCCAGTCAGACAATGCCACGGCGGTGGCCTATGTCAACCACCAGGGAGGGACAAGGAGTGTGTTAGCCATCCTGGAAGTAGCTGCCATTCTACGGCGGGCAGAGCGGTTTGTCCCGGGTATCTCCGCTGTTCACATTCTGGGGGTGGACAACTGGCAGATGGATAACCTCAGTCGCCAAGTATTGGACCAAGGGGTGTGGTGCCTTCATCAGGAGGTATCTCAACATATCTGTCTACGCTGGGTATCTCCAGAGGTAGATCCGATGGCATCCCGAATCAACAGGAAGGTGCAGAGGTTTGTGGCCTGGTCTCGGGACCCTCTGGCGGACGCCTCAGACGCTCTGGTGGCTCGGTGGGGCCAGTATTGTCTGATCTACGCCTTTCCTCCTCCCAAGCTTCTGCCTTGGCTGTTGCGCAGGATCGAGGCAGAAGGAATTCCGGTTATTCTAGTGGCCCCGGACTGGCCTCGTCTGTCCAGGTACGCCGACATGGTGTGTCTGGTCGCAGACACCTCCTGGTAGCTGCCTCTCAGGGAGGAATCCAGGCTACCTATCAACATCTTGAAACTCCGGGCGATGAGACTCTGTCTGGATCATTGGACGGATCGACTTCAGGGGCTCCCGATACAGATCCAGTCAGACAATGCCACGGCGGTGGCCTATGTCAACCACCAGGGAGGGACAAGGAGTGTGTTAGCCATCCTGGAAGTAGCTGCCATTCTACGGCGGGCAGAGCGGTTTGTCCCGGGTATCTCCGCTGTTCACATTCTGGGGGTGGACAACTGGCAGATGGATAACCTCAGTCGCCAAGTATTGGACCAAGGGGTGTGGTGCCTTCATCAGGAGGTATCTCAACATATCTGTCTACGCTGGGTATCTCCAGAGGTAGATCCGATGGCATCCCGAATCAACAGGAAGGTGCAGAGGTTTGTGGCCTGGTCTCGGGACCCTCTGGCGGACGCCTCAGACGCTCTGGTGGCTCGGTGGGGCCAGTATTGTCTGATCTACGCCTTTCCTCCTCCCAAGCTTCTGCCTTGGCTGTTGCGCAGGATCGAGGCAGAAGGAATTCCGGTTATTCTAGTGGCCCCGGACTGGCCTCGTCTGTCCAGGTACGCCGACATGGTGTGTCTGGTCGCAGACACCTCCTGGTAGCTGCCTCTCAGGGAGGATCTGCTATCCCAAGGGCCGATCTTCCACCCTGATTTACCATCACTGGCTTTAACGGCATGGCTGCTGAAAGCCAGGTGTTGAAGGATAGGGGCTTATCTGCGTCAATAATTCCAACACTACTCAAAGCTAGGAAGTCTACTTCCAGGAAGGCATATCATCGGACGTGGAAATTGTAAAATAAAATATAATGATAAAAATAACAAAAAATAAAAACTACTGATACTGACCACTGCCCTACTGACAATATCCACTGCTCTACTGACCACGTCCACTGCCCTACTGACCAAGTTCACTGCCGTACCGACCACGTCCACTGCTGTACTGACTGACACCATTCACAGTCCACACTGACACCACTGGCGGAACTACCAGCAAAGGTCGCACTTGCAACTGGGCCCTGGCCTTCTGCCACCATGGTGGGGCCCAAGACTGCAGGACTGCACAACATGTGAAAGGGAACCCTGCACTGTGTACTTATCTCATCCCAGAACCCTGCACTCTGTACATAGCTCATCCCAGAACCCTGCACTCTGTATATAGCTCATCCCAGAACCCTGCACTCTGTATATAGCTCATCCCAGAACCCTGCACTCTGTACATAGCTCATCCCAGAACCCTGCACTCTGTACATAGCTCATCCCAGAACCCTGCACTCTGTACATAGCTCATCCCAGAACCCCGCACTCTGTACATAGCTCATCCTAGAACCCTGCACTCTGTATATAGCTCATCCCAGAACCCTGCACTGTGTATATAGCTCATCCCAGAACCCTGAACTGTGTATATAGCTCATCCCAGAACCCTGCACTGTGTACATAGCTCATCCCAGAACCCTGCACTGTGTACTTATATCATCCCAGAACCCCGCACTCTATATATAGCTCATCCCAGAACCCTGCACTCTGTACATAGCTCATCCCAGAACCCTGCACTCTGTACATAGCTCATCCCAGAACCCGGCACTCTGTACATAGCTCATCCCAGAACCCTGCGCTCTGTACATAGCTCATCCCAGAACCCTGCACTCTGTACATAGCTCATCCCAGAACCCTGCACTCTGTATATAGCTCATCCCAGAACCCTGCACTCTGTACATAGCTCATCCCAGAACCCTGCACTCTGTACATAGCTCATCCCAGAACCCTGCACTCTGTACATAGCTCATGCCAGAACCCCGCACTCTGTACATAGCTCATCCCAGAACCCTGCACTCTGTATATAGCTCATCCCAGAACCCTGCACTCTGTATATAGCTCATCCCAGAACCCTGCACTCTGTACATAGCTCATCCCAGAACCCTGCACTCTGTACATAGCTCATCCCAGAACCCTGCACTCTGTACATAGCTCATCCCAGAACCCCGCACTCTGTACATAGCTCATCCTAGAACCCTGCACTCTGTATATAGCTCATCCCAGAACCCTGCACTGTGTATATAGCTCATCCCAGAACCCTGAACTGTGTATATAGCTCATCCCAGAAGACTGCACTGTGTACATAGCTCATCCCAGAACCCTGCACTGTGTACTTATATCATCCCAGAACCCCGCACTCTGTATATAGCTCACCCCAGAACCCTGCACTCTGTACATAGCTCATCCCAGAACCCTACACTCTGTACATAGCTCATCCCAGAACCCTGCACTCTGTACATAGCTCATCTCAGAACCCTGCGCTCTGTACATAGCTCATCCCAGAACCCTGCACTCTGTACATAGCTCATCCCAGAACCCTGCACTCTGTATATAGCTCATCCCAGAACCCTGCACTCTGTACATAGCTCATCCCAGAACCCTGCACTCTGTACATAGCTCATCCCAGAACCCTGCACTGTGTACTTATCTCATGCCAGAACCCCGCACTCTGTACATAGCTCATCCCAGAACCCTGCACTCTGTACATAGCTCATCCCAGAACCCTGCACTCTATACATAGCTCATCCCAGAACCCTGCATTCTGTACATAGCTCATTCCAGAACCCTGCACTCTGTACGTAATGCACTCCAAACCCTGCATGATTTTATTCTTTTTTTTTTTTAAATGAATGTGCTGGGGTTTGTATGTATCCATGATACTCTTGCTTGCGGAAGAATAATAAAGCATATTTTATAGGTACAAGGAAGCCTGAGTTTTGTTTAATGATGCCCATTAAGCTCCTCCCAGTGTCAGAAGTTTGAACACACCCACATTTGCCGCGGCGTGCAATGCAAGGTTACTTCCTCAAGTGTCCCTCATTCTGAAGTTCAAAAGTTGGGAGGTATGGTCAAGAGCCCCCCACCCTCCCTTACATCACAATGCACCCCCTTACCTTGTGCTGCTGCCGGGAAGAACCTAGGGGTGGAGGTGGGAAGCAGAAAGTGCATGGTCTGGAGGAGGACCAGAGAAGGGCTGGACTCAGCCGCCAGAGTCTGCTGAATGCTGAGACCAAGGGAGGCAGAGGCGAGGGGGTACTGTGGCTGCACAGAGAGGCACAGGATCTATAGGAGGAGTTCTTTCCTCCTCTCAGCTGCCCACTGCTGAGACAAAGTGGGGGTGGCGATATGGGGAGGGGTGTTGCAGCTGCAGGAGCAATGCGAGGGCCACATAAAATATGAATAAAATGGCCTTGGCAGGCAGCATTTGGCCCACGGGCTTTGTGTCTGACACATGTGCTCTAGATTGTACATATTAAGTCCCTGCAGTCTCTCCTGATATCTTTCATTCCTCAGAACGCTCACCATTTATATTGTCCATCTCTGGACTCATTCTATTTTATCATTATCTCTTTGTAAATGAGGTCTCTAGTGTTCAATGAGTCCTACAACGTAGTGTCTGCAGTCTAGACCCCGGTGTAGGACTTTTGTATCATTGCAGATAGACTGGAAAACTATGAATTTTTCATGTGCAAAAAAGCCCCCATAGCAGTCAAATTCCAGCATGCCTCTGGAATTAGAAGATAAACAAAAGTCTAACTGCTATGGCTTAGAAGACTTCTAATTTATGCGAGCGAAAAATATTTTGCAGCCAAAGCAGGTCCACTGTTGACTGTGCTACAAATTACTTGAAATTTCTACATTACAGTTTGGTGAACAGTCGGGCCGAACAATGTCTGTTCGCCCCGTTTTGGGGGAACACGCAAATTTGCAGACTGTTTGATCGGTATTCGCCCCTCCGAGTGCCCTGCAATGCCCTGCACGCTGCACCGTGCAGTCTGCACCCTGATTGGGCAAAGCTTTGCCCAATCGGGGTGCAGTAAAACCTGGTTGTTAAGGAGCGGGGCCGGGAAACAATTGAGTCATCAGCTGTTAATGTGCTTCCCCGCTAACAGGTGAATAAAAAAAAAAAATGTCCGGTAAAAAAAAAAAAAAAAGTCTGATCCCCCCCCAAGATGCACACCAGACCCTTATCTGAGCATACAGCCTGGCAAGTCAGGAAGGGGAGGAGGGGAGAACGAGCCTGAACCATACCAGGCCACATGCCCTCAACATGGGGGGGGGGGGGCTGGGTGCTTTGGGGCTGTGGTTGTGGGGGCATGCGGGCAGGGGACTCATGGGGAATCTGGAAGCCTTCTTTAAGAAGGGGGTCCCCAGATTGCGGCCCCTCCTATTCCATTTTTTTTCTTTAGACTAAGGGACCCCCCCCAGGCACTATATTGAAAGGAATTTTTCATTTTTTTTTACTGTTGCGCTTTAAGCATCATTAAAATTATTGATCCTGAAAAATTGATTGTTTTTAAAAAAAAACAAAAAAAACATTGCATTCATACATGTCCCTCAGGGCAATACCCGGACCCCTATACCACTTTTATTCCCCGTTTGGTTTAGAACTTTTCCCCTGTTCCAGAGTTCTGCAGCAAAAGGAACAGGATGGGGTGTTCGGCCCATCTCTACCCATGGTCATCCATGACTGGTTGTGTACTACTGTGGCATTAAACTGCCTACTACAACCCAGGTTATATGAATACTGTAAATGGGAAACTGACCTCAGATACACTGACATTAGGGGATTTGGACTACAAAAGGGTCAAATATCAAATCTTCAACCCAAAACACTGTCACCCTTGAGGCAAGCTATAAAGTTTTGACTCTCTTGTATTTGGTCCCTGCCAGGATATCCAAATACGACCTTTCTAACCCGTCTTTATGCTTCCTCAAAGTGATTGCAAAGGAAATTTAAAAAAAAAAAACCATCTCCTTACTTACATGCTCTGTGCAAAGGAATTGCACAGAACGGCCCCGATCTTCCTCTTTTTGGGTCCCCCGCTGCCACTCCTGGCCCCTCCTCTCTGTCCAGTGTCCCCATAGGAAGACGCTTAAGGAGCAGCTTAGCACCAAAGCAAGGGATGGAAGCAGAACCAGGAGACAAACAGCAGTCAGCGGCAACCGGGCAGCAAGGCACCGAATCAGCAGGCAAAGCAAGTCCAGGAGGCACGCCAAGGTCATTAACAGCCAGGCAATATGTTACAGAGTCAGCAGGTAGATCAGGTCCAGTAAACAAGCCAAGGCCGGAGTAGTTAAGTAAGGATGAGCCGAACACCCCCCTGGTTCGGTTCGCACCAGAACATCCGAACAGGCAAAAGACTCGGACGAACACACGAACACTGTTAAAGTCTATAGGACATTAACATGAAAAATCAAAGTGCTCATTTAAAGGCTTATATGCAAGTTATTGCCATAAAAAGTGTTTGGGGACCTGGGTCCTGCCCCAGGGGACATGTATCAATGCAAACATTTTTTTTTTAAAATGGACATTTTTTGGGGGGCAGTGATTTTCTTATGCTTAAAGTGAAACAATAAAAATGAAATATTCCTTTAAATATCATACCTGGGGGGGTGTCTATAGTATGCCTGTAAAGTGGTGCATTTTTCCCGCTTTTAGAACAATACCACAGCAAAATTACATTTCTAAAGTAAAAAAAGTAATTTAAAACTGATCGTGGCTGTAATGAATTGTCGGGTGTCGGCAATATAGATGAAACTCATTAAAAAAAAAAAGGGCATAGGGTCCCCCCCAGTCCATTACCAGGCCCTCTGGGTCTGGTATGAATATTAAGGGGAAACCTGAAGCAAAATGAAATAAGAATTTGTGTGGGGGTCCCCCCAAAATCCATATCAGGCCCTTCAGGTCTGATATAGAAATTAAGGGGGACCCTGCGACAAATTTTTAAAAAATGGCGTAGGGGTCCCCCCAAAATCCATACCAGACCCTTCAGGTCTGGTATGGATTTTAAGGGGAACCCTGCGCCAGAATTAAAAAAAATGGGGTAGGGGTCTCCCCCTAAATCCATACCAGACCCTTATCCAAGCATTCAACCTGGCAGGCCACAGGAAAAGAGGGGGAGCGAGAGAGCGCCCCCCCCCTGAACCGTACCAGGCCACATGCCCTCAACATGGGGACAAGGGCTTCATCCCCACAACCCCTGCCCGGTGGCTGTGGGGGTATGCGGGCGGGGGGCTTATCGGAATCTGGAAGCCCCCTTTAACAAGGGGACCCCCAGATCCCACCCACCCCTATGTGAATTGGTAACGGGGTACATTGTACCCCTACCATTTAACAAAAAAAAGTGTAAAAAATGGTAAAAAAGACAAGAGACAGCCTGGGTGCTTTATTAAAAAATAAAAAAATAAAAATGTCCAGCGATGTAAATTTACGCTACCCGACGGACCAAAAAAAAAAAAAAGCCACAACAGTTCCGCCTCCATGGGAGGCTCCTGCCGAGTGATGCTTCTGCTGGGTGACAGCTGTTATATAGCTAAGGGCGGGGCCACCCGGTGATGTAAAGGGGTGACCCCACCCCCCTCTGACGCCACAGGGGTTTACCTTACATGCAGTGGAGAACATAGAGTACACCTGCCTACACATTTTCCTTCCTCACTTTTTAACGCTTCACTCTTGCTCTCCAAACTGATGACTTTTGGGCACTTAAGAATGAATCATCCATTCTACATGGCTGCCCAGTGAACCTCTAGGAACCCACCCACCTTCCTCCTCCGACACCCCCTACTCTTCTCCGATTCTTTTCTCCTTTGGTTAAAGACATATGGACACCTCAGTGAACTGCCCACAGGTTTGGCTAACATGGATAACTTTAGCCAGTAAAACTATGATAAATAAGTGCAGTGCTTAAGCAACATGTGCATAAATTAATACATAAGTGACACACAATCAGTCCATACAAACATGAGCAGGTGAGGTGAAAGTCAGTTGCACCAACAGCATGATCCTTTAGTGAATCAAAAATACAAATCCTCGGTGGAACTAAAAACACTGTGTCCTCCACCACATGTCCTCCACCACATGTCCTCCACCACGAATCACTCTGAGGTTTACCAGAGTGCCTGTGACCCTCAGAAAAGTTCAGCACAGCACTTATTAAGTTAAACATTTCCCAGCTCAACAGCCCATGAAAAGATTCCTTCTTATAACACTCTCCAGATCCAGGCATCAATCATGTAAGAGATACCAAATAACACGTCCCATAGTGTAAATCCAGCAAATTAATTTATTAAAGTTAGTTAAAAACACATATAAGATGTCACACTTGAAATTGCCATGAAAAAAAACACATAGCTCAGAATTCCCTGCGTTGTGCATGCGTGCATAATGACGTCATGGCTTCCAGCTCCCCCCAACGCGTTTCATCAGAAATGACGTCAGCAGGGACACAAAAGCGGCGCAAAGCTGTCCATCTTAAATACAGCGACCAATTAGCGGTCAAAGAAAACCCTGGAACAGGAATACATCACAGGAAGCCATCAATGGCCATATTGACGTCATGGCTTCCAGCTCCCCCCAACACGTTTCATCAGAAATGACGTCAGCAGGGACACAAAAGCGGCGCAAAGCTGTCCATCTTAAATACAGCGACCAATTAGCAGTCAAAGGAAACCCTGGAACAGGAATACATCACAGGAAGCCATCAATGGCCGTATTGGAAAAGGGCTATAGATGAAAGTAACTATATGTTGCCCAAAAATTTGGACCTTTCACCTGGAGACATCTAGAGGTCAAAAAAGAAAACAAAAATAAAGCAAAAAATATCACTAACAAAGACCAATGACAACCTTTTCTTTTAAAAATAATTAAACTTGAAATAGTATGCAAAGTGTCAAATCGAGCTCACGGAACTCCTAAAAAATACAAAGTAAAAACAAAAAATTTAAAAGTTATATGAAAAAGAGATATATAAAAAAAGACCATCAAAAAGGAAAAACAAGGTAAACTTAGATATAATAGTGCAAATGTCCAATTTGATATCCTTATCCAGTAGTTGTGACTCTCTTTTAAAGCCTGTATGTCTATTAGCTTATCCATGTCTTATGGACATTTCACCATAGTCAATATGGGTCAGTTTGAGACATCTGCCGTTGATTGGCTGATTGGTGACTTCTGAATACCATTTTCTGTGTATGTGTTGGACTCTCGACCACATCGCTCCCTTCCTTTGTAATCCATATGTCTATCTCCAATTGTGCTACTCTAAAAATCAATAAACATATTGAATAAGAAACAGTCTACTACGGTTGACCATGGGCCATCATAATTATCCAGCAAACACTTCAAAAGCAAATGAGAGTATTTTTGGAAGTATTTCCAAAGCAAGTAGGAGCACATGTGGAAGTATTTCCAAAGAAAATGGGAGTACTTTTCTCAGCCATGGAGGATTTTTGGTGGCAGTAACAATGGGACTGCAGATCTTTTACCAATCTTCAAGGAGCTGCCAATGTGTTGGGCAGTAATGTTCTCCGCGGCCGTAGGCAGTTAACTAAAACCTTCAGTGGTTAATGCACAACACAACCATTTTGTGACTCTCATCTGACACTCGCGGGTTCTTGACAAGTAAAACAAATGGGGCTTTAGAACTTGAAGATCTACAGCCATCTGCCCGAAAGGTTGTTACAAAGTCATTGAAGACTTTGTTTTTAATGCAGCGATCCATTTCACGAGACCAGCACATTCGTTTAACACACTGTCCTTGTCCATCTGTTTGGTAGCCAACTGTGCTTAATAATGTATTCATCAGATTTTAAGGGGACTCAGAATTATCATTATGAAATTGCAGGATAAGCTACGTAGAAACTGCATTGTTTTCAGTCTGAGCCTAAAGTGTATCTAAAACCAAAACTTTTTCTTGTAGTTTTGGACAGAGTAGGGAAGGCTTAGAACACCTGTTAGGTTTTTGTTGTTGCCTGTGCCTCAAATAAATAGATCCACCCTCTACGTTTGTTTTGGTGGCCATTGTTACCATGACATAAAGTGATGGAAATCCAAAATTTTAGAGTCACCACTGGAAAAGGAGATGAGGCAGTGGTGGCCCGTCCATAAGGGTTGTAGGGGCACCGCCCCCTTAATCCATGCGCCTGGCCCCTAATCTAGATGAAGGACGCTGGATGCATGGATTCCAATGGGGTTTTTTTTTTTTTCTTTAAAGCACACAAGGCTATAATCGGCCTAAAAAAGGGTGGGCTCGGGGAGCAGAGTACTGTGACCTGAGCCCACCCAGTTGTGTGACAATAGCGAATTAATATCCGCTATTGTCTTCCTGATTCTCCTCCCAGGCCAATCAGGAAGCGGGTCCTGAGACCTGATTGGCCAGGGGGTCTCAGAACCCACTTCCTGTCTGGCTGGGAGGAGAAGCAACGGCCCCCGGAGCGAGATCTCCAGGGACAGCTGACCCGCAGCCACATCCAGCACTCCCCGGCTCGGACAGTGGAGGGAGGAGGAGGGGAGATCAGAGTGTCACCCCGGCCAGGACTCATCATCTGCCTCCTAAGATAAGGAGGCCTCAGATCGCCACCTTCCCGTCCGTCTGTCTCCTGCGGTGGGGGGAATGGCCTCCCGTTCCCACGTCTCCCGCTAGGGGGGGGGTGCCGTTGGTTTGCCCCCCCCCCCCAATAAAATATTGAGCACCTGCCGCCACTGAGATAAGGAGATATCTTCCAAAAGGTGACACCTGTTCCTCTGAGAACTTTCTAAGGAGTCTGATGTGTGTGTTACAGCGCTGGATTCTGGACTAACAGAATTAAAAATTGGTTCTGATGAATATACAGTGGAGCCTTGGTTAACGAGTAACGCGGTTAACGAGCGTTTTGAAAGACGAGCAACTTTTTAAATAAAAATTCTGACTCGGTTTGCGAGTGTTGTCTCGCAAAATGAGCAGAATTCAAGATAATGGGGTGTGCAGTACCGCATTTGGTGGCACTCGGAACGGTTCAGAGCAGTTTGGAAATACTCGGAACCACTCGGAAATACTCGGAAACACTCAGAAATACTCCGTTCCCCAGTGTTTCCGAGGCTTTCCGAGTTCAGCCAAGCTGTCCCCAAGTATTTCCGAGGCTCTCCGGTTCCCCCCCACCTCTGGCCACAAGCGGTATTGCATGCAATCAAAGTAAATTCAGAAAAAATTAACTTTGTTTCCGTTGACTTCTATGAGGAAACTTGCTTTGATACAGGAGTGCTTTTGATTACAAGCACTCTCCTGGAACGGATAATTCAGGGTTCCACTGTACTGTAAATAGGGATGCACCGATACAATGTTTCTACAACAAGCACCGATACTTTTTTTTTAGTACTTGCCGATACCAATTACCGATACCTACCGCAACTGTTTTGTTTACACTTCTGCTGTCAGCAATGGTACAAAGCATTGAAAAAGGTATTTACAAATTCAATTTTTTTTATTTTTTTTTTTAAACATTTTGCGCTTTCTTGTAAAAAAATGTCAAACGTGTAAATATATGTTAAAGGAGTAAAAATATTAACAAAGCAAACAAAAAAAAATGTTTTAATTATTAATAGTTTATAAAACTAGAAATGAACAACAAAAAAAAAAAAAATCAGCAGGAAAATAATAATTAAATGGAGAAGGAGAATAAGAAGTTTAAGTGATACTCAAGTCTCATTTTTTTTTACTTTAAAAATTAACAAACATGTTATACTTACCTGCTCTGTGCAGTGGATTTGCACAGAGCAGCCCTGATCCTCCTCTTCTTGGATCCCTCTTCTGTGCTCCTGGTCCCTCCCTCCTGTTGAGTGCCCCCCACAGCAAGCAGCTTGCTATGGGGGGCACCAATGCCGAGCCAGGGTTTCCTGTGTCCATTCAGACACAGAGAGGCGGCCCAGCCCTGCCCCCTTTCTTTACTCATTGGCTCACTGACTTTGATCGACAGCAGCAGGAGCCAATGGCGCCGCACTGCTGCCTCAGCCAATGAAGAGGGGAGTCCCTGACAGCCGAGTCTCTCATGCAATATCGCTCTCATGCAAAATCTCAGGTAAGCATTAGGGGGGGCTGCTGCATACAGAAGGCTTTTTATCTTAATGCATATAATGCATTAGGATAAAGAAACCTTCTGACTTTACAACCACTTTAATTAAGGCTGATTAGAGTAAAATAAAGTTAAATAAAGGGTTAATAAAGGGTTAAAACAGAGGAACATTTATTAACCACTTCAGCCCCGGAAGGATTTTCCCCCTAAATGACCATGGCCATTTTTTGCGATTCGGCACTGCGTCGCTTTAACTAACAATTGCGCGGTCGTGCGACGTTGCACCCAAACAAAATTAATGTCACTTTTTTCCCCACAAATAGAGCTTTTTTTGTTTTTTGCACTATAAACAAAAAAAAAAGCGACAATTTTGAAAACAAAGCAATATTTTTTACTTTTTGCTATAATAAATATCCCCCCAAAAAATATAAAAAAAACAAATTTCTTCCCCAGTTTAGGCTGATATGTATTCTTCTACATATTTGGTAAAAAAATTGCAATAAGCGTATATTGATTGGTTTGCGCAAACGTTTTAGTGTCTATAAAATAGGGGATATATGTATGGCATTTTTATTATTAATGATTTTTTTCCTAGTAATGGCGGTGATCTCCGATTTTTATCAGGACTGCGACTTTGCGGCGGACAGATCGGACACTTTTGACACTTTTTTGGGACCAGTGACATTTAAACAGGGATCAGAGCTAAAAAATAGCCACTGATTACTATGTGAATGTCACTGGCAGGGAAGGGGTTAACACTAGGGGGGGCGATCAAGGGGTTAAATGTGTGTCCTAGGGAGTGATTGTAACTGTGGGGGGATGGGACTGCCTTTAGGAGGAGCCTGATCGCTGTTCATACTTAGTATGAACAACAGATCTGTCTCCTCTACCGACAGAACGGAGATCTGTCTGTTTACATTGAGAGAACAAAGGGTGGGGCCAACTCAATATTGAATCCTACGGACTAAGCCTCGGTTCACACCAGAGGCGGCACGACTTGCAGGTCGCCTCACCGAGGCGACCTGCGCACGACTGCCGGGGCGACTTGCAAGACACCTTCTGTATAGAAGTCTATGCAAGTCGCCCCCAAAGGAGTACAGGAACCTTTCTTCTAAGTCGGAGCGACTTGCGTTGCTCCGATGAGAGCGGTTCCATTGTACAGAACGGGAGGCGACTTGTCAGGCGGCTAGGTCGCCTGACAAGTCGCCCCCGTGTGAACCGGCTCTATGACTGGGATGCCATTAAAGTTCATGTTCATGTGCGTGTAAAGGCAGGTGTCCCAATACTTTTGGATAGATAGATAGATAGATAGATAGATAGATAGATAGATAGATAGATAGATAGATAGATAGATAGATAGATAGATAGATAGATAGATAGATAGATCGATCCAATCACGCATCGGCTCAGTCGTCATGCTGCGGGCCCCCTACTGGTCCTAAAGCTGCCGAATAAGAGCTACGGCGATTTGCCCAGGACCAGCCAACCTGGTCCTCTAGTGGTTAAAAAACTGAAAAAAAAATGTTTTTACTTGACAGGTTGCTTTAAACTGACTTCATCTTCAGATCTATGAAGTTCATCCCTTTGATCTGTAGTTGAAGAAACTGAAATATATAAAAAAGAAACAAACAATGTTTCTTTTTATCTTTCTGTTTCAGGGGCTGAGCAATTTTGTTGATAAACATTGGTTGGCTACTTATTTTTTTTATTGCTGGGACTTAGTTTAGACTTCAGCTGTCAACAGGGGAACCCCACTGACAGCTGAATGAGTCATCAATTGTTAAGGATGCTTGCCGACTTTTTATCCTTTTTGGATAGATAGATAGATAGATAGATAGATAGATAGATAGATAGATAGATAGATAGATAGATAGATAGATAGATAGATAGATAGATAGATAGATAGATAGATAGATAGATAGATAGATAGATAGATAGATAGATAGATAGATAGATAGATAGATAGATAGATAGATAGATAGATAGATAGATAGATAGATAGATAGATAGATAGATAGATAGATAGATAGGTCTATGGATACATAGCTTATAAATAGAAAATGTACTTTTTGAACCATTTGTAAAACAGCTTCATTCCTATACAAGCTGTAGAATGTGTATTTGATGTCTCTCGCAGTAGATGATCCAGAATAAAATTCCAATAGTAGCCATTAATTAACACCCTCGGTGGCACGTTATGTTCACGTCTGACATTTTTCATTGTACACCATGTTATTTACAATTATTTGCAAATTCTGGAACATATCGGCGTTTCATTGTCACGCGCTGTAATTTCAAGCCTCATTTGAGGGAGAATAATATCGTAATTAACCGTTTCATGTGTCAGGCTTTCTGTAGCGGCGCTCTAATACCCGTTTTTAGATGGATTTGACGATTATGGTTCTTCACCTTTTCAACAAGTGCATTTTAATTGCAATCATTCCGCAACATATTACCAGGATATTTATGTAGCGGAGCGTGCTGCAAGTTGACCTCAATGTATAGAAGATATTTTTTTTTTTGAGGGATTTAAAGGGGGACTCTAGGAAGCAGTTTGCTCATACACAATTCAAGGCAAAAAGATTGGAACTGTTTTGTTTGCCAGTAAAAAAAAAAAAAAAAAAAAAAACTCAAAAGCTTGGGATCCACCAAATGAAAACGTTATGTGGTTAACTTACAGGAATGGGTTTTTCAGAGACTTTGGGAGAGTTGATTTACTAAGGGAAAATGAGCTGTTCGCTTTGCGAGGGAAGTTGCACGTTGCAATAGAATTTGTCCCAGAGCTTAGTGAATGAGGTGACCCCATCGTACAATCATGTGCAAGCAAAAAAAACGTTTCCAATTTTCCTTGCCACGTGATTGGGTATTCTTTGCAAAGTAAAACTTTACCACCTTCACTAAGCTCTGGGGCAACTTCCCTTGCAAAGTGAACAGCTTATTTGCCTTTAATAACCCAACCCAACTGTGTCCCTGTCCTACCTATTGCCTTCTCCCTTGGCCTGCGTCTTTGGGTAGACAACCCGATCTTAAAATATGGTCCGTTGAGTCTGCCATTTTTGTACACATTTTTTTAACACTTTTTTTCAAGGATCAGACCTAAATATCTCAGAAGGTCCAACCCAGGGCTTTTTTTCAGCAGGAACACGGGGGAGCGCAGTTCCAGCACCTCCTGGACTGACTATATGTAATGGCAAGGGGTGCTGGGGTGTGCTGCAGGGTATTGATGCTCACTGCTGGGGGATCTATTCTAGCTGCAGGGGGTCTATTGTTGCTGAAGGAGGTCTATAGTTGCTAGTGGGGGACCTATTGTTGCTAGGGGTGGGTCTTAAGTGGCTGGGGGGGGGGTCTGTTGTTGCTGAAGGAGATCTACTGTTGGGGGAGGGGTGTCTAATAATGCTGGCTGTGCGGAGATCTGTTGATGCTATTGTTGCTGGGGGGGGATTTTGTTGTGGGTGGTACATTGTTGTTAGGGGGACCTATTGTTGTTGGTTGAATGGGATCTATTTTTACTGCTTTTCTTGATACCATTACCAAATTCCATACAAATTACTTAGCGCCACAAAATGATACTTGGTTCTGTATTGTCTAAAAAGGGGCGGTACTGGGAGGTGGGTAGGGGGTGGAACCAAGGGATGGTGCTCGGAGGTGGGTAGGGGGTGGAACCAAGGGACGGTGCTCGGAGGTGGGTAGGGGGTGGAACCAAGGGCCGGTGCTCGGAGGTGAAACCAAGGGACGGTGCTCGGAGGTGGGTAGGGGGTGGAACCAAGGGACGGTGCTCGGAGGTGGGTAGGGGGTGGAACCAAGGGCCGGTGCTCGGAGGTGAAACCAAGGGACGGTGCTCGGAGGTGGGTAGGGGGTGGAACCAGGGGACGGTGCTCGGAGGTGGGTAGGGGGTGGAACCAGGGGACGGTGCTCGGAGGTGGGTAGGAGCGAGGAAAAGGGGTGATTCAGAAAAGGAGAGTTCCTGCACCTATTGTCTGAGGATAAAAAGCCCTGGTCCAACAAAGCCATTTTATTGAGTTTAACCTCTTTCCATCCAGCCTATTGTCAATCAACGGCTAGGCGGGACATACGTCGTTCCAGGTGGAAGTCCTATGTCGTCTTCCCGAGGCGCACCATGCTGTGGCAGTGGTCTGTCACCGGCTGTGTCCATCGGACTGATCAGTGTTGTGTCCATCGGACTGATTAGCTGTGGCCAATCACAGCTAATCACAACAATACACACTGAATGAATCGGTGTCATTAAAGCGGAGTTCCACTAAAAAAAAAAAAAGAAAATTAAAAGTCAGCAGCTACAAATACTGCAGCTGCTGACTTTTAATAATCCGACACTTACCTGTCCCAGGGTCCAGCGATGCGGGGGATCGAAACCCTGCTCGTCCCCCCCTCCGCTCGGCAGTCCTGGAATTGTAACTGTGGGCCCCCGGCTGGACACCTGTTGAACATGCGCGGGCCGCGCCGCACGCCATGACTGGCCGCACAATCATCTGGGACCTGTGACGAGTCCCAGATTGCCTAGAGGGAGGGGGGGGAGAGCTGATCTTCCTTCCGGAGCTGAGGGTGCACCAGAAGGAACTGGGAGCTGGAACCCTCTGAACAAAGGGTATCCGCTCCTCCCCCCCCCCCCCCAAAAAAAAATGGCATGCCAAATGTGGCATGTCAGGGGGTCACCTTCTCTTAAAGCGGAAGTTCCATTTTTGGGTGGAACTCCGCTTTAAGTAAGTTGCTTATACCAGTGAAAGGAGAGGAGCCGGTACAACTGTGCAAGACTGAAGGGAGGGCCGAAGGTGAGTCTAAATCTTCTCTCTCCACCATATAATTACTCCATCATGACTACTTTCTGAAGCAACTACTTGACTTGTGTTTATTAGGCAGAATTTGAGCAGAACTGTACAATTTTCAATAGATGATGAAAATATCATAAATATATCATAATTGAAAATAAATAAATAAGTGTTGGTGGCCTTGGAATTATTATCTTTTATGAAGCTTTACAAATCCCAACACGGTGCCACTTTTAGGAAGCTGAATTTTATGCTTCAGAAAACTTTTGTTTCCCCAGCTGGCCTCTGGTTGTACAGAGAGGTCTTGGCCCAAGGACAATGCAATAAGTTAGCAGAATAATTGTTCGGGCTGGTATAATAGCCAACAATCCACTGAGCTGAAGGATGGGTGAAGGTTTTGCCTTGCAACAACGAACAGTACTAAAAATCAATCCAAAATGTTGGCTCTGATCGAGAGAGAAAAATAGTTTCTACTAGATATCTAATTACGAGAAATAAATGTCCCTTAATTCTGTAGCTTGAAAATGCTGTATTAATAAATAGGTACAATGGTAGTCCAGTTTTACATACAGAAGATATCATTTAATTTAAGTACCCTTTACATCAACCTAAGGATTTGGTTCAAAATGTTATATCAGAAGGAAAAAGGAGAAATTAGAAGTTAAGGCCCTTGACTGAGCATCATAATCCTCCCTTCAATTCCATCTCCAGGTAGTGACAAGGACATCTGAAGAAAGACCCTCCTCTCACACCCCCTCCCACATCATCTCCAGATAGTGACATGGACATCTAAAAAAAAAGCCCCCCCCCCATCTCTTAACCCATCTCTAGGGAAGTGACATGGTCATCCTAAGAAAGGCCTGCCTACCATCCCCCTCTCAATCCTCTCTTTAAATAATGACATGGACATCTAAAGAATGGCTTTCCTCTCATCCCCCTTCCATCTTATCTCCAGGTAGTGACATGGACATCTAAAGAAAGGCCCTCCTCCCATTCTCCTCATCCCCCCTTCCCAACCCCAGGTAGTGACATGGACATCTAAAGAAGGGCCCTCCTCACATTCCATCTGGAGGTAGTGACATGGACATCTGTAGAAAGGCCCTCCTCCCATCTTTCTTCCATCCCATCTCCAGGGAGTAATGTGGACATATGTAGAACAGCCCTCCTCCCATCTCCCCTCCCATCTCATCTGCAGGGAGTAATGTGGACATATGAAGAACAGCCCTCCTCCCATCTTCCTTCCATCCCATCTCCAGGTAGTGACATGGACATCTGAAGAAAGGCAATCCCCCCTCCCATCTCGACATGGGCATCTGAAGAAAGACTCTCCCTGCATTCCATCTCCAGGTAGTCACATGGACATCTGAAGAAGGGCCCTCCTTCCAAATCCAAGTAGTGACATGGACATCTAAAGAATGGCCCTCCTCCCACCCACCCCCCCCCCATCTCATCTCTAGGTAGCGACATGAAAATCTGAAAAAAGGCCCTCTTCCTAAGTCCCATCCCATCCCATTTCCAGGTAGTTACACAGACATCTGAAAAAAGGCCCTCCTCATATCCCCCTTCCCATCCTCTCTTCAGGTAGTGGCATTGGCATCAGAAGAATGACCTTCCTTCCATCCCATCTCCAGGTAATGATATGGACATCTAAAGAAAGACTCTCCCTGCATTCCATCTCCAGGTAGTCACATGGACATCTGAAGAAAAGCCCTCCTCCCATCTCATCTCTAGGTAGTGACATGAAAATCTGAAAAAAAGGCCCTCTTCCTAAGTCCCATCCCATCCCATTTTCAGGTAGTTACACGGACCTCTGAAACAAGGCCCTCCTCATATCCCCCTTCCCATTCTCTCTTCAGGTAGTGGCATTGGCATCAGAAGAATGACCCTCCTTCCATCCCCCTCCCATCTCATCTCCAGGTAGTGACATCGACAAAGGCCGTCCTCCACCCCCCCTTCCATCCCATCTCCAGGTAATGACCTGGACATGGACATCCACTGCAGGGAGGAAAAGAGAATACTTATGACCCAGCACATCACATGACCATGGATTTAAATATTTTGGCCACCTAAATTAAATTTATTTTAAAACAAAACTAGCAATTAGTTAATGGGTGGTGCCTCTAGAGTTCAGCTCTTAAATGTACTCAAAGCGGAACCCCATCCAAAGTTACCAAGATAAAAATAAACAGTCCAACAGTATCAGATAACATAAAGTAACAGCTTTCACTACAAATTTTTTTTTTCTGTCGGTAGATGTCCTCGGTATGATGGCCATCATTTAATCCACTTGCTTAACCCTAAGCCATCTGAGATCCCCCCTCCCCCCCAGGCTGTGACTGCCACTGGACAGTGGAAGGAGAAGCAGCACAGAAATGATCTCATCTCCCGTCACCCTTCTCTTTCCTCCTATCAGATTTCAAGGGATTTGAATACTTTTTCAAGGCATTGTAGCTTTCTGGAGCTCCACTTTAATGATGAAGAAAAGATGATGTAATACGCCATCAATGTGTAGTTTGAATTGCTCTTTATTGGTGGCGGCTTTTATTTCTTTTTGATTATTATTTTGCTTCTCTGCTGAGCCAAGATTTGGGTCTGTAGCTGATTTGGGAAAAAAATTTTCAGCAGTTACAATAAAAGTCCTCCTTATCCATGAAAAAAGTCTATAATTCTGCTGGGAAGCAATCAGCACAAACACTGCCGTAGTTTATAACTACAAAAAAAAAGGAAAAAGGAAAGTGCAAATACTCCAAGCTTATGCAGGTTTTCTGACAATATCTTTCAGATTTCACCAGGACTGGAAATAATCACCCCCCCCCCCCCAAGTTTATGAGGGTCCAAATCTTTATAAATACCACAAACTCTCTTTTTATGCACTAGGTAAAGTAGGAGACTAAGGATTTGATTTACTAAAGGCTGTTCACTTTGAAAGGGAAGTTGCACTTTGCAAGGGAAATTTCACCAGAGATTAGTGAATGTGGTGAATTTTCACTTTGCAAAGAATACCCAATCATGTGCATGGAGAATTAAAAAAAAAAACAACGCATTTCTGCTTGCAAAAGATTGGTGTGTGTTAGAGCAGTGGCCGCTGGTGCTCAAAATTTTGGGGGGGCGCAAACAAACTGAAAAATTCACTGTGCCATCAAACACAGCCACTGTGTCCATCAACTGCAATCACTGTGCCATCGAATGCAGCTACTGTGCCCATCAACTGCAGCCACTGTGCCCATCAAATGCAGCCACTGTGCCATCAAATGCAGCCACTGTGCCCATCAAATGTCACCACTGTACCATCAAATGCTGCCACTGTGTCCATCAATTGCAGCCACTGTGCCCATCAACTGCAGCCACTGTGCCATCAAATGCAGCCATTGTGCCCATCAATTGCAGCCACTGTGCCATCAAATGCAGCCACTGTGCCCATCAAATGTCACTACTGTGCCATCAAATGCAGCCACTGTGCCCATCATATGCAGCCACTGTGCCCATCAAATGTCACCACTGTGCCATCAAATGCAGCCACTGTGCCCATCAAATGTCACTACTGTGCCATCAAATGCAGCCACTGTGCCCATCAAATGCAGCCACTGTGCCATCAAATTCAGCCACTGTGCCCATCAAATGTCACCACTGTACCATCAAATGCTGCCACTGTGCCCATCAACTGCAGCCACTGTGCCATCAAATGCAGCCACTGTGCCCATCAAATGCAGCCACTGTGCCATTAAATGCTGCCACTGTGCCCATCAACTGCAGCCACTGTGCCCATCAACTGCAGTCACTGTGCCATCAAATGCAGCCACTGTGCCCATCAAATGCAGCCACTGTGCCATTAAATGCTGCCACTGTGCCCATCAACTGCAGCCACTGTGCCCATCAACTGCAGCCACTGTGCCCATCAAATGCATCCACTGTGCCCATCAACTGCAGCCACTGTGCCCATCAACTGCAGCCACTGTGCCATCAAATGCATCCACTGTGCCCATCAACTGCAGCCACTGTGTCCATCAACTGCAGCCACTGTGCCCATCAACTGCAGCCACTGTGCCATCAACTGTCACCACTGTGCCATCAACTGTCACCACTGTGCCATCAACTGTCACCACTGTGCCATCAAAGGCAGCCACTGTGCCATCAAATGCAGCCACTGTGCCATCAAATGCAGCCCCCATGCCTATCAACTGCAGCCACTGTGCCATCAAATCCTAACACTGTGCCCCCCCCCCCCCACCCAGCACTTACCCTGTCTCGGTGGGGCAGCGGGTGACGGCGGCGAGCGGTGTCCTCCATGCGTCCCCTCCCGTCCTCTCTTCCTGTCCTCTCCTCTTGATAGGCGTCCAATTACAGCGCCTGTCGTTTCAGCCAATCAGGTGACTGGTAACGGACCCGAGCACCTGATTGGCGGAGAGGCGGTTCAGTGTTAGGAAAGTGAATATTCATTCGCTGCTCTAACACACCTGGGTCAACTGCGAGCGTCAGGCATGGCACTCACAGGTCACCTTTTTTGACGCCTATTAGAGACTTGGGATGTCTGTCCTGCCTCTCTTCTGCCAGTATTGTAACATGGCGGGGGTGGCGGCAGTGGGGGGGGGGGTAACCTGGTCAACATTTGCTCCATAAGATGCACAGACATTTACCCCCCATTTTTTGGGTGGAAAAAAGTGCGTCTTATGGAGCGAAAAAATACGGTAACTTTATGGCCAAAAAATGCAGATTTTTACATGTGTGCAAAAATGAAAATGAAGCTTACTGGCCAAGATCCTTACGGGACCCCTCCGCCCGGACCCCTCCGCCCGGACACGTCTACTTTCCACAACTTCATATGCTTTTCAACACTCACCTGGAGAACAATGTGCTTGTAAGTTGAGTCAACCAGTTATGGAGAAAATTGTAAGATTTATAAGTGTAAAAATAGAATTCATTTCATCCTAAATACTGGTCATTAAATCATTTTTAGTAGAATTCAAGAAAAAAGGCCAATGATTGTCTTGCAACTGATGGTAATTACTAAAAGAACTGAACGTGAGTATTTTTAAACCAGAGAATTGATCTGATTGTCTTGTAAAGCCAGACATGAAATATTTTTTTATGTTATTCAGAGTTGCCCAGGAGGCTTTCCTCTTCCTTTCCCCTAATCAGCAGCTCCTGGAGTTGGTGAGAGAACTGGACTGATCTGTGTTTAAAAATGTCTAAAGGGGCGAACTACAGTATGTGCAAAATAAATTTAAAAAAATACATACATATGGTTTTGCCCGTCCACTAGCATTGGCAAAGCAGTTCTCTTTTTATCTTTGACATAGGGTGCAGGAAAAATAACAAACTATGGTATAAACACATGGGGTTCAGAAACCCCCTAAATTAAGAAAAAAAAAACATGAATATATTATATATTAACAAACTATGGTATAAACAAAAAACACAAAAAAAAAAAAAACATGAAAAAAAAATGTATATTTGTGTGTGTATGTATATATATAATAGTAATATCTCAGATTGGCAGTTTATGAGCGTTTTGCAAAGCAGTTTTTTTTATCGCTGATATAGGGTGCAGGAAAAATAACAAACTATGGTATAAACACATGGCGTTCTGAAACCCCCTAAAAAAAAAAAAAAAAAAAAAAAACATGAAAGAAAAAAAAATACATGAAAAAAAAAAAAAAAAAAAAAAAAAAAAAAATATATATATATATATATATATATATATATATATATATATATATATATATATATATATATAATATATATATATATATATATAATATATATATATATATTAAAAAAACAGAGAGAGAGAGAGAGAGATTGGCGGTTTATGAGGATTTCGCAATACGAGCTGCAAAGCTGTTTTTTTATCGCTGATATACTAAGCAGGTAAAATAACAAACTATGGTATAGACAGATGGGGTTCAGAAACCCCCTAAGAAAAAATAAATGCATAAAAATATAAATATATATACAGTATTACCTCAGATTACGAGTAACGCGGTTTATGAGCGTTTTGCAATACGAGCTATTATTTTTGTAAAATCCTGACTCGGTTGTCTCGCAAAACGAGCAGGATTCAAACCTCTGGGGTGTGCAGTACCGCATTTGGCCAGGAGGAGGTGCAGGGGGCGCCGGTGGCACTAGGAGCCGCTCGGAAACACTCAGAAACATCCCGTTTCCGAGTGTCTCTGAGCCTCTCTGAGTTAGGGTTGCCAACATCATCCCTTTAATACAGGACACAAATTAATTACGCGGGTTCTGTGGCTGATTAAGGTGGTAATTAAACTCACTTAGTGCCTTATCTGCATTAAATCAGCCTCAGAACCCGTGTAATTAATTTGTGTCCTGGATTAAAGGGATGATGTGGCAACCCTACTCTGAGTGCATCTGAGCGGCTCCGAGTGCTCTCTGAGTGTTTCCGAATGTCTCCGGCGCCCCCCCCACCTCAGGCCACATGCGGTACTGCATACACTAGCGTTTACAAGTGTTTTCGAGTGTCTCAGGCACCCCCCCCATCTCTGGCCACATGCGGTACTGCATACACTAGCATCTCCGAGTGTTTTAGAGTGTCTCAGGCGCCCCCCCACCTCTGGCCACATGCAGTACTGCATACACTAGCATCTCCGAGTGTTTTCGAGTGTCTCAGGCGCCCCCCACCTCTGGCCAAATGCGGTACTGCATACACTAGCATCTCCAAGTGTTATTGAGTGTCTCGGGTGCCCCCCCACCTCTGGCCACATGCGGTACTGCATACAGTAGCATCTCCGACTGTTTCCGAGTGTCTCAGGCGCCCCCCCATCTCTGGCCACATGCGGTACTGCATACACTAGCATCTCTGAGTGTTTTCGAGTGTCTAAGGCGCCCCCCCCCACCTCTGGCCACATGCGGTACTGCATATACTAGCACTAAGGTGCACTAGATGGGCAACAATGAGACAACCTCCAAAACAGGAATGGTTTTACAGGTGGAGGACACTGACATTTTTTTTCCTACTCAACAGTTTTTTACTAGTTTTGCATTTGGCTAGGGTCAGTATCACTACTAGTTGCATGAGGCCACACCTGGACCCTATAGAGCAGGGGTCTTCAGACTACGGCCCTCCAGTTGTTCGGGAACTACAATTCTCATCCTGCCCAGTCATGTCTGTGAATGTCAGAGTTTTTACAATGCCACATGGGGACGTGTAGGTCCTCAACATCCGGAGGGCCGTAGTTTGGAAATCTCTGCTATAGAGGTTGCACAGACAGTCCAAGTCCTCCAGGTTGGAACACCAATACATACCATTGCTAGAAGGTCTTCTGTGTCTCCCAGCTTAGTCTCAGGAGCATGGAGGAGATTTCAGGAGAGTCACTCTAGGAGATCTGGACAGGGCTGTAGAAGGTCCTTAACCCATCAGCAGGACCCACTCTAAAAGGGGGTGCATTCACTCTGTAGGAATAGTTCCTCTAATGGAAGCTGTTAAAGCTTATTGGAGTATCCCAAGGCTCATCCACACCCTATCCCAATTCTCAGAGAATGGAACCTGCGACCAAACAGCCAGACCAGTCCTGGCTCTTCAGTGGCGGCCCGTGCATTGTGGGCGCATGGGCGGGGCCCCCCCCAACACCGCCGCCGCCCTCCCTATCCATGCGCCCGGCCCCTTTCTGGACGCCGGGCACATGAATTACAATTGCGGGGGGGGTGTCTTTTGAAGCACCTGATCAGAGCCAGAGGCTCTAATAGGCTTCAGAGCGCTGCATCCGGAGCCCACCCAGGTGTGTTGCAACAACCAATGGATATGAACACCGATCCTCCTCCTGGCCAATCGGGAAGCGGATATGAAACCCGTTTTCCGATTGGCCAAAACGTCAGGCGATCCTGTTAGACGCCTAGCGCCGGGAGGAGCAGAGAGGAGATGCACCGCGGAAGCTGCTCAAGGAGAGGACACCGGAGCAGCTTTCCCTGAGCCCACCACGCTTAAGGACACTGGACCGGGGCGACCGCGCTGGAAGATGGCCGCATCAGCTCAGATTCAGATGTAAAAGGGGAACTCTGTGGATTCAGATGTAAAAGGGGAACTCTGCGGATTCAGATGTTAAAGGGGAACTTTGCGGATTCAGATGTAAAAGGGGAACTCTGCGGATTCAGATGTAAAAGGGGAACTCTGCGGATTCAGATGTAAAAGGGGAACTCTGCGGATTAAGACGTAAAAGGGGAACTCTGCGGATTAAGACGTAAAAGGGGAACTCTGGAGATTCAGATGTTAAAGGGGAACTTTGCGGATTCAGATGTAAAAGGGGAACTCTGCGGATTCAGATGTAAAAGGGGAACTCTGCGGATTCAGATGTAAAAGGGGAACTCTGCGGATTAAGACGTAAAAGGGGAACTCTGGAGATTCAGATGTTAAAGGGGAACTTTGCGGATTCAGATGTAAAAGGGGAACTCTGCGGATTCAGATGTAAAAGGGGAACTCTGCGGATTCAGATGTAAAGGGGGAACTCTGCGGATTCAGATGTAAAGGGGAACTCTGGAGATTCAGATGTAAAAGGGGAACTCTGCGGATTCAGATGTAAAAAGGGGAACTCTGGAGATTCAGATGTAAAAAGGGAACTCTGCGGATTCAGATGTAAAAGGGGAACTCTGTGGATTCAGATGTAAAAGGGGAACTCTGTGGATTCAGATGTAAAAGGGAAACTCTGCGGATTCAGACGTAAAGGGGGAACTCTGCGGATTCAGATGTAAAAGGGGAACTCTGCGGATTCAGATGTAAAGGGGGAACTCTGCGGATTCAGATGTAAAGGGGGAACTCTGGAGATTCAGATGTAAAAGGGGAACTCTGCGGATTCAGATCTAAAAAAGGGAACTCTGCGGATTCAGATGTAAAAGGGGAACTCTGCGGATTCAGATGTAAAAGGGGAACTCTGCGGATTCAGATGTAAAAGGGGAACTCTGTGGATTCAGATGTAAAAGGGGAACTCTGCGGATTCAGATGTAAAGGGGGAACTCTGCGGATTCAGATGTAAAGGGGGAACTCTGCGGATTCAGATGTAAAGGGGGAACTCTGGAGATTCAGATGTAAAAGGGGAACTCTGGAGATTCAGATGTAAAAGGGGAACTCTGCGGATTCAGATGTAAAAGGGGAACTCTGCGGATTCAGATGTAAAAGGGGTAACTCTGCGGATTCAGATGTAAAAGGGGAACTCTGCGGATTCAGATGTAAAAGGGGAACTCTGTGGATTCAGATGTAAGGGGTAACTCTGCGGATTCAGATGTAAAAGGGGAACTTTACGGATTCAGATGTAAAAGAGGAACTCTGCGGATTCAGATGTAAAAGGGGAACTCTGCGGATTCAGATGTAAAAGGGAACTCTGTGGATTCAGATGTAAAAGGGAACTCTGCGGATTCAGATGTAAATGGGGAACTCTGCAGATTCAGATGTAAAAGGGGAACTCTGTGGATTCAGATGTAAAAGGGAACTCTGCGGATTCAGATGTAAATGGGGAACTCTGCAGATTCAGATGTAAAAGGGGAACTCTGTGGATTCAGATGTAAAGGGGGAACTCTGCGGATTCAGATGTAAAGGGGGAACTCTGCGGATTCAGATGTAAAGGGGGAACTCTGGAGATTCAGATGTAAAAGGGGAACTCTGCGGATTCAGATGTAAAAGGGGAACTCTGCGGATTCAGATGTAAAAGGGGTAACTCTGCGGATTCAGATGTAAAAGGGGTAACTCTGCGGATTCAGATGTAAAAGGGGAACTCTGCGGATTCAGATGTAAAAGGGGAACTCTGCGGATTCAGATGTAAAAGGGGAACTTTACGGATTTAGATGTAAAAGAGGAACTCTGTGGATTCAGATGTAAAAGGGGAACTCTGTGGATTCAGATGTAAAAGGGAACTCTGCGGATTCAGATGTAAATGGGGAACTCTGCAGATTCAGATGTAAAAGGAGAACTCTGCTGATCCAGATGTAAAAGGGGAACTCTGCGGATCCAGATGTAAAAGGGGAACTCTGCGGATTCAGATGTAAAAGGGGAATTCTGGAGATTCAGATGTAAAAGGGGAACTCTGCGGATTCAGATGTAAAAGGGGAACTCTGTGGATTCAGATGTAAAAGGGGAACTCTGTGGATTCAGATGTAAAAGGGGAACTCTGCGGATTCAGATGTAAAAGGGGAACTCTGCGGATTCAGATGTAAAGGGGGAACTCTGCGGATTCAGATGTAAAGGGGGAACTCTGGAGATTCAGATGTAAAAGGGGAACTCTGGAGATTCAGATGTAAAAGGGGAACTCTGCGGATTCAGATGTAAAAAGGGAACTCTGCGGATTCAGATGTAAAAGGGGAACTCTGCGGATTCAGATGTAAAAGGGGAACTCTGTGGATTCAGATGTAAAAGGGGAACTCTGTGGATTCAGATGTAAAAGGGGAACTCTGCGGATTCAGATGTAAAGGGGGAACTCTGCGGATTCAGATGTAAAGGGGGAACTCTGCGGATTCAGATGTAAAGGGGGAACTCTGGAGATTCAGATGTAAAAGGGGAACTCTGGAGATTCAGATGTAAAAGGGGAACTCTGCGGATTCAGATGTAAAAGGGGAACTCTGCGGATTCAGATGTAAAAGGGGTAACTCTGCGGATTCAGATGTAAAAGGGGTAACTCTGCGGATTCAGATGTAAAAGGGGAACTCTGCGGATTCAGATGTAAAAGGGGAACTCTGTGGATTCAGATGTAAGGGGTAACTCTGCGGATTCAGATGTAAAAGGGGAACTTTACGGATTCAGATGTAAAAGAGGAACTCTGCGGCTTCAGATGTAAAAGGGGAACTCTGCGGATTCAGATGTAAAAGGGAACTCTGTGGATTCAGATGTAAAAGGGAACTCTGCGGATTCAGATGTAAATGGGGAACTCTGCAGATTCAGATGTAAAAGGGGAACTCTGTGGATTCAGATGTAAAAGGGGAACTCTGTGGATTCAGATGTAAAAGGGGAACTCTGCGGATTCAGATGTAAAGGGGGAACTCTGCGGATTCAGATGTAAAGGGGGAACTCTGGAGATTCAGATGTAAAAGGGGAACTCTGGAGATTCAGATGTAAAAGGGGAACTCTGCGGATTCAGATGTAAAAGGGGAACTCTGCGGATTCAGATGTAAAAGGGGTAACTCTGCGGATTCAGATGTAAAAGGGGTAACTCTGCGGATTCAGATGTAAAAGGGGAACTCTGCGGATTCAGATGTAAAAGGGGTAACTCTGCGGATTCAGATGTAAAAGGGGAACTTTACGGATTCAGATGTAAAAGAGGAACTCTGCGGATTCAGATGTAAAAGGGGAACTCTGCGGATTCAGATGTAAAAGGGAACTCTGTGGATTCAGATGTAAAAGGGAACTCTGCGGATTCAGATGTAAAAGGGGAACTCTGCGGATTCAGATGTAAAAGAGGAACTCTGCGGATTCAGATGTAAAAGGGGAACTCTGCGGATTCAGATGTAAAAGGGAACTCTGTGGATTCAGATGTAAAAGGGAACTCTGCGGATTCAGATGTAAATGGGGAACTCTGCAGATTCAGATGTAAAAGGAGAACTCTGCTGATCCAGATGTAAAAGGGGAACTCTGCGGATCCAGATGTAAAAGGGGAACTCTGCGGATTCAGATGTAAAAGGGGAGTTCTGGAGATTCAGATGTAAAAGGGAAACTCTGGAGATTCAGATGTAAAAGGGGAATTCTGGAGATTCAGATGTAAAAGGGCAACTCCGCGGATTCAGATGTAAAAGGGGAACTCTGCGGATTCAGATGTAAAAGGGGAATTCTGTGGATTCAGATGTAAAAGGGGAATTCTGGAGATTCAGATGCAAAAGGGGAACTCTGCGGATTCAGATGTAAAAGGGGAACTCTGCGGATTCAGATGTAAAAGGGGAACTCTACAGATTCAGAAATAAAAGGGGAACTCTTGTGATTAACTTCATTTGATTAGAAATGTCAAAAGGTCAAAATCTATGTATAGTTTATGCTATAAAAATACTTTCTGTGTGCTGCTAAAGTGTTCAGGCTTGACTTGAAGAAAAGGTGGCAACCTTAGGGGGCAGTTGTTCTAGTGCTGCTCTGCCAGCGGCCCGGTTGGGTAGTTGTTTGCCCCCCCCCACCACCTCGGCCGCCACTGCTCTGCCCTACATAACAGTCACAAAAATACATTAATAGAAATGCTTTCTGTGGCTTATTTTTAAAAGGCAGACAGAAATACAGCGGAATCCCTACTGGAAATGAACATGTTTCCTCTGCAGGCCAATAAAGGACAAATGACTTCCACGATGAAGCACAGGCGGTTACGGCCACCTCTTACAACCAAAGAGACCGTCTCATTAAAGCCAAAATTTGGTATCATTTCCCGTTCTTTCTGTTAATTAAAAAGTACTTAAAGTGCACCCTGGGAAAACGAGAGAAAACTGTTCAACATACAGAAAAGTAGGATGCTGTTAAAACATGCACCGCGGAATGTCCCCCTCCCCCCCCCCCCCCCCCCGTTGCAATTGAATCTTTGCAATTAGCATAGACATGTGTGGAATAAGTTGGCATCAGGTAATGTCATTATTTGTGGGGGACCTCATTGCGGCTCAGCGGGCTGGTGTCTAATAATGAAAATTGAACTCGTGTTTACACACCGGCCTGGCGGGGAAATTTGCAAATGGATAGAGCGCTGTAAGAATCTGCTACGGCTATTCTTCGGGAATAAAAGCTACAATTGACTTCTGACATTTATTCAAGGGCGCAGGATGACTCCCCCCCCCGTCTGCGAGCAAACGTGACAACGGGGAGAAGAGGGTTGACAACTGGAGACTGCGTCTCGTTAGAACAATAATTTCTTTCTAGCTTCGCAGGGTGAAGCTCCCAGGCTGCTGCTGTCTTACTGCCATTTTTTTACTAAATAGAAATTGTACTTGGAAAATTAGCAAGTGGGGAGTAAAGATGACAAAGATGACTCTGAATGAAGGGAAGAATTGCTGCCGACGGTTTCACGAGGCTTTGTGGGGACACACGTATAAATTCCAGAGCGTGACCCTTTACTTAGAGTCTCTGTTGGAGGCCCTTAACTTCTTGCCGACCAGCCGCCTGTCATTATACTGCGGCAGGTTGGCTCCCCTGCCCGAATCATCGTAGGTGTATGTTGGGCGCTTTAAGAGCGATAGGGGGCGCGTTGCGGGAGCCGATGCGCGTGTCGCTGCACAGAGAGCCAGAACGGGGATCTGTGAATGTAAACAGACGGATCCCCATTCAGACAGGGGAGTAGAGAGAGATCATCTGTGTCAGAAACCATGAAATCAGACCGAGACAGAAGTACAGTTAAATCACACTTGTTTAATAATAAAAAAGAACAAACTTAGTCAAAACATAGCCAAAGTTCAGTAATCGGAACGAATAGTCAGCCAAGCCAGAAATCAGGGATCAACGTAGTGAAACAGCAAGCAGGATCTGTAGCCAGAAGGGATGTCAGCAAAGCAAGTCTTTAAACAGGACCACAGGAGATCTTCTCTCTGATGTTGACCAAGGCGAAGGCAGAGCTCCTCTCGACTGGACGGCCTAAATAGGCAGGACTGACAAGCAGGATATCATCAACAGCTGAGTAACTGTGGAGAGATAGGAGCTGGCAATTAGCTGACAGCTGAGCAGCCAGCTCGGAGAAGGAAGGGCTGAGCCCAACCCTGACAGTCTGTTCCTAGGAACAGCGATCTCTTTCCTCCTCCAGTCAATCCATTCCCTCCCCTACAGTTAGAAACACCTCCCTAGGGAACACTTAAACCCTTGATCGCCCCCTAGTGTTAACCCTTCCCTGCCAGTGACATTTAAACAGTAATCAGTGGCTATTTTTAGCTTTGATCGCTGTATAAAATGTCACTGGCCCAAAAAAGTGTCAAAAAGTGTCCGATCTGTCCGCCGCAATGTCGCGGTCCTGCTAAAAATCGCTGATCGCCACCATTACTAGTAAAAAATAAATAAATAATAAAAAAATGCCTTAAATCTATCCCCTATTTTTTTTTTCAAATATATTTTATTGAGTATAATAGTACAGTAAAATGAAGAAGAATAACGAGTTTCACATAAGGCTGTAGATTTAAGAAATCCGGGGCAAAATGCTCTAATTTGCTGCGATATATAATAGCTATTGTTAAACTGTAATTTATACAAAAGGTTCAAAAGGTTCAACAATTCTATTTAAACGCTGGCCCAAGGAGAGGGGGGGGGGCAACATGAGAATAGGAAGAGAAAAGGGAGACGGAAGAGGATATCTTGAGCTCGTACCCTCCCGACTTCCTTGGGTGGCCAAGGGTCTGAGCCATGGTTTGTTATAAAAACGTATGCCTATAAACAAGGTAGGTTGTAACCCCTGGAGGAGAAGATAACAACTTTTTTTATGTGGAGAGGTTTGCCATATGGGTCATAAAACCACTATTTGTGAATCTCAACAGAGCCTGTAAGGAGAATTTCTCAATTGGCGAAAAATTTTTGTCAATGAAGGAACGCCACCTAGATTCCAGGCGTTGGTTGCACCCAATTTTTTTGTAGTATGCTGTCCAGTTTTTCTCTGAATAGTAGTACTTTAAGTTCACTCTTAATTTCAAACAAGGTGGACGGTGTTGGGGAAATCCAGTGTTTGAAGATAGTTCTACGAGCAACAAGAAGACTTATGAGTATCCACTGATGATTTTTTTTAGAAAATCAAGGTATGGATACCTTTGGAGGGATTCCACAGTTTTGGATAGCCAAACAAGATGAGCATGGTATTCTTTGGTAGTTGGCAGTTTGTCACTTCATATATGAAGGATAAGACTTGATCCCAATATTTCGAGATAATTGAGCATGCCCATAGGCAATGAAGTAAGGTTGGTCTCCTGTCTGAACACCAAGGACAAGAGGCACCGTTTGGTGTATCGTACTTTGTGGAAAAAGGAATATACAGTAGGCTCAGTTTGAACTGCGATTCTCTCCAGGTTTAATTCGTTACCAACTTTTGGGTAATCTTAAGGCCTTCCAAGATTTTAGCAATAATATCTTCTCCAGGTATATCTTTAATCCAAGATTTTACTGAAGTGTGGTGTAAAGATTTGATAAAATGGGAGTTCAGTGGTTTGTAGATATCTGTAATTGAGTATTGTTGTTCATTTAACAGTTTGTCGAGCAGGGATGTGCGAAATCTGAGATTTGTGAGACCCGAAGGAAATGATTTGTTGGTATGTGAAATTCCTCAGCTAGTGAATTGACAGACTTAATAGATCCTGTGTCTTCATTATATAATGTGAATATATATCAGTCCCTTGTCCCACCATTTTGAAAATGGCTCATATTGGAGGCCTGGAGGGAACATTGGCTTCCCTTGGATGGGTAGATGGTTGCAAACAAAAGGAGAGAGTCCCATCTTTTTCCTCATCTCCCTTCATGCAATAATAGTGTCTTGAATCAATAGGTTCTGCTTGATATGGTTTGGAGTTGATCTCAATGAGCTATGTAGGAGCTCTGATAAGTTGTATGGTTTGACCATGGCTGACTCTAATGCCACGTACACACGGTCGAATTTTCCGTTGGGAAATGTTGCATGTGAGCTTGTTGGCTGAAAGTCCGACCATGTTTATGCTCCATCAAACATTTGTTGTTGGACTTTCCACCAACAAATGTTTGCTAGCAGGTTCTCAAATTTTCCGCCAACAAAACTTTGTTGTTGGAATCTCCGATCGTGTGTACACAAGTCCGTCGCACAAAAGTTCATGCATGCTCGAAATCAATCAGAAGGAGCCGCACTGGCTATTGAACTTCCTTTTTATTGGCTCCTCGTACGTCTTGTACATCACTGCTTTCCCACGTTCAGAATTGTTGGCCAACATTTGTGTGACTGTGTGTATGCAAGACAAGTTTGAGCCAACAACCTTCGAACAAAAATCCACGGTTTTGTTGGCGGAAAGTCCTATCGTGTGTACGGGGCATAAGTCATAATTGGTGTACTTTGAAGCTTTGAAGATCCAGTCCAGACCCACCCTTAGTAAACATGAAATGTTGTATACACTAATATTAGGGAAGTTCAAACCCCCTTCGCTTCTTGGGAGGCACAGTTTGCTCAGTGCAATTCTGGGTTTTCAGTTGCGCCATATGAAAGCTGTAGCCGCTTTATTTATTTTTTGAATGTCCTTGTGTTTCATAAGCAATGGTATGCATAGGTGTGCGCACAGGGTGTGCCAGGTGTGCCTGGGCACACCCTAATCGCCTTGTGTGGTGCATATTCCCCCCTGTTTAGACCACTGATATTTCATCCCCCAAAAAAATGTTACAAAATAAAATAATTTATAAAAAAATAAAATAAAACTACTGACACTGTCCACTGCCCTACTGACACCATCAGTACATATACACATGCATATGTATTTGAGCTTTGGGGTGCACACCCTAATGCAAGAGGCTGCGCACACCTATGATGGTATGGTTTGTAGGAGGTATAATAGGCGTGCAAAACAAACCATCTTAAATAAAGAGCACCTCCCAGAGAGCGATAGTGGGAGCTCCATCCATGTCTCTAGCTCACCCACTATTTTAGAGATCAGAGGAGGATAGTTATGAAAGTAGAGGGAGGAAGGTTCCCTACCGATTTTTATTCCCAAATAGGTGATTTATTGTTGATGGAAAAAGGGAAGGAAAATGTCCAATCACAAGGGCCAGATGCACTTGGATGGAGTACTTCACTTTTGCTAAATTTTTTTTTTTTTTTTCGGCCTGAGCAGCGTCGAAGTGAATTAAAAATCTGTTGTATATTGTCTATGTTGGAGGAGGGTGCAGAGGAGAAAATTAGCATTCGCAGCTCCTCACATCCTATAGGGATTCCATGTAATGGTGCCGTACTATTTAGATAGCGAGATAAGGGTTCTATTGCCATGTTGCATAACAGTGGGGAAAGGGGGCAGCCCTGCCTAGTACCTTTGTTGAGTGTAATTGGGTTAGATAGATGTCCTGCTGCTACTACTCTGGCCGAAGGTGCCGAGTATAGACTGAATAAAATGGAAGAAAGGTCCTGAGAGACCAATTTTTTGCATGACCACCAGGGAGAGCCAACGAAAGCTAACATTATCGAACGCCTTCTCGGCGTCTAGTGTAATGATGGCTAAATCCTCTAATGGGTGTTTTTTTTTCTTGCATATTTGAGTACAGCTAGAACCTTACGGATGTTGGAGGATGCTGATCTGCCTTTAGTAAAGCCCGCTTGTGCTGGGTGTATTAAATATGGCATAATATTTGCCAATCGGGATGCCATTATTTTTGAAAGAATCTTAGAGTCTACATTTAGAAGGGTAATTGGGCGGTAATTTTTTTGCTATGAGTTTAATATGTACTTGGTGTCCTGGAGGTAGATATGGGCCACCTTCCCAAATACCACTGTATACTTCAATGAGTGTTCCGGATAACATTGTTTTGGTCAGTTTATAAAATTCTGGAGTGTACCCGTCGGGGCCTGGAGCTTTGCCATTTACCATCTTTTTTATAGCCTCAGACACCTCCTCGATATTGGGGGGTTCAGGAGTGTCAGGTGTTCGGAGTCTATTTTTGGCAGGGTGACCGAGTCCAACAGTTTACACGCTTTGTCTGTGTTTATGGGTTCGTCCACATATAAATTGCTATAGTAAGCTTCTAGAATGTTATTTATGTTCTTAGGTGATGAGGAGAGGGTGCCCCTGGTGTTTTTTAGGGAGGTGATGTGGTTTGGATGGTAAGTGCCCTTGCATAGCCTAGTTAGCAACTTTCCTGCTTTGTTTCCATATTCATGGAATTGTAGGTCTGTGTGCGAGAATTTGATACATTCTAGGTTTTCCGCCCACACGTTGAAAAGCCTCTTGGCTTCGTGCCAGAGTTAAATTATTTGGGGTGTGACGTTCGATTAAACAATTTTGTGCTGCTCGTAATTTCTCACTGGCTTCCAGGTATTGTTTTTGAGTGTTTTTCTTGTAGGATGTTACATATGATATTATTCTACCACGCAGAAATGCTTTACCCGCTTCCCGATATAGATTAGGGTTAGTTTTATGGGGGGCATTTGTTTCTCCGTATTCAGACCATGCATCCTCTAGCATTCGCTTGAAGGAGTCATTTTGTTTCAGATAAGATGGAAAACGTCATTGTCTGGTATTATCGTGTGGTAAAAAAATCTTCCAGAGCTAATGATATTGGGCTATGATCTGAATATACCAGGTCATGTATTGGATTTGTCACGTATTTTAGGTAATAGGGAAGCCTTGCAAAAAATTCAATCTGGCAAAGAATTGTGTGGATGAGAGTAGAAAGTATACTCTCTATCTATCTGCTGGGTGTGATAGTCTCCAGGGGTCGACTAACTGTAGGGCAGCGAAGAAAGTTGGGTGTCACGGCCCTGAGTATTGTCTGGTTCTCCAGCACGCTTCAGGGATCGATCCTCACTATTAGATGTGGTCAAAATAAAATCTCCTTCTATTAGGTGTGGGATCTGTGGATTTTCTAGAAGCTGTTCCCGAAAGCTTACTAAAGTACGTTTTTGTCTGGTCAGTTTGGGGCGTAGACGTTAGTAATCAGCAGCTCTTTCGATGGGAATTTGAGGTGGGCTGAAATTAATCTACCCTCGTCATCTTTATTTACCGAGATCAAATCACAGGGTAGATTTCTGTGGAGAAGAATCATTACTCCAGCTTTTTTACCCTTGGCAGCAGATCCCAAAACTTTCCCTACCCACAGTTTTTTGCATACGGGAGAAATCATCAACAGATAGATGGGTCTCCTGCAGCAAAGCTATGTCCGTTTTTATTCTTTTTAGGTGCCTCAGGATTTTCATTCTCTTGACTGGGGATCGCAACCCCTTAACGTTCAATGGCACTATTTTCATATTATTTGCAGTGGGGTTAAATAGCGGTATGTCATTTCAATGAATTTCCCCGGTATTTGGAGAGGGGAGCGAATATTAGGTGTATATATCACATGGGCGGGTTCACGGCATGTAGGATGAGGACCCTTCCCCCGTTAGAAGAAATAAGAGGTGAGAAAGGTGTGAAAAAGGAAAGAGAATAAAGCTAAAACTAAAAACCAGAAAACGTACTGACCTCACTTTCTTCTGCGTGTATCTTCTACTTCCAGTAAAGCCGCCAGCCTGCAGGCATGTGAGAACATGAAAGATACCTGTCTGCAGTTCCCCTGATGCATCAGCAGGGCTAAAGGGGGGTATGGAGTATAGAAGAATAAATCTGGATACTTCCCCCTAGTGGAGCTCACTTGCATTGGAAGAATATGAAGGTCTTGCATGGAGAGCTCATTTCTAAAGTGGAAAAGGAACATCTATAAACGAGTCAAATCAACTGACATCAACAAGAATACTCTGTGTAAGTGAAAAATTACCAGCTAGTGTCTCCTGGGGAGGCAGAAAGAACATATTACCCTTGTCTAGGGAGAAGGACCAAATTTTAAGGTTGCTCGGTGAGAAGTGGGGCCTGCAGGAATGTTTGACTTCAACCCTTTAGGAGGATCCTGTCTGGGGCTTCTTTGTTCCCTGGGCCCGTACTTGGCTTTATATTGTAAGGAGTCAGCAGCTGTTGAACTAGATCAGGGGTCTCCAAACTGCTCCCGAGGGCCATATGTGGCCCTTTGCTAGCCTTTATCCAGCCCTTGGGGCACTATTTCTCCCAATTACATAAGGAACTATTTCTCCCACTGACACCAGTATAGTCGCACCATTTCTTCCACTGATGCCAATGATGGAATACTAATACTCCTACTAATACCAACAATGGGTCACTACTCCTCCTAATACCAATAATGGGGCACTACTCCTACTAATAGCAATAATGGGGCACTACCCCTCCTGCTGACCACCAACCCTGAGGCCATATTTATTCTCACTGATGCTGGACCCAGGACATTTTCTACCCCCACTGGCCACAATCTGGTCCTCCTAAAGTCTGAAGGACAGTAGACTGGCCCTTTGTTTGAAAAGTTTGGAGACCCCTGAACTAGATGATAGGGAGCGAAGAAAAGCATCTGATGTTTCTGGAGTGTGGAATGTAAGTTGTTCCCCGTCTGGGGCTTGTAGGCGTAGAATGACAGGGTATGACAGTGTGAATCGAACACCTTTCTTGCAAAGTTCCGAGCAAACTACCTGAAATTCTTTGTGTTTGCAAGACACCTCTGCTGAGTAGTCAGCGAAGATTGGTAGCTTATGCCCTTCAAATGCTACTGACCAGGCTTTCCGGAAATTTTGCAGGATATATTCAGACGATCCGTATAATTAAGGTATTTGACGATCCAATCTACCCAATTTCAAATTGGGTAAAACTTTACCAAATTTACCTAAATTTACGAGATTGATCAAATTTGGGACAGGTGTAGGGTTTAACATTCTTTTCAGTTCCTTTTTTTTTCTTTGTCATATAATTTAATTCTTATGTTGAGGGCCCTCCCCAACTGTATGTGCTCTAGGCCCCCCAAGGTCTAAATCCAGCAGCCAGAAGATCCCAGTAATTAGTTTTCATCTGATGCTGGCTGCTGGGAGGGTATTTGGGTCCTAGTGCTTCTTGCTGCAGTGTTATATTTCCTGCCAAATACTGCTAACCGTGCTCCTACCCTGTACCCTGTACCTTACTGTCTTGTACCTGCTCCCCCTGATCCCTGTTTTTGTTTCCCCTTCCTATCTGCTCCCAGAACCTCCAATTTTCCCTGCTTTTCTGTCTTCCCCATTTTGTATATATATTTTTTAGTTGATTCATTGGCTTCTGTTTGTTAGTTATTAGTCAGGTATTCCGACACTGGGTTTGTGGTTCACTTATATTTTTATGTTTGCTGTTGACTGGATGGATTTTGTTTCACTGTGAAAAAATCCCATTTACAAGCTATTTGAGGCTCACTCGTTTTTGGGATCATTGGCTATCTCCTGTGACTTGATCTGTTTTGTTATATTGATTGTTATCATCTCAGTTAGCTGTTCCTCCTTGGATGTGTGTGGAGGAGCGCCTGGTTCAAAAATTCCAGTGTCAATATTCCCATTACTGGATTGGCTTAAAGGAGAAGTACAGGGAAAGCTTGTTTGGCTGTACTTCACCTGTGGATCACAGGAGTGCAGTTCGTTCTACACTCCTGTGACCTGTTTTCAGCAGACAGTGGGCTGAAGTCCGCTGTCTGCTGATGTCACAAAGCTGGTCCAGACTTGGGAAAGATCGTGACCATATGGTGGGGATCCGCCCACATGCCTGGACCGGCACCCGACTCAGGCTCTCAGCGAGCCCCTGAAGGCCTGAGATGGCTGCTCCCACCCCCTTTGCAGCAAAGCGCTGCAGTGAGCGCGGGGGGGGGGCAGAGCAGAGAGCTGGTGACTGACACTTGAGTAGTCTCAGTGCTAATAAATTCACGAGAGAATGCACTAAGGGACCTGTGTTAAGGCTTGATGAAATCTCACATCTCCTGAGGGCACTAAAGTCCTTAACTGCTTGCCGACCAGCTGACGCCGATTTACGTCAGCAGAATGGCGCTGGTAGGCAAAAGGGTGTACAGGTGCGTCCCCTTTAAGGCGCTCGTCCGCCGCGGTATCCGTGACCGCTGGTCCCGCGAACTCGCTGTCCGCCAGGTGTCACGGAGAGGAAGAACGGGGAGATGCTTTTGTAAACAAAGCATTTCCCCGTTCTGCCTAGTGACAGGACAGTGATTTACTGCTCTCTGTCATCGAAAACAGTGATCACTGTCCTGTGTGTTGAAGCCCAGCCCCCTCACAGTTAGAATCACTCCCTAGGGCACACTTAACCCCTTCACTGCCCCCTAGTGGTTAACCCCTTCACTGCCAGTGTCATTTACACAGGAATCAATGCATTTTTATAGCATCAATCGCTGTATAAATGACAATGGTCCCAAAATAGTGTAAAAAATGTCCAATGTGTCCACCATAATGTCACAGTCCCGATAAAAATCACAGATCGCCGCCATTACTAGTAAAAAATAAATTTTAAAAATGCCATAAAACTATCCCCTATTTTGTGGGCGCTATAAATTTTGCGCAAATCAATCAATATACGCTTATTGCGATTTTTTTTTTTTTTTACCAACATTATTTAGAAGAATACATATTGGCCAAAACTGAGGAAAAATTGTTTTTTTATATATTTTTGGGGGATATTTATTATAGCAAAATTTAAAAAAAAAAATGATTTTTTTTCAAAACTGTCGCTCTTTTTTTGTTTATAGCGCAAAAAATAAAAACTGCAGAGGCGATCAAATACCATCAAAGCCAGGAGGGAAGCCAGCAGCGCTGCTGGGTTGGGGGCAAACAGGGGGGCCTGGGCAGCAGTGGGAAACGTATGGTGCACAGGGAGAGTGATCACTGTGGCTGAGGGGGTAATTACTGGAACAGATCCTTTTGTATGGTTCTCTCTGCAGCAGTCAAAAGCCAATGGGAGGGAGAGGAGAAGAAGCCAGCTTTCAGCTGCTGCAGAGAGAGCCATACAGGGGATTAATTCCAATAATTGCCCCCCTCCCTGCCGCACCGATCACCCTCCCTGACCACATCTGATTCACCCTGGTGCTTGGGCCCCCTTGCTGGCCTGGGCCCCGTACAGAACGACTGATGGTATCCCCTTATCTAAGGCCCTGCCCCTGGCCCTTGTGTAGTGCCAGGAAAGTTAAAAAAAAACTAAAAAATAGAAGATTTTAACCCATTAGCTGATTCAAGCTCACAAACTAAATTGTAGTTGAGGTCACAGGGGACCCCTGGCAGAGGAAGAATATTTAAAAAAAATGTATTTCAATTATCAGCCAATGTGCACTCCAGCTAGATATAACTCCAACTGTCCAGACGCGAAAGCACAAATGTTAATAAGCCTTCACTAAGCTGAAAGCTCTCCGCTTTTTTTCTTTTTTCTTTTCTGTGCTGATTGACACGGAGCCACAAGCCATGTGGTGAAGCCAGGGTGCAGAGGAAGGTCAGGAGTCAGTCTGAAAGGTTGATTTGATATCATTCAGTATTTATCTGTGTTGTCAGCAGTGCTGGGCGATAGCAGGTTTGCAGCAGTGTTGTGCAAACCTTTTACAAATGAATCTGACAGAGCTCCGAGCAGCTGGGAATTTCTTCTGCCAGTTCCATGTCAAGCAGAAAAAAAATCATCCTTATGAACCTTGCCCAAGCTCCGGTCAGCTTCCTCTCCCAACAACAGACTCGGCATTGTGAGCGGGAACTGCACAAAAGCCGCAGAGTACTCATCGCTTCCAAGACAAAAGGCCCTTCTTGACTGCATAAAAACTAAAAGCAGTACCATGCAAGGTCCGCTTACACTGTCCAGGCCTCTTCACAAATTACCTATTATTAGTAGTTGTAAAATGTACCTATAAAAAATAAAAAGTTAGTTTATACTAACTGTGTTCAGTCAGCGCCAGCTAGGCAAGGCTGACCTTACACTTGTTGGGCTGGCAACCACTGCTACACCTAGGAAGCGTTGCTTCCACTTCATTGGGTTAGTTGCTGTCAGGAACCATTAACCAGGCAGAGACAGAAAATGTAATAGCAAAAATAACAACTAACTTTTTTTTTCAGGTTCATTACTATAAATAGGTGATTTGTGAAGAGGCCTGGACAGTTCGGGAACGTAGTCAAAAACTGCAGGCAGGGTTTGGAAGCCAGAGCGGGTAATCAGACCAGCCGGGATCAGGAAACCAGAAGTCAGCGTTGTCAGGAGCCAAAAATCAGCAGCAGGAATCAGCCAGGCCAAGTCATACAGAGGAACATAGCAGGAACACACTGGAGATGTTGACCATGCAAGGGCATGGAGGGAATGAGCAAAGCTGTTTAATTAGCCAGAGGGGGCTGACTGTAGGCTGGACTGAGGAAGGTAATGGTAACCTGGTGAATCACTGTGGCTGGTAATTAATAGGGATGGGCCGAACGGACCCCTGTTCAGTTCACACCAGAACTTTCGAACACCGTGAAAGTTCGGACCCGAATAACGAACCATATTAAAGTCAATGGGACCCGAACATCAAAAATCAAAAGTGTCCATTTTGAAGGCTTAACTAGGCAGAGACAGAATTTTTTTTTTTTACAGGTACATTTTACACCTACTATAAATGGGTGACTTGTGAAGAGGCCTGGACAGTTCGGGAACATAGTCAAAAACTGCAGCCAGGGTTTGGAAGCCAGAGTGGGTAATCAGACCAGCCGGGATCAGGAAACCCGAAGTCATCGTTGTCAGGAGCCAAAAATCAGGGGCAGGAATCAGCCAGGCCAAGTCATACAGAGGAACACAGCAGGAACACACTGGAGATGTTGACCATGCAAGGGCATGGAGGGAATGAGCAAAGCTGTTTAATTAGCCAGAGGGGGCTGACTGTCATCTAGACTAATGAGGAAGGTAATGGTAACCTGGTGAATCACTGTGGCTGGTAATTAATAGGGATGGGCCGAACGGACCCCTGTTCAGTTCACACCAGAACTTTGGAACACCGTGAAAGTTCGAACCCAAATAACAAACCCCATTAAAGTCAATGGGACCCGAACGGCAAAAATCAAAAGTGCCCATTTTGAAGGTTTAGATGCAAGTAATTGGGCATACAATGGTTATGGAGGTCCGGGTCCTGCCCTTAGGGATATGTATCAATAAGAAAAAAAATAGTGAAAAACTTAATTTTCAAATGAGCAGTGATTTTTTGATTTTTAAAGTGAAAGCATAAAAATGAAAAATTCCTTCCAATATAGTGCCAGGGGGTCCCCTTAGTCTACCTGTAAATTGGCAGATCTGTACAATGTCTAGAATCTGCTGCAGCAATAATTGCATTTATAAAGCCAAAAAAATATGACATTTTCCCTGCAAGCTGCCTTTATTTTGCTCAGCAACAGCTGGGGAGCCAGTGTGTATGATGAGGCCACAATGTAGTGCCCTGGGAACAAGATTAGAGATTTTTCGGACACATTCTGGTGTCACTTTGACTTTGGATAGAAGTAACAGGTGCTGCAAATTGGTCTTTGGGTGTCGGTGGTGCCTTCCCCCCAAAACTCTATAGAGGTACTCTTGATGAAATCAAAAATTGGCCTTGCTGTAAAAAATTGCAATGATATGCACCTGTCAAACAGGTGCTGAAAAATTGGTCTTTAGGTCTTAATTGTGCCCATGAAACCTATACCAAATACATTCTTCCAGATGAAATGATTGAACACCCTCGAAGCTAGGCAGCCTCAAAGTCCTGCAGAGATTCCACATCCCAAAAAGACTTAATCAGTGACATCGGCATCAGGGGCTTCATAGCTGGTAATCCAGGACTGATTCATTTTTATAAATGTCCAAAGGTCCACAGAGTCTGTGGACAGACGCATTCTATGATCAGTAACGAAACCTCCTGCAGCACTGAATGCCCGTTCTGAAAGCACACTGGATGCAGGGCAGCCCAACAACTCAATAGCATACTGGGAAAGTTCTGGCCAGTGGTCTTTTCTCATGACCCAGTAAGTCAGTGGATCATCAGCTGGAAAGCTCTCCATCTCTGTTTTGGCCCCGAGGTAATCGTCCACCATGTGATGCAGACGCTGTCGATGGGATATGAAAACTGACAGCCCTGGGCGGTGAGGACTAAAAAAATTCTTAAATGCCTCACTTAGGCGGATGCCTTCTCCAACGCTCCTTTCTTGACCAACGGAAGACTCAAAATGACGTTTTCCACCACACTGTAACCTACTGGAGTTAGGAAAAATTTTCAATACAATCCTCTTTAACGTGTCCTCAAGAGATTTTATCTTCTGCACGCTCTGTGGGGACGGGATGAGTTCTGAGACCTTCCCCTTATAACGGTGGTCAAGGAGGGTTGCCAACCAGTAATCATCCTTCTCTTTTATGCCACGTATTCTTGGGTCCTTTCGCAGGCTTTGAAGCATGAGGTTGCCCATGCGCCTCAAATTTGCCGATGCTTGAGAAGCAGACTCCTCGGGTTCACTCAGGATGACAGCATCTGAAACTTCCTCCTCCCAGTCACGTACTACTCCCAAGGGTCCTGGGGTTGGAAAGCCATCGCTTACAGATTGACGCATGTCTTCCCCTTCTTCAAAGCCTATGAAAGTGCCAGAATCCTCATCCTCATCCTCCTCCCCTCTCTCCTCCTGTGTGTTCTGTGACATAGGAATGATGGTGTCTGGATAAAGTGGGCCTTGAGAGGAAAGGAAGTCCTCCTCTTCCTCCTGCTGCTCTGCCTCCAGTTTCCTCTCCATAATGCCACGCAGAGTCTGCTCCAGCAGGAACACAACAGGGAGTGTGTCACTGATGCATGCACTGTCACTGCTCACCATCCTTGTGGCCTCCTCAAATGGTGACAATACAGTGCATGCATCCTTAATGATCAGCCATTGGCGTGGGGAACAAAAACTGAGGCGGCCTGAACTTGTCGTCATGTGGTACTGGCACAGATACTCATTGACGGCCCTCTGCTGCATGTATATCCGCTGCAGCATTCTCAAAGTTGAGTTCCACCTGGTGGCATGTCACAAATCACGGGCAGGGCAGGTGGAATTCCCTCTGAATTTCAACCAACCAAGCACTGGCTGTGTATGACCACCTGAAATGGCTACAGACTTTTCTGGCCTGCTTTAGTACATCTTGCAACCCTGGGGTACGTACTTAGGAAACGTTGCACCACCAAATTGAGGACGGGCATGGCACATGTGTCAACTTTCCCTGTCTAAGGCGGACAGGAGGTTTGAGCCATTATCGAACACCACCATTCCTGGCTCCAGCTGGCATGGTGTGAACCACCTCTGGGTCTGTCCCAGCAGAGCTTCAAGAATCTCTGCTCCGGTGTGGTTCCTGTCCCCTAAACACACCAGCTGAAGCACTGCATGGCACCTTTTTAGCCTGTCTCTGGGAATAGCCCTTTGAATGCTTAGGGGGTACCTGATATTCATAGGACACTTCTGCAGAGGAGGGCATGGAGGTGAGGGCTGTCCTGTTAAACCGCTGTATGGTCTTGGCCATCATGCTGTGCTCAGTTTCAGTGTCTTGGCAATCTTCTTATAGCCTAGGCCATCTTTATGTAGAGCAACAATTCTTTTTTTCAGATCCTCAGAGAGTTCTTTGCCATGAGGTGCCATGTTGAACTTCCAGTGACCAGTATGAGAGAGTGACACCAAATTTAACACACCTGCTCCCCATTCACATCTGAGACCTTGTAACACTAACGAGTCACATGACACCGGGGAGGGAAAGTGGCTAATTTAACCCACATTTTCACTTAGGGGTGTACTCACTTTTGTTGCCAGCGGTTTAGACATTAATGGTGTGTTGAGTTATTTTGAGGGGACGGCAAATTTACACTGTTATACAAGCTGTACACTCACTACTTTACATTGTAGCAAAGTATCATTTCTTCAGTGTTGTCACATGAAAAGATAGAAGAAAAGATTTACACAAATGCGAGGGGTGTACTCACTTTTGTGAGATACTGTACATGTGATTTTTTTTTTCAATTTGCAAAGATTTCAAGCAAACTTCTTTCATGTTGTCATTATGAGGTATTGTTTGTAGAATTTTGCAGAAAATAATAAATTGAATCCATTTTGGAATATGGCTGTAACATAACAAAATGTGGAAAAAGTCAAGCTCTGTGAATACTTTCCAGATACACTGTATACCTGACATATTACTTTTGAGTAGATTGACCCTTTACTACTCAGAAATGTTCCATCTTGTCAACATCTGTGATGTCTGAAGGCAAGTTTTCCATTTGTGTTCTACTTTTCTAGTTCTTCGAACTGTTGCGTGTTGTAGAGCCACCATATCTGGTGACCCTTTCACAATGTGGTGAAATGACAGCAGAGAACACACGCTGGGGATCATTTCACACATCGCATCCGATTTTTGTAGCATTTATTTAAAAAAAAAAAACATTTACAAAAAATATATAACTGGAAGAGCTTCAGAGACTCATCCACCAGTCACCCAAGCAAACTATTACAGCCCCCACTGTTTCTTCAACAAAAGAAGATTTCCACAAAGATGAATCTTTTTATTCCAGGCAAATGAACCCATTTTTGTTATCACCAAGAAACCTTTTGTTGTATCAGTTTGTTGTGTGTGTATCTAGAAACATTTCCGTAAAAGTGTAGAAAACCAATTTCCTCTGATTTCAGGACCCTGGACAGCTCCTACAAAATTCAGGACTATGGTAAGCGATGGAGGGAGTATTGTTTTGGATGAAATTCTGATGCTTCTACACTAACATCACGGAGAGGGCTAACAGACAAAAATCACTTCAAAATCAATAATTAAACAATGCTTAAAGAAAGCTATAAAAACACATAACAGTATGCAGGATAATGCCATGTTAGCAAGCAGAATTTTACATTGGCTCTAATGGGAATCTTAGGGGAAGCAGTCCAAGAATTACTTAGGTTTATTCATGGTCTGGATCAGTGGTCTCCAAACTGCGGCCCGGGGGCCGGATGTGGCCCTTTGCTTGGCTTTATCAGGGACATTATTCCTCCCCTTGATACAAGGCTCTATTCCTTCTACACAATGTGGCATAATTCCTGTCACTGATACCAACAATAGGGCACTATTCTTTCCACTTTCCCCAACAATGGGGCACTATTCCTACCACTCTCCCCAACAATGGGGCAGGATTCTTCCCACTGAAACCAATGGTGGGGCACTATTCCTTCCCCTGACACCACCAATGATGGGGCACTAGTCCTCCCACTGATACCGATGATGGGGCACTAGTCCTCCCACTTATACCAATTATGGGGCCCTATTCCTCCCACTGGTACCAATGTTGGGGCACTATTCCTCCCACTGATACCAATGTTGGGGCACTATTCCTCCCATTTATACTAATGATGGTGCATTCTTTACTCTCATTGACACCATCAATGGGGCACTATTCTTCCCACTGGCACCAATGATGGGACACTATTTCTCCTGCTGACACCAACTGCAGAGCCCTATTCCTCCCACTGACAACAATGTTGGGATTCTATTTCTCCCAACTGCAGGGCCATATTCATTCCACTGGCACCAATAATGGGGCACTATCCCTTCCCTTGATATAACAACAGGGCACTATTTCTTCACCTAATACCAACAATGGGGCACTATTCCTCCCACTGACACCAATGATGGGGCATTCTTTACTCTCATTGACACCAGGGCATTTGCTACTCATACTGACCACGGTCCAGCCCCCTCAAAGTCTGAAGGACAGTAAATTGGCCCTTTGACAGAAAATTTGGAGACCCCTGGTCTCGATTATAGTTCTATGAAGCCATAACTTTATGACCACCCACTTAATCTTGAGTAGGTCCCCCCCTTTTACCACCAAAGCAGCCCTGACCTGTCAAGACATGGATGCCCCCAGACCTCTGAAGGTATGCTGTGGTATCTGGCACCGAGACTTCAGTAGCAAATCCTTTAATGTGGTTCTAAAGGCTCAAGGTTTTTTTTACTGTGTGAAGGTACAAAACCTTCTGTGCACAGCAGCCCCCACATCCCCCCCTAATACTTACCTGAGCTCCCTCTCGATCCAGCGATGCGCACAAAAGCCTTGATTGACTGCACAGAGCAGGTAAGTATAACATGTTCGTTATTTTTTTTTTAAATGCCTTTCATAACACTTTAAGTCCTGCAAATTGGATTGGACTTGTTTTTCCAAGACATCCCACAGATGCTCAATTAGATTGAGATCTGTGAGAATTTGGAGGCCAAGTCATCACCTTTAAACTTGTTCTGTTCCTCAAACCATTCTTCAACCACTTTTGCAGTGTGGGGGAGGGGGAACATTAGCCTGCTGAAAGAGGCCACTGCCATCAGGTACTGTAATACTGTTTCCAACTGGTCACCAACTACATGTAACATCCATATGAATGGCAGGATCCAAAGTTTCCCAGCAGAACATTGCCCAAAGCATCACACTGCCTCTCCCGGCTTGCCATGCTGCATTCTGGTGCCATCTCTTCCCCAGGTAAGTGATGCAAACGCTTTTGAAACTACCTAACAAATTGAGCAGAAGTTAAAGGACCAGTCACCAGTGTTGCATGTTGTCTTCCTCCAGATGATCTTTCACCATTGCTGAATTCCCATGCCTTGTTCTGCACTGTGCCTCTGTATGGAGGTGGTCAACTTGCTTCCTCATGTCAGAGATGCCCTCTCCCCAATAACTGGTAATCTGATGATTGGTGGGGTGATGATGAAGAAGCATCAGGAGAAGTAGAGGAGGTGCAGAGCCACAGAATGGATGGAACGGAAGCAGGGAGATTCTTGTGCTACCTGTCTTCAGGTACAGCTTCCTTTCCAGCAAGGAGAACAGTGAGCAGCACAGTAGTGACTTTACCACATCTAACTTCTAAAACAGCCTTGGCTGCAATATTTACCTTCAATACAGAGATTTCTTTCTGCAATACCATTTTCTAGTGTTAGATGTCCCCAGTCTGACAACCAGCATTATCTAACCCGATCACATACATAGTCACATAGCTAGTCTGGTTTAAAAAAGACACAAGTCAATCAAGTTCAACCAATAAAAGGCAAAAAAAAAAGAAATAATACAATCCCATATACACAATCCTATACCCACAATTGATCCTGAGGAAGGCAAAAAAACCAGCAAAGCATAGTTCACTATATGGACCACTTATGTATTTGTACATGTTGATCATACCCCCATTATGTATGTATACATGGTGATCATATTCCCCCTTGTGTATTTATACATGGTGATCATATTCCCCCTTGTGTATTTAAACATGGTGATCATAATCCCCCTTAATCTCCTCCTCTCAAGAGTGAAAAAATTCAGTTCCTCTAATCTTTCCTCATAGCTGAGCTCCTCCATGCCTCTTATCAGTTTGGTTGCCCTTCTCTGCACTTTCTCCAGTTCCCCTGATATCCTTTTTGAGAACTGGAGCCCAAAACTGAACTGCATATTCCAGATGAGGTCTTACTAATGATTTGCACAGATGATATCTCTCTCTTTCTGGAGTTCATACCTCTCTTAAAACAAGAAAGGACTTTCTTGTCCCATGACATGGGTGCCTTCAGGGAAAGTGGCTTTCCCTGGGGGGCACCCGATGAAGAGGGGGGGGGCTGGAGTGCTGGCGGGGCACCCCAAAAGAAGAGGATCGAGGCTGCTCTGTGCAACAGAGAAGGTAAGTATAGGCATGTTTGTTATTTTTATTTTAAAAAAAAACTAGGGTTTACAACCACTTTGAGGCTGGGTTCACACAGCAGACGGATGCGGCTTACAGCAGAGGTCCCGTGCGTCCCTGTTCTCCATTTCAGGGACGAATCAGGCCCAAATTTGTGCCTGAATTCAGACCTGAAATGGAGCCAAAGACGCACAGGACCCCTGTGCAATTCGTTCCGCAGCCGCTCCGGAGATGTGTGAACCGGCTCCATTGAAAGCCGGTCACAATCTTCTGTCATGCGATTTGGATGAGGAGAAAGCTGCATCCAATTCACACTAGTGTGAACCCAGCCTAAACTAGAACATATTTTTTTTTATTTTGGATATAGTAGGGGAGGGTTATATTCCTTGTAGGGTTGCATCGATACCAATACTAGTACTTGTACTCGTGCAAATGCTCCGATGCTTGACCAGATACTTAGGCAGCCTCAGAGGTGATATGTGCAGCGGTGGGGGGGAGTTACAAGCACTGATCTCCCTGTATTGCTTTTCTGACAGCCGCTTCTCCTCCTCTCCCTCCCGCGGCTGTCCAGGAGATCGGTACTTGTAACTGCCCCCACCGCTGTACCGATCACCCCCAGCTTCTGTGCTCCCCGTGTCCTCCTCCGAGTCCCCCTGCGTCCTCCCTGGCTCTCCTTGTCCTCCTCCAGGTCCCTATCCATTTTATGCTCCGGGTCCCCCTCTGTGTCATCCTCCGGGTCCCCCAACGTCCTTCCTGGCGCTCTGGCTCCTCCTCCGGTCCCCCCCCATTTCCTCCTCTGGTCCCCTCATGCCCTCCTTTGGTCCCCACATTTCCCTTTTTCGATACCCCCCTGTCCTCCTCCAGGTCCCCCTGCATCCTTCCCGGCTCTTCGGCTCCTCCTCCTGTCCCCCCCATGTCCTCCTGCCCCCCCCGGCCTCCTCCGGGTCCCCCTGGCTCCTCCACCAGTCTCCCCCTGGCCTGGATCTTTCAGGATGGAGAGAGGAGGAAGGAGCCGGAAAATCTGTCATTTATTGGCTCCTTCCTCTTCAGAATGAACAGAGTCAGTGATCACTGCCTCTATCCATTCGTTATAACTGCAACATCGTAACCTGTGTTTACGATGCTTCCCTTTATGAATGGAGAGGAGCCTTTGTCTCCTGTTCATTTATTTTCAGTGCAGCTGAGGCTGCAGAGAAAGGGACTGGAGAATTTGTGCCCTTAGTCCCTTTCCCCGTCTCAAAGGGGAGATATCAGGGGTTGAGACCCCTGATATCTCACCAAAGCCCCCCCTCCCTCTCCCCCCAAACAGGGCTGAAAAAAAAAATGTTAAATTGTTAAAAGTTAAATTGTAAAAAAAAAAAAAAAAAAACACTGACACAATCCACTCCCCCCCAAAAAAAGAAAGCATTTTAAAAGAAATAACAGAAATAATGTGTAATTTTAAAAGATAATAAAAACATTAATTGTAAAAAAGAAAATTGTAAAAAAAAAAAAAAAAAATACTAACACATGTTCCACTGTCACATGACATTAAAAAAAAGTTCTGGTATCGGTCAGTACAAAAAAGTTTTGATACTTATACTCGGTCTTAAAAAAGTGGTATTGGTGCAACCCTAATTCCTTGTCAGGTTTTTTGCCATCTGTGTCCTATAGGGGAGATTTCCCTTGATTTCCTGTCCCATAATCACAACAGGAAGTGATAGGAAGTCCCTCCAAAATCATAGAAAGTTTGATAGCAGAAAACAAAACACTCCTTCGCACAAGTGAGTAAAAATCATAGAAAGCCCTGGTAGTCAAGAGGGTCACTTAAAATAGTTCTCCATGTTATCCACAAAAAAAAAAAAAAGTTTTGCCTTCAGTTGAACTTTGAGCAGAGTTTTTGAAGTTCCCTTTGCTTTTTTTGGAGTTCAGGTCCACTTTAATGTTGTATTAGGCCATGTCTACTCAAAAAAGAAAAAAAAGCAAATTTTCCATCCTAAATTTAGGAGATGTAATTTGCTCCCAGTAAACAGAAACATGTCCTCTAACTGTTTGGAATTGTCAGCTGCATCTGCCTCGTCCGCCGGTTTTACACTACACGGCCAATTTGGGAGTAGTACCGTAATCAATCATGCTGTCATTGAGTTAATGTACTTGGTATTTAAAGAAGATGTTTCAATCTCTGGAGTGGTCACAGAAAACCCCCAGAATGCATGTTTTCCGAGATAATTGCTTAGATGAAATAACTTCCTATTTTTTTTTCTCTTGCATATCTGGTCTTTTTTTTTCCCTCTTTCAAACCTCCTGTCTGCTGATTTATTTCCAGTTAACTTCGGTGTTAATGTGATCTTTATTATGCAAGCACCTGTACTTTTTTATTAGAAAAAAAAAAAAAAAAAAAGGAAGTGAAAATAATTTGTCGAGCATTCTGCCAGCTGATTACCGTGAACTTATTCTGCTTTAGGTGCAAACATTAGCAAACAGTCATCAATATTTTGTGCCATCCTCTCCTTTGTCGAGCCTTATCAGGTACAGATGTCTGCTGTGATTAAAGGCTTATTGCAGACCAGGAAAATGTCTAGAGACCTTTCTAGCGCACGCCGTAAACTCCCAGACTGTTATTACATTAGCATTTTTCAGTTTATTCATTTTTTTAACTTATTTGCAGCTTCCTCATTATGCTGCACAAAGAGAAAAGAAAATAATGGATGGCTCTTGGGGTCATGCTCCTGTTAAGACTAGATGAACACTGCTGGGGTGTGCTTTCCATCTACCGGCCACCTTTATGTGCACAGTTCAGTGCTTAGGTGCCGCAGGGACTACGTTTTTCTTAGTCCTTGCGGCCCTTCTTTCTTAAAGTTTTTCTTAAAGCATATCTCAAGGCAAAACTTTTTTTTTTGGTTGTGGATGGAGTAGGGGAGGGTTAACCAGCCTTTCTCCACTAGGGTTCCTCCAGAAGTTGTTAGAGGTTTGACCAGCCTTTCCCCACTAGGGTTCCTCCAGAAGTTGTTAGAGGTTTGACCAGCCTTTCTCCACTAGGGTTCCTCCAGAAGTTGTTAGAGGTTTGACCAGCCTTTCTCTACTAGGGTTCCTTCAAAAGTTGTTAGAGGTTTGACCAGCCTTTCTCTACTAGGGTTCCTCCAGAAGTTGTTAGAGGTTTGACCAGCCTTTCCCCACTAGGGTTCCTCCAGAAGTTGTTAGAGGTTTGACCAGCCTTTCCCCACTAGGGTTCCTCCAGAAGTTGTTAGAGGTTTGACCAGTCTTTCTCCACTAGGGTTCCTCCAGAAGTTGTTAGAGGTTTAATTGGCCTTTCTCCACTAGGTTTCCTCCAGAAGTTGTTAGAGGTTTGACCGGCCTTTCTCCACTAGGGTTCCTCCAGAAGTTGTTAGAGGTTTGACCAGCCTTTCTCCACTAGGGTTCCTCCAGAAGTTGTTAGAGGTTTAATCGGCCTTTCTCCACTAGGGTTCCTCCAGAAGTTGTTAGGGGCTTCTTGAACAAGGAACAATTTTTGCCACCTAGATAACTTCCCACTGACAGCAATGATCATTTAGCTATCTGCAAGAGAGAGATTCTTCCTACTGACCATGATGTAAGAAGCAGTGGCGGCTCATGTTTTTTTTGGGGGGCGGCAATTCACTCAAACCAATCAACCAACCCCCCCCCGGAGCCAGCGATACAGACTCATTCAGCACCCCCCCCCCCGGAGCCAGCGGCACATACTCACCCAGTACCCCCCCCCCCGGAGACAGCGCAGTGGCACAGACTCACCCAGCAACCCACCCCTTCCCAGAGCTAGTGGCACAGACTCATCCAGCCCCCCTGGCCCCCCCCAGAGCCAGCGGCACGGACTCAGTCAGCACCCCCCACCCCCCCTGGAGCCAGCGGCACATACTCACCCAGCATTCCCCCGGAGACAGTGGCACGGACTCATCCAGCAACCCACCCCCCCCTGGGACCAGCGGCATAGACTTCTCCAGCACCCCTCCCCCATGGCACTTAACGGCACCCCTCCACCCACTGTATGCCTGGCACTTACCCCATCTTAGTGGCAGGTCAGGCAGCGGGTGAAGGGCAGAAAGCTGTGTCCCAGGCAGCGGCTCCGGTTTCCCCTCATAGAGATGCCGTGCGTCTCTTCTCTCCTCCCGCTTCCCGATGTTCATTCGCTGTTGCAACACACCTGGAAGGGCTCCAGATGCAATGCTCTGCACCCCAAGCCCACTCTATTTTGAAGCCTATTAGAGCCTCTGGCTCTAATCAGTGCTTCAAAAAACACCTCCCCAGTGTGAAGACACTCGGGCTTTCACACTGGGGAGGCTTGAGAGATCCTTTTGAGGCACTTTACAGGTGCTATTTTTAGCACTAAAATGCCTGAAAAGCTCCTTCGGTGTGAAAGGGGTCTAAAGCTTTGCTGATCTTCCTGTAGCCTTCACCTTTCTTGTGTAAAGAAATTATTTTTTCTTTCTCAGGCCTTGTGACATTTCTCTTCCATGTGGTGCCATTGCTGTCAGCATGAAATAGGAGGGGTTTTCATTGTAAAGTTACCCCCTTTTATAATCACCTGTAGCATCAACCAAGCACTGGTGTAAGGAACATTCTTCCCACTGACTACCAATGTAAGGGACATTCTTCCCACTGACCACCAATGTAAGGGACATTCTTCCCACTGATCACCAATGTAAGGGACATTATTCCCATTGACCACCAATTTAAGAAGAATTCTTCTCACCAAGCACCGATGTAAGGAGCATTCCTTCCAATAATCACCAATGTAAGGAACATTCTTCTCACTGATCACCAATGTAAGGGACATTCTTCTCACTGATCACCAATGTAAGGAACATTCTTCCCACTGATCACCAATGTAAGGAACATTCTTCCCACTGATCACCAATGTAAGGAACATTCTTCTCACTGATCACCAATGTAAGGAACATTCTTCCCACTGATCACCAATGTAAGGAACATTCTTCCCACTGATCACCAATGTAAGGAACATTCTTCTCACTGATCATCACCAATGTAAGGAACATTCTTCTCACTGATCACCAATGTAAGGAACATTCTTCTCACTGATCACCAATGTAAGGAACATTCTTCTCACTGACCCCCAATGTAAGGAGCATTCTTCCCACTGATCACCAATGTAAGGAACATTCTTCTCACTGATCACCAATGTAAGGAACATTCTTCTCACTGATCACCAATGTAAGGAACATTCTTCTCACTGATCACCAATGTAAGGAACATTCTTCTCACTGATCACCAATGTAAGGAACATTCTTCTCACTGATCACCAATGTAAGGAACATTCTTCTCACTGATCACCAATGTAAGGAACATTCTTCTCACTGATCACCAATGTAAGGAGCATTCTTCTCACTGATCACCAATGTAAGGAGCATTCTTCTCACTGATCACCAATGTAAGGAGCATTCTTCTCACTGATCACCAATGTAAGGAACATTCTTCTCACTGATCACCAATGTAAGGAGCATTCTTCTCACTGATCACCAATGTAAGGAACATTCTTCCCACTGATCACCAATGTAAGGAACATTCTTCTCACTGATCACCAATGTAAGGAACATTCTTCCCACTGATCACCAATGTAAAGAACATTCTTCTCACTGATCACCAATGTAAGGAACATTCTTCCCACTGATCACCAATGTAAGGAACATTCTTCTCACTGATCACCAATGTAAGGAACATTCTTCTCACTGATCACCAATGTAAGGAACATTCTTCTCACTGATCACCAATGTAAGGAACATTCTTCTCACTGATCACCAATGTAAGGAACATTCTTTTCACTGATCCCCAATGTAAGGAACATTCTTCCCACTGATCACCAATGTAAGGAACATTCTTCCCACTGATCACCATTGTAAGGAACATTTTTCTCACTGATCACCAATATAAGGGACATTTTTCCCACTGACCACCATTGTAGGGGACATTCTTCCCATTGATTACCAATGTAAGGAGCCTACTTGCTACCGAGTGATGCATCTCACATGTAGTGCTTCTCTCCTTCACCTCAGGCTCTACAGCCCCATCCTGGTAATCTCTCCTGTTTATCTCCCCTCCCTTCCCCCCCACTTTTTTTCCTCTCTCTCTTCTTCCCCCTCTTCCTTTTTATCCTGGTTCCCATGCACATAACACCAGACTGCTGCCTGCTGCATTACTTTTTGCCCAAAAATGCCTTTTTTTTCAGACACTATGCCCCCGCCGCAGCAGGACTGCTTCTCACTGCATGGTGCTATTCCCTTAGTCAACCCCTCCCTTACAGGGGGGGGGGGGGGGTCTTGGTTCTACATTTTTGTGTCTCTTGTATGTTATTCACATGGTTTTCCTGAGTGTACTTTTCATTACACAAACTGTTTCTACTCATGATGACAAATTGTAATGAAGAATACTCATGGGAATGCTTCCCACCCACGAGCTATGTTTACTTCTCATGTTATTTGTTATGGCCCATTTGGGCCCCTTCTGTCTCCTTTTTCTATGTACTTGTTCCATTTAAATTTTTTTTTTTTTTTTTGTGGAAAATATAGCATATATATTTTATTACAATAAAGGCCAACTGAAGTACCAAAGAAACAGACTAGCAGTCCAGTTTGAGGAGTCCAACAGGTCAAATGGGCACATGGAGAGTAGCCAGGAACCAGAATTCAGAAATTAAAAAATCTACTGTGGGCAGCCAGTTGTATGTTTGGACCTTTAGGACTAGTTTACACTTGTTTCAAAACAAGGCTTCGGGAACGTTTTGTTACAGCTCTCTAAACGTCAGTCAAAGCTCCTGTCACTAAATAAAACGGTTAGCTTACAGTTCTGTTTACACTTTGCATTTGCTTTGCTTCAAAAATGATACCCCATGTAGCTTTAGTTGTGCTTCAAAGCGTCTTCATAGCCTCCATAGAAGTCTATGGCAAAGCTCGCTTAAAACCCCACTGAAGCCCCACCAAAGCCTCATCAACGCCTCATCGAAGCCCCACCAAAGGCTCATCGAAGCTCCACCAAAGACTCATTGAAGCCCCACAGAAGCACCAAGCAAAAGCAAGGTGTAAACAGGACTGTAAGCTAACCATTTTATTTAGTGACAGGAGCTTTGACTGGCGTTTACAGAGCTTTAACAAAGCGTATCCGAAGCTATGTTTTGAAGCAAGTGTAAACACTCTGAACGTCAGTCAAAGCCCCTGTCACTATATAAAATGGTTAGCTTACATTCCTGTTTACATCTTGGTTTTGCTTGGTGCTTCCATGAGGCTTAGATGAGGCTTTGGTGGGGCTTTAGTAGGGCTTCAAGCGAGCTTTGCCATAGACTTCTACGGAGGCTTTGAAGACACTTTGAAGCACCACTAAAGCTACATGGGGTATTATTTTTGAAGCAAAGCAAAGCAAAAGCAAGGTGTAAACAGGACTGTAAGCTAACCATTTTTTTTTTGTGACAGGAGCTTTGACTGGCGTTCAGTGAGCTTTAGCAAAGCATGTCCAAAGCCATGTTTTGAAGCAAGTGTAAACTAGCCGTTTTGAAGCCGAAGCAAGTGTAAATGAGGCCTTAAAAAGAGTTCCATGCTAGGCCACACCCCTGAACGAACGTTACATTTTTCTTTTACTATATTTTTATTGAGAAAAAGGGTTTCAGACAAAAAGAATAAAGAACACACAACAGGTACACGAATGGACAATAGCAATGAGCCAAACCCTCTACATAACAGTCAGGTAAATCTCATACAAACAGAAGATCATTCAAGAGATCAGGTCCCAACAAAATAGTTTGCTCCATAGAAAGGATGACATTCATAGAAGAGGTATACCGTAGAAAATTGTGAACCTAAACCAAAATAATGGTCAGAGCAGCACCAGAAGTCAATCTGTGTTCCATACGGACCTTCGACCTCCGAGAGCCTGCTGGAAGACATTTGTCATAGGCCCTTAAGTCTGAAAAAAAGAGTTGGGTAGAAAAATGAAGTTTTTAGAATCCAGCAATTATTTTCTTTTATTTAATTTATATTTCGTTCATTCCGTAACAGTCCACAGATCAGTAAAAACCCAAGAATGATCAGATGTTTAAAGAGAAAAGCTGCAAATTCCATAAGTGGAACAATAAAACAAGGCCCCGTGGCGTATACATTGGCGTCCATGCAGCATCCACGCTGTATCCGTCATGAGCTATTATTATACCCTGTAGGTTATTCAATATTCTTTTATTATATTTATTTTTTTTCCCCTTAAATTGAAGATATCAATAATGTTTATATTTGAAACTACTTTGACAGAGAGAAACTGGTTTGATATAATGTTAGAATTTATTGTGATAGCAGACCTTATTGCGGCATTTTTACAGATCCAGACTTAACCCTTTGTGATTTCCTTCATACCAGCCTCAGTTTTCAAGTTTTCACACTTTCATATTGTGCTTATTGCCCAAAATGCAGTGAAAATCACTTATTTGAAAAAAAAAAAACAGCGGCACAGACTCATCCAGCAACCCCCCCCGGAGCCAGCGGCATGGACTCATCCAGCAACCCCCCCGAGCCATGGCACATACTCAGCCAGTACCCTCCCCCCCCGGAGCCAGCAGCACATACTCGCCCAGTACCCTCCCCAGGAGCCAGCGGCATGGACTCATCCAGCCCCCAACCCCCCCCCCGAGCCATAGCACATACTCAGCCAGTACCCCCCCCCTGGAGCCAGCGGTACATACTCACCCAGAACCCTCCCCAGGAGCCAGCAGCATGGACTCATCCAGCAACCCCCCCAACCCCCACCGAGCCATGGCACATACTCAGCCAGTACCCCCCCCCGGAGCCAGCAGCACATACTCACCCAATACCCTCCCCAGGAGCCAGTGGCATGGACTCATCCAGCAACCCACCCCCCGGGACCAGCGGCATGGACCTCCCCAGCACCCCCCCATGGCCAGCGGCACTCTTAATGGCACCCCCACCCGCTGTATGCCCAGCACTTACCCCATCTTAGTGGCAGGTCAGGCAGCGGGTGAAGGGCGAAAGCTGTGTCCCAGGCAGCGGCTCCGGTTTCCTCTCATAGAGACGCCATCCGTCTCTTCTCTCCTCCCACTTCCCAATTGGCCAAGAGGAGGATCAGTGTTGCAACGGTGAATATTAATTTGCCTTTGCAACACACCTGGGTGGGTTCCGGACGCGATGCTCTGCGCCTTTATTAAAAACTTGTTTTCTTTTGCCCTTTTTTCAATATACAATTAAAGCGGAGTTCCACCCACTTTTGAGAGGTGGTCCTAAACGAAAGACCACCTTTCCGCCCCTCGTTTTTGACTAGTTAATTTATCTTTTTTTCTTCTAACTTACCTTTTTATGAAATACAGCCTGTACTTCCGATCCATCTGGTCCACGGCGCAGGACGTCATATCCTCTTCTTCGGCTAGCCCCCTGATGTCTTCTGGGAGACATACGCAGTAGGAAACGGGCAGTGAAGCCCGCAAGGCTCCACAGCCGGTTTCTCTTAATTAGAATGGTGGCACCTGCACCCGATCCGATGGACGGATCCGTCTCGGGGGGGGGGGGCAACATCGCGGGCTCCCTGGACAGGTAAGTGTCCTTATTAAAAGTTTGTCCTTATTGAAAGTTTGTAGCTGCTGACTTTAAAAAAAAAAAAAAAAGTTGCGGGTGGAACACCGCTTTAAAAGCATTTTGTTACGTCTCTTTGACCACTTGCTGACCGCCCCATAGCGCATTTACTGCTACAGGGTGGCCACGCTGCGCAGCATCACGTACTGTATCTATACGTGATTCTGCACCTTTGGGTATTGGGCACGGTGGCTCGCTCCTGCTGTGATTTTACACAGCAGGAGTGGATCAGCGTGTACTGTGGACCCGATGTCAGCCGGCACCCGGTGCCGCTGACAACCAATAACTAGGCAGTACTTGTTTGGTTGCTAAACATGAACTGTTTATTGAAACACAGGTATACAGGTAATACTCAGTACAATCCCCCCTCCCCCATTTGCATTCCAGGTGGGTTAGACTGTCCAATCAGCAGGGAGAGCTGTTTGAAGAATTTGCCCCCTCTCTCCTCACAGCAGACACACATATACATCCCATAATACCCAAGGCAGACAGACACAATAGAACAATGGAATACGCAATATATATATATATATATATATATACACAGTTGGGATGGAAAGTATTCAGACCCCCTTAAATTTTTCACTCTTTGTTATATTGCAGCCATTTGCTAAAATCATTTAAGTTCATTTCTTTTCCTCATTAATGTACACACAGCACCCCATATTGTACACACAGCACCCCATATTGTACACACAGCACCCCATATTGTACACACAGCACCCCGTATTGTACACACAGCACCCCATATTGTACACACAGCACCCCATATTGTACACACAGCACCCCTTATTGTACACACAGCACCCCATATTGTACACACAGCACCCCATATTGTACACACAGCACCCCTTATTGTACACACAGCACCCCATATTGTACACACAGCACCCCATATTGTACACACAGCACCCCATATTGTACACACAGCACCCCATATTGTACACACACCACCCCATATTGACAGAAAAACACAGAATTGTTGACATTTTTGAAGATTTATTAAAAAAGAAATATTGAAATAGCACATGGCCCTAAGTATTCAGACCCTTTTCTCAGTATTTAGTAGAAGCCCCTTTTGATCTAATACAGCCATGAGTCTTTTTGGGAAAGATGCAACAAGTTTTTCACACCTGGATTTGGGGATCCTCTGCCATTCCTCCTTGCAGATCCTCTCCAGGTCTGTCAGGGGGGATGGTAAACGTTGGTGGACGGCCATTTTTAGGTATCTCCAGAGATGCTCAATTGGGTTTAAGTCAGGGCTCTGGCTGGGCTATTCAAGAACAGTCACGGAGTTGTTGTGAAGCCACTCCTTCGTTATTTTAGCTGTGTGCTTAGGGTCATTGTCTTGTTGGAAGGTAAACCTTCGGCCCAGTCTGAGGTCCTGAGCACTCCGGAGAAGGTTTTCGTCCAGGATATCCCTGTACTTGGCCGCATTCATCTTTCCCTCGATTGCAACCAGTCGTCCTGTCCCTGCAGCTGAAAAACACCCCTACAGCATGATGCTGCCACCACCATGCTTCACTGTTGGGACTGTATTGGACATGTGATGAGCAGTGCCTGGTTTTCTCCACACATACCGCTTAGAATTAAGGCCAAAAAGTTCTATCTTGGTCTCATCAGACCAGAGAATCTTATTTCTCACCATCTTGGAGTCCTTCAGGTGTTTTTTTTAGCAAACTCCATGCAGGCTTTCATGTGTCTTGCACTGAGGAGAGGCTTCCGTCGGGCCACTCTGCCATAAAGCCCCGACTGGTGGAGGGCTGCAGTAATGGTTGACTTTCTACAACTTTCTCCCATCTCCCAACTGCATCTCTGGAGCTCAGCCACAGTGATCTTTGGGTTCTTCTTTACCTCTCTCACCAAGGCTCTTCTCCCCCGATAGCTCAGTTTGGCCGGACGGCCAGCTCTAGGAAGAGTTCTGGTCGTCCCAAACGTCTTCCATTTAAGGATTATGGAGGCCACTGTGATCTTAGGAACCTTAAGTGCAGCAGAATTTTTTTGTAACCTTGGCCAGATCTGTGCCTTGCCATAATTCTGTCTCTGAGCTCTTCAGGCAGTTCCTTTGACCTCATGATTCTCATTTGCTCTGACATGCACCATGAGCTGTAAGGTCTTATATAGACAGGTGTGTGGCTTTCCTAATCAAGTCCAATCAGTATAATCAAACACAGCTGGACTCAAATGAAGGTGTAGAACCATCTCAAGGATGATCAGAAGAAATGGACAGCACCTGAGTTAAATTTATGAGTGTCACAGCAAAGGGTCTGAATACTTAGGACCATGTGATATTTCAGTTTTTCTTTTTTAATAAATCTGCAAAAATGTCAACAATTCTGTGTTTTTCCGTCAATATGGGGTGCTGTGTGTACAATATGGGGTGCTGTGTGTACAATATGGGGTGCTGTGTGTACAATATGGGGGACTGTGTGTACAATATGGGGTGCTGTGTGTACAATATGGGGTGCTGTGTGTACAATATGGGGTGCTGTGTGTACAATATGGGGTGCTGTGTGTACATTAATGAGGAAAAAAAATGAACCTAAATGGTTTTAGCAAATGGCTGCAATATAACAAAGAGTGAAACATTTAAGGGGGTGTGAATACTTTCCGTCCCCACTGTATATATATATCTATATAGACATAGATATATATATACACGCATTATATACATTGAGTAAGTAGCCTTAGCAAAGACACCGCTTATAAGGGTGGAAAAGGGGTTGGAAGGGATTGTGGGTCAGGGAGGGGAGAAAGAAATAGAAAATAAGGTTTCCAGGAAGAGTAGGTATTACAAACAGCGGGGGGGGGGGGGGGCAGAGAGAGGGAACATGGGCTTCTGCCCCTTCTACCCACCCCCCCTTCGCCTGGCCAGCAGATTCCGGCCAATGAGTGTACTCATCAGGGGCCCACCCAAAGGCTCCCATTGTCCTGTATCAACATCCAGAAGACCAGCAGGGCACTTGTGACATTCATTGACCTTGCACTTTCTGCCCTAGGTTGGAGGTATAATAGAGGTCCTCCTGATCTTTTCAGACTCCCCTTGACAGTTATGTGACAGTTGCCTAAATGCATTTTATAAATTGAGTAAGTAGCCTTAGCAAAGACACCGCTTACAAGGGTGGAAGAAGGGGTTGGGAGGGATTGTGGGTCAGAGAGGGGAGAAAGGAATAGAAAACAAGGTTGCCAGGAAGAGTAGATATTACCAACAGCGGGGGGGCATTGGGGGAGAGGGAAGGGACAGAGAGAGGGAACATGAGCTTCTGCCCACCCCCCCTTCCCCCAGTCAGCAGATCCCGGCCAATGAGTCTACTCATCATGGGCCCAGCCAAAGGCTCCCATTGTCCTGTATCATCATCCAGAAGACCAGCAAGGCACTTGTGACATTCACTGACCTTAGCCTTAGCAAAGACACCACTTACAAGGGTGGAAGAAGGGGTTGGGAGGGATTGTGGGTCAGGGAGGGGAGAAAGGAAATGAAAATAAGGTTGCCAGGAAGAGTAGATATTAACAGAGGGGGGAGAGGGAAGGAACAGAGAGAGGGAACATGGGCCTCCGCCCCTTCTGCCCCCCCCCCCCCCAGTTCCTGCCCCGATGACTCCTCACCAGGGCTATGAACATATAATGTAAGAGAGGGTTGAAATTCACAGGTAACTATGAAAAGAAGACTTCAGAGAAGAAAGGGCTCCCAGACTTGACAATTTTTCAAAACTGTTGGAGCAAATTGCTTTTTCATTATAACACGAACCTGAATGCTGATGGACTTGACATGAAACGTATTATTTCGTCCAACTATTGAACATTGCATGTCTATTGGCTATTTTTAGCGAGGACGGAATCTGTAATAGAATTACTACGAGCTCTTAACATTATATTTAACATCTCGCAGCTGGCGCCTTGAAACTTTAGAGTGGATTTTTAAGATGTGCTTCCTGTTTTTTTAAATCGATACTACTATTAATCATGTTTCTAGTAACGTTGTATAAATCAGGAGCCATTCACAAGTCCGATACCTGCTGATGCTCTTCTCACATAAGTGGAAGAACCAGAGTGAAAAAGTTCTGCTATTTCTGAGTCACTTTCTAGGAAATTGTTCTTATTCGGTAAAGTACAGGATGATTAGGCTCAGTGTAAGGCTACTTTCACACTGAAATCGCCCAGCGTTAGCAGTAAAGCGCCCCTAGTTTTAGTAAATCATAGCAGTAATCACAGCACTCGGGAGCTCACAACATACAGGCGCTCACAGCACTCGGGCGTTTACAGCACTCGGGCGCTCACAGCACTCAGGCATTTACAGCACTCGGGCGCTCACAGCACATGGCGCTCACAGCACATGTCGCTTACAGTACTTGGGCGCTAACAGCACTTGGCGCTTACAGCATTCGGGTGTTCACAGCACATGGCGCTCACATCACTCGGGCGCTCACAGCACTTGGGCGCTTACAGCATTCAGGCGCTCACAGCACTCGGGAGCTCACAGCACTCGGGCGCTCACAGCACACGGGCGCTCACAGCACATGGCACTCACAGAACATGGCAATTACAGTACTTGGGCGCTCACAGCACAAGGTGCTCACATCACTCAGGCGCTCACAGCACTCGGGCGCTCACAGCACATGGGTGCTCACAGCATTCGGGCGATGACAGCACATGGCGCTCACATCACTCAGGTGCTCACAGCACTTGGGCGCTTACAGCATTCAGGCGCTCACAGCACTCGGGAGCTCACAGCACTCGGGCGCTCACAGCACACGGGCGCTCACAGCACATGGCACTCACAGAACATGGCAATTACAGTACTTGGGCGCTCACAGCACAAGGTGCTCACATCACTCAGGCGCTCACAGCACTCGGGCGCTCACAGCACATGGGTGCTCACAGCATTCGGGCGATGACAGCACATGGCGCTCACATCACTCAGGTGCTCACAGCACTCGGGCGCTCACAGCACATGGCGCTCACATCACTCAGGCGCTCACAGCATTCGGGCGCTCACAGCATATGGGCTCTCACAGCACATGGCGCTCACAGCACATGGCTCTCACATCACTCAGGCGCTCACAGCACTTGGGTGCTTACAGCACTCAGTCGCTCACAGCACTCAAGAGCTCACAGCACTCAGGCGCTCACAGCACATGGGCGCTTACAGCACATGGGCGCTCACAGCACATGGCGCTCACAGCACATGGCGCTTACAGCACTCGGGCGCTCACAGCACATGGCGCTCACAGCACATGGCGGTCACATCACTCGGACGCTCACAGCACTCAGGCGCTTACAGCACACGGGCGCTCACAGCACATGGCTCTCACAGAACATGGCGCTCACAGAACACGGGTGCTCACAGCACATGGTGGTTACAGCACATGGGTTCTCACAGCACATGGTGCTTTCATCACTCGGGTGCTCACAGCACTCATGCGCTCACAGCACACGGCGCTCACAGCACACGGGCGCACATGGGCGCTTTAACATTGTAATTCAATGTTACTAAAAATGACCTTTCCTTTTCAATTTTAAAATGCAATATGGCCACCTGGAGGTGTTCTGTACACAGAATGTGTACAGAATGCCCCCCAGAAACATAATTTCTTGCGTGTATGATTGGCTCACTGATTTTCCCAGAAGTCTGAACTAAGATACAAGTCAGATACCAGGCATCTCGAGCAACAAAAATCACATTTTTGGTGAGATACTCCCTATAGGAAATCTAAAGTGATGTAGGCCCTGCAATTTTCCTAATTAGAGCCCTGCAGGTGCTGCAGATGATTGATAATTAACCACTTTAAGACCCGGCCTTTTTCTGACATTTCTTGTTTACAAGTAAAAATCTGTATTTTTTGCAAGAAAATAACTTAGAACCCCCAAACATTATGTTTTTGTATATATTTTTTTTTAGCTGAGACCCTAGAGATTAAAATGGCGGTGGTTGCAATATTTTATGTCACAATGTATTTGCGCAGGGGTCTTTGAAACGCATTTTTTGGGGAAAAAAATACACTTTAATGAATTTAGAAGAAAACAAAACAGCAAAGTTAGCCTAATGTTTTTGTGTAATGTGAAAGATGATGTTACACCGAGGAAATAGATATCTAACATGTCACGCTTTAAAATTGCTTACGCGTGTGGAATGGTGACAAACTACGGTAATTAAAAATCTCCATAGGCTACGCTTTAAAATTGTTTTCAGGTTACCAATTTAAAGTTACAGAGGAGGTCCTGTGCAAGAATTATTGCTCTCACTCTAACGATCGTGGCGATACGTCACATGTGTGGTTTGAACACCGTTTACATGTGGGGGGCGCGAGTTACGTATGTGTTCGCTTCTGCGCGTGAGATTGGAGGATTGGGGCCCTTTCAATTTATTTATCTTCTTATTTATTTTACTTTGTATTATTTTTCTTTTTACACTATGCGACTGTGCAACTCACGTATGCGTTCGAGTCTGCGTGCAAGCTTGGAGGGACGGGGTGCTTTAAATATTTTATTTTTTTACCCTGTCCCTTAAATTTTTTTTCACATGTGCGGGCACGACTTAAGTATGTGTTCGCTTCTGTGCCTGACCTCGGAGGGATGGGGCGCTTTAATTTAAAAAAAAAAATTATTTACTTATATATTTTTTTATTTTTACACTATGCGTGCGCAACGTATGTATGCGTTTGCTTTCAGCGCGTGACCTCAGAGGGATGGGGCGCTTTAATTGTTTTTTTTAAATTATTAACTTACATATATTTTTTTTACACTATGCGGGCGCAACTTATGTATGCGTTTGCTTTCTGCGCGTGACCTCGGAGGGATGGGGCACTTTAATTTTTTTTTTTAATTATTTACTTATTTGTTTTTTTATTTTTACACTATGCATGCGCAACTTATGTATGCGCTTGCTTCTGAGCGTGACCTCGGAGGGATGGGGTGCTTTAATTTTTTTTTTCTTATTTATTGTACTTTTTTTTTTTTTTTTTACACTATGAGGGCGCAACTTATGTATGTGTTTGTTTCTGCGCGTGACCTCAGAGGGATGATTGCTTTAATTTTTTTTTTTAATTATTTACTTATATATATTTTTTTTACACTATGCGGGCGCAACTTATGTATGCGTTTGCTTTCTGCGCATGACCTCGGAGGGATGGGGCGCTTTGATTTTTTTTTTCTTATTTATTGTACTTTTATTTTTTTTTACACTATGCGGGCACAACTTATGTATGCGTTTGCTTTCTGCGCGTGACCTCGGAGGGATGATCGCTTTAATTTTTTAAAAATGATTTACTTATATATATATTTTTTACACTATGCGGCTGCAACTTATGTATGCGTTTGCTTCTGTGCGATACCTCGGAGGGATGGGGCGCTTTGATTTTTTAAAAAATTATTTCCTTTTTTTTTTTTTTTCACTATGCGGGTGCAACTTATGTACGCGTTTGCTTCTGCGCGTGACCTCAGAGGGATGGGGCGCTTTGATTTTTTTTTTTTCTTATTTATTGTACTTTTATTTTTTTTATTTTAACACTATGCGGGCGCAACTTATGTATGCGTTTGCTTCTGCGCGTGACCTCGGAGGGATGGGGCGCTTACATTTTTTTTTTTTAAATTATTTACTTCTATATATATTTTTTTTACACTATGCGGGCACAACTTATGTATGCGTTTCTTTCTGCGTGTGACCACGGAGGGATGGGGCACTTTAATTTTTTTTTTTAATTATTTACTTATATATATATATTTTTTTTTTTACACTATGCGCGGGGGGGAACTTATGTATGCGTTTGCTTTTTGCGCGTGACCTCGGAGGGATGGGGCGCTTTAATTATTTATTTTTTTAATTATTTACTTATTTTATTTTATTTTTTTACACTATGCCGGCGCAATTTATATATGTGTTTGCTTCTGTGCATGACCTCGGTGGGTTTTTTTTTTTATTTGTTTACTTATATACAGTATATATATTTTTTTACACTATGCGGGCGCAACTCATGTATGCGTTTGCTTCTGTGCGTGACCTCAGAGGGATGGGGCGCTTTGATTTTTTTTTCTTCTTTATTCTACTTTTTTTTTTTTTTTTTTTTTTTTTTACACTATGCGGGCGCAACTTATGTATGCGTTTGCTTTCTGCGTGTGACCTCGGAGGGATGGGGCGCTTTAATTTTTTTTTTTTTAATTATTTACTTTTATATATATTTTTTTTACACTATGCGGGCGCAACTTATGTATGCGTTGGCTTTCTGTGTGTGACCTCGGAGGGATGAGCGCTTTAATTTTTATTTTTTTTAACTTTAACTCCTCCTCCCAACAACCACCCAACTGCATCTGTCCCCCCCCCCTCCACTGATGCTAATGCTGGAACCGCTGGCTGTCAGTGACACCTGGGGTCCAGCACTAAGCCCCGGAGCACAAGAGCACATTACAGGCCTCCGGCTCTAATAAGTGCTTCAAAAAACACCCCCCCCCCACCCACCCCTGCCATAGGAATTCATGTGCCCAGCATCCTGAAAGGGGTCGGGCGCATGGATAGGGAGGGTGGCGGGGCATGGATAGGGGAAGCGGCGCCCGTGCGCCCACAATGGACGGGCCGCCCCTGTTTAAAGGAAACTAGCAAAAAAATGAGGCATGCGAGGAGTGGGTTGAAGAAACGTTTTCCTTTTTCTTTTTTTTTTTCTTACTATTTATTTCCGATAAACAACATGGAAATACAAATCCATGTATTCAAATATGTCACCTAATAAGACACTTGCTGTCTGGGACATTTTTTTTTTTTGTCACACACATGCAAAAAAATCAGCATTTTTTACAAGAAAATCACTTAGAATTCCCAAACATTTTATATTTTTTCGAAAGCAGAGGCCCTGGAGAATAAAATTATGGCTGTTTCAATAGTTTTTGTTGCATGATATTTGCAAAGCCATTTATCAAATGCAAATTTTGGGGAAAAAAAAATACACTGAAATGAATTTTAGCGCACACAAACACAATATAATACCCATTTTTTTGGTAAAATATAAAAGGATACATTGAGTAAATACAAAAAGCAAGTTTTTTTTTCTTTTTTACTTTTATTATTTTATAAAAATGTATTTTTTAAGTTTAAAAAAAAAAAAAATTTCATTTAACGTTATTACTATCACAGGGTGGTTAACAAGTCCCCTATGGGATTACTTTGGGCAGTGACAGGCCCTCCCTATGAAGACATTGATTAGACCCACAATGTTTTCCCTGCCCTTCAAAGCAGCTAACTAAGCAAAGATCAGCTGCTTCATTAGCTGCTTCCTGGTTGTAACAGTCAGTGGATGACTCAGAGACCACTAGCTATAGCAGTAGAGAGGCTACCCACCAACCAGCTGGGTAAGTAGAGAAGCAGGTCACTCTGGCGGATAATGCAGGTTCACCTGAGGTGAGGGGTCTAAAGCACTAACAATTATTCACCAGAGCTCCTGATGGCGGAGATGGGTTTTGTTACATGTTAGTACCAGGTCATCGTGCTCAGGATCATCCCCCCAGGAGATGTGCAAGTTGGGATCCAGTAGCAGTTGGTATCAAACAGAAATGTAGTCAGTAAACAAGCCAGAGGATGGTAACAAGTGGTCGCAGGCTGGGATCAAGCAAAAGCGTAATCGAGGAACAAGCCAAAGGTTGGTAACGGCTGTTAGTGGAGATAAGAACAGCTGCAGGTACAAAAAGAAGCAAGATATCAGCTGGAGAGAGCACAATATTCTGGCAAACAGGAAGTGCAGAGACATGGCTTAAATCAGGAAGTTCATGGGATGAGCAAAGAGTACAAGGTTCACCAGAAACAAAAGACAAGGCAAGAAAGTCCAAATCAGATCAGATAGGTCCAGCATCTCAGGTTGTTCAGCGAGAAGAGCCACTGCCGGACACATCAGCAGATCCGGGTCCTGACAAACAGCTCTGAAACTGTTCGTTTTTTTGGTTCATTTTTGGTTCATTCATCACAGAGGAGATGGCGTATGGATGTTCCTCCATCTCCTCTGTTTGAAGTGACCCTGGCTGTTTACCTCCGTCCCAGGGTCCCTAAAGTATCGGGAGTGCCTGGGAACCACTATCGGCAGCTGAGGCCATGATCTTAGTATAACCACTTGCAGACAGGATGTACAGTATCACACAAAAGTGAGTACACCCCTCGCATTTTTGTTTTTATTTTATCATATCTTTTCATGTGACAACACTGAAGAAATGCCACACACGATGCACAAGAAAGCCCGCAAACAGTTTGCTGAAGACAAGCAGACTAAGGACATGGATTACTGGAACCATGTCCTGTGGTCTGATGAGACCAAGATAAACTTGTTTGGTTCAGATGGTGACAAGCGTGTGTGGCGGCAACCAGGTGAGGAGTAGAAAGACAAGTGTGTCTTGTCTACAGTCAAGCATGGTGGTGGGAGTGTCATGTTCTGGGGCTGCATAAGTGCTGACGGCACTGGGGAGCTAAAGTTCATTGAGGGAACCATGAATGCCAACATGTACTGTGACATACTGAAGCAGAGCATGATCCCCTCCTTTCGGAGAATGGGCCGCAGGGCAGTATTCCAACATGATAACGACCCCAAACACACCTCCAGGACGACCACTGCCTTGCTAAAGAAGCTGAGGGTAAAGGTGATGGACTGGCCAAGCATGACTCCAGACCTAAGCCCTATTGATCATCTGTGGGACATCCTCAAACGGAAGGTGAAGGAGCACAAGGTCTCTAACATCCACCAGCTCCGTGATTTCGTCATGGAGGAATGGAAGAGGACTCCAGTGGTAACCTGTGAAGGTCTGGTGAACTCCATGCCGAAGTGGGTGAGGCAGTGCTGGAAAATAATGGTGTTCACACAAAATATTGACACTTTAGGCCCAATGTGGACATTTTCACTCAGGGGTGTACTCACTTTTGTTGCCAGTGGTTTAGACATTAATGGCTGTGTGTTGAGTTATTTTGAGGGGACAGCAAATTTACACTGTTATACAAGCTGTACACTCACTACTTTACATTGTAGCAAAGTGTCATTTCTTCAGTGTTGTCACATGAATAAAATATTTAGAAAAGTTTGGGCGAGCCTCAATTATGAAAATTACGGTCCTCCCCTGTTTACTGTACAAACTACAGACTATCCCGATCCGCTTACCACCCTCCTTCTTTACAGCCTATAAACGCATGTGCAGAACCTTTCTATGGGGAACTAAAGTGGCAAGAATGGGGTGGGCTAAAATAGTTCTACCAAAGTCGGGAGGTGGAATTGGACTCCCGGACCTCCAGAGGTACTACTGGGCAGTTCACGGGTAGTTGATTGGCGGATCCATTCTAAATATAGGGGCTGGGTTCTTCTAGAAAAACTGATTTTGGGTACCGAACTCCAATACACTCCATGGTTCCCAAAGACGCACGTTCCGACTAAAGTACACTCTCACCTTCTCATAGGTGCGACCTTGCATGCTTTCGATAGGGCGTGTAAGGTCCATTCACTTTCCAATTCGCATTGTGCGATCACACCAATTAGACATAACCCAGAATTTTCTAGCAGCAGAATGGCCATATAAAGAAATGCAGGCTAAACACTTTTTCTCCAGAGGAAGGTTCCTTCGACAAGGAGAGCTCGCATCGTTGTCAAACACAAAGACCTTCCCCTTCTGGGCTTATATTCAATTGAAGCATTTTTTAGACAGCCCCTCAAATAGAAGTGATTTCGCAAAAAATCCTACCTTATTGGAGTCACTATGTTCTAGCTCCTCTCCCCAGAATCACCTAATTTCAGGGCTTTACGCCACAATGTTTGGGGAACCTTATGCTCTCCTGGGGTCGGAGCATGCCTTCTGGGAGACTGAGCTGGGCATGGCGATTGATGATATGGCCTGGGATAAAGTACATCTGTATATCCATAAGGGCTCTCTGAACGTTCAAACTCAGGAGAATGGTTATAAAGTCAAAACACGGTGGTATAGAACACAGGAATTGCTACATAAATTCATTCCGATGGTTTCTGATCAGTGTTGGAGATGTGAACAGGGTACTGGTACATTCCTCCATATCTGGTGGATGTGTCCTCTGATTCAACCGTATTGGCGCAAGGTTCATGAAGTCGCAACGGAGATATCCTTACTCCCGTTGGAATTCTCATCAGCGCAGTAACTACTCCACATCTCCAAAATCCCCCGCAAAAAATACTTCAGGTCAATAGCTATGCACATAATTAATGCCGCCAGGCTGTGCCTTCCGGTACACTGGAGATCCAAGGCACCCCCCTCCACGAAGGAGTGGGCGACTCAGATCAATCGAATAGCAACAATGGAGGAATTAATTTGCACAGGACAGAATAACACATTATTCAAGAGTATGGGCACCATGGATCGAATACCGAAATTCGCAGAGCTATAAAGACTTGTGCCAGGACAACTCTTAAATAGTTCAGCAGACTTCACAATAATTTAAGCGTACTGAGGAGGGTAGTTGGTGGGAATCCCACCCCCTTCTCACAAACCGCATTTACAGTGCTACCCCCGCCACCCCCTCTTCCCCTTCCTTCCCCACTTTCTTACCCCCCTCTTCCTTGTCCCCTCTCCCTCTATCTCTTCTCTCCCCTTTTATTCTTCTTCTTTATTCTTAACTCATGAGTGTTATATTACAAAACTGTAGAGCGGAAGGCCGGCATAACAGTCGGACACATATCCTACTCCTTGCCTATCTTATAATATCTATGGACATAATACGGGCTACCCCTATATAGGAGTTTTATACTCCAGAGTAGGGATGAGCTTCGTGTTCGAGTCGAACCCATGTTCGACTCGAACATCGGCTGTTCGACCGTCCGTCGAATTGCGAACGATATGGGCCGTTCGCGCCAAATTCGTGTGGCGCGTCACGGCCCATAATTCACTGCGGCATCGCAGTGCATTGCTGGCTGATGATTGGCCAAGCATGCACTATGACCCGCATGCTTGGCCAATCACAGCGCCGTCAGTAGAGAGAGCTGTAATTGGCCAAAGCCAGGGTGGCTTTGGCCAATTATGGCTCAGGGGATTTAGTACACACCCCACACTATATAAGGCCGCCTGCACGGCGGCCCTGTGTAGTGTGTGTTCCGGTGTGCTGAGCGATAGAGAGAGAGAGAGACAGTGTCATTTGATTTGAGTTAGATAGATTAGGCAGAACAGTCAGTCAGTTAGCTGCACTTACAGTGTATTGTGTATATATATGCATCCCAGGTGTTGCATATATATATATACACTGTATTCAGTTTAGCTAGATCCGTTCCTGTTATCTTCTATCTAGACTATTTACATTCAGTGCAGTGTGTCCTGCTCACAGTGTTCAGCTAGATCCGTTCCTGCTATTTACATTCAGTACAGTGCTTCCTGCTCACAGTGTTCAGCTAGATCCGTTCCTGCTATTTACATTCAGTGCAGTGCGTGCTGCTCACAGTGTTCAGCTAGATCCGTTCCTGCTATTTACATTCAGTGCAGTGCGTCCTGCTCACAGTGTTCAGCTAGATCCGTTCCTGCTATTTACATTCAGTGCAGTGCGTGCTGCTCACAGTGTTCAGCTAGATCCGTTCCTGCTATTTACATTCAGTGCAGTGCGTGCTGCTCACAGTGTTCAGCTAGATCCGTTCCTGCTATTTACATTCAGTGCAGTGCGTCCTGCTCACAGTGTTCAGCTAGATCCGTTCCTGCTATTTACATTCAGTGCAGTGCGTGCTGCTCACAGTGTTCAGCTAGATCCGTTCCTGCTATTTACATTCAGTGCAGTGCGTGCTGCTCACAGTGTTTAGCTACATCCGTTGCTGCTGTTTACATTCAGTGCAGTGCGTCCTGCTCACAGTGTTCAGCTAGATCCGTTCCTGCTATTTACATTCAGTGCAGTGCGTCCTGCTCACAGTGTTCAGCTAGATCCGTTCCTGCTATTTACATTCAGTGCAGTGCGTCCTGCTCACAGTGTTCAGCTAGATCCGTTCCTGCTATATACATTTAGTGCAGTACGTCCTGCTCACAGTGTTCAGCTAGATCCGTTCCTGTTATCTTCCTACTGACAGGCAGGCTTGTCTGGTTACAGTATATAAAGCTACCTGAAGAAAATTACAGGTGTTCTTTTTGATCCTATTAGTACCACGGTCAGGCAGCTAGACTATTTACATTTAGTACAGTGTGTCCTGCTCACAGTGTTCAGCTAGATCCGTTCCTGTTATTTACATTCAGTGCAGTGCGTCCTGCTCACAGTGTTCAGCTAGATCCGTTCCTGCTATTTACATTCAGTGCAGTGCGTGCTGCTCACAGTGTTCAGCTAGATCCGTTCCTGCTATTTACATTCAGTGCAGTGCGTCCTGCTCACAGTGTTCAGCTAGATCCGTTCCTGCTATTTACATTCAGTGCAGTGCGTCCTGCTCACAGTGTTTAGCTAGATCCGTTCCTGCTATTTACATTCAGTGCAGTGCGTCCTGCTCACAGTGTTCAGCTAGATCCGTTCCTGCTATTTACATTCAGTGCAGTGCGTGCTGCTCACAGTGTTCAGCTAGATCCGTTCCTGCTATTTACATTCAGTGCAGTGCGTCCTGCTCACAGTGTTCAGCTAGATCCGTTCCTGCTATTTACATTCAGTGCAGTGCGTCCTGCTCACAGTGTTTAGCTAGATCCGTTCCTGCTATTTACATTCAGTGCAGTGCGTCCTGCTCACAGTGTTCAGCTAGATCCGTTCCTGCTATTTACATTCAGTGCAGTGCGTCCTGCTCACAGTGTTCAGCTAGATCCGTTCCTGCTATTTACATTCAGTGCAGTGCGTCCTGCTCACAGTGTTTAGCTAGATCCGTTCCTGCTATTTACATTCAGTGCAGTGCGTCCTGCTCACAGTGTTTAGCTAGATCCGTTCCTGCTATTTACATTCAGTGCAGTGCGTCCTGCTCACAGTGTTCAGCTAGATCCGTTCCTGCTATTTACATTCAGTGCAGTGCGTCCTGCTCACAGTGTTCAGCTAGATCCGTTCCTGTTATCTTCCTACTGACAGGCAGGCTTGTCTGGTTACAGTATATAAAGCTACCTGAAGAAAATTACAGGTGTTCTATCCCAGCTTAGTGCAGCTACAGGCCATTAGTATGTCTGGAAGGCCAAGAAGGAGAGGCAGACAGTCACAAGCCAATAAGAGAGGGCAAGCAGGCTCTGTGTCTAGTGCTGGTCGTGGAGACGGTGCATCCTCATCAGCACGTGGCCATGGGACACGCTTGGCCTTTTTTTCGGCAGCTGGCCGTGTTGAGCCGCAACATGCGGAAGACTTGGTCGAGTGGATGACCAAGCCGTCCTCATCCTCCTCATCCTCTCTCACCCATGCCCAGGGTGCTTTGTCTGGCAAAGCAGCGGCCTCTTCCCTCAGCTCAATGTCATCAGTGACTCCTTCCCTAGCCCCACCATGTCCTCCTGAGGATTCCCTCGAACTGTTTGACCACAGTGTTGGGTACATGCTCCAGGAGGATGCCCAGCGTTTGGAAGGCTCTGATGATGATACTGAGCTCAATGAAGGCAGTAACATGAGCACGGACAGAGGGGGTGCCCAAGAAGGACAGCAATCTGGCAGTCATGCTCCCCCTGCTGCAGCATACTGCCAGGTTTGCTCCAGTGATGAGGAGGGAGGGGATGATGAGGTCACTGACTCAACGTGGGTGCCTGATAGGAGAGAGGAGGAGGAGGAGGAGGAGGAGGAGGTGGCACATCACCAACTAGGCAGGATGCCCTCCAGGGGCCAGCCTAAGGGCAGCACATTGACTGCATCACACCCCAAAGCTCCACATGTGCAGGGCGCTGCAGTCTCTGCGCGTTATTCAAAAAGTTCTTTGGTGTGGGCCTTTTTTGAGACGAGTGCATCAGATCGCACCGCTGCTATTTGCAATATATGTCTCAAGCGTATCTCGCGTGGCCAAAACATCTCCCGCTTGGGTACCACATGCTTGACCAGACATATGTTGACCTGCCATGCAGTTCGTTGGCAAGCGTATCTAAAAGACCCACACCAAAGAACAAAGACGATCTCTCCTTGCTCCTCATCAGCTGAGATTTCCAACCCCACTAGACCTTCAGTCCTCTCTGCGACCTGCAGTGAGAGGAATGAAGGTGTAGAATTAGGTGTGTCACAGCCAAGTACTTATGGGCAATCTGCTTTTGGTACACCGACGTCAGATTGTACCAGGCAAATTTCCCTGCCCCAGCTGCTGCACCGCCGAAAGAAGTTTGCTCCCAGCCATCCACATGCCCAGCGGTTGAATGCTAGCTTGGCAAAATTGCTAGCACTTCAACTGCTGCCTTTTCAGTTGGTAGACTCTGCCCCCTTCCGTGAGTTTGTGGAATGTGCGGTTCCTCAGTGGCAGGTACCCAAACGCCACTTTTTCTCACGGAAGGCGATTCCGGCTCTCTACCGGCATGTGGAAGGCAATGTCCATGCCTCGCTGGACAGGGCGGTCAGCGGTAAGGTGCATATTACCGCTGACTCATGGTCCAGCAGGCATGGACAGGGACGTTACTTAAGTTTCACGGCGCATTGGGTGACTCTGCTGGCAGCTGGGAAGGATGCAGGACAAGGTGCAGTAGTGTTGGAGGTTGTTCCGCCACCACGCCTCCAAAATGCTGATTGTGACACACCTCTCTCCTCCACCCCCTCCTCTTCTTCTTCCTCCATGGCCTCTTCCTCGGAACCAGCGGTGCTCCGTAGGCGTTCAAGGGGCTACGCAAGTACGCAGGCCAAAAGATGCCATGCGGTGCTTGAGCTGGTGTGCTTGGGGGACAGGAGCCACACTGGGGCAGAGGTTCTGTCAGCTCTGCAGGGGCAGGTTCAGAGGTGGTTGACGCCACGCCAACTTAAGGCAGGAATGGTGGTTTGCGACAATGGCACCAACCTCCTCTCTGCCCTCCGACAGGGACAACTGACCCATGTGCCCTGTTTGGCTCACGTCCTTAACTTGGTGGTGCAGCGGTTCTTGGGCAGGTACCCGGGCTTACAGGATGTCCTGAGGCAGGCCAGGAAAGTCTCTGTGCATTTCCGCCGGTCATATAATGCCAGTGCTCGGCTGACGGACCTCCAAAAGGAGTTTAACCTGCCCAAGAACCGCCTAATCTGTGACATGCCCACCAGGTGGAACTCGACGTTGGCCATGCTGCAGCGGCTGCACACGCAGCAGAGGGCCATCAATGAGTACCTGTGCGACTATGGCACCAGGACAGGGTCAGGGGACCTTGGTTTTTTTTCCCCACGCCAGTGGGCCATGATCAGGGATGCATGCACTGTCCTGTCACCATTCGAGGAGGCCACGAGGATGGTGAGCACTGACAGTGCATGCATCAGTGACACTGTCCCCCTTGTCCACCTGTTGGAGCACACGCTGCGTGGGATAATGGACAGGGCACTTGAGGCAGAACAGAGGCAGGAAGAGGAGGACTTCCTTAGCTCTCAAGGCCCCCTTTATCCAGACAGTGTTCCTGCGTGCCCGCCGATCACACAGGAAGAGGACGAGGAGGAGGAGGAGGAGGAGGAGGAGGAGGAGGAGGAGGAAGATTGTGTCAGTATGGAGGTGGAGCCTGGCACTCAGCATCAGCAGTCTTTAAGGGATCAGTCCCAAGGAACACATGGACTTGTACGTGGCTGGGAGGAGGTGGCTGCGGACGTTGTTGTCCTTAGTGACCCAGAGGACTCCGGACCGAATGCCTCAGCAAACCTACGCTGCATGGCCTCCCTGATCCTGCAAAGCCTGCGTAAGGATCCTCGTATTCGTGGTATCAAGGAGAAGGACCAATACTGGCTGGCAACCCTCCTTGATCCACGTTACAAGGGTAAGGTTGCGGACCTTATCTTGCCATCGCAGAGGGAGCAGAGGATGAAACATCTTCGGGAGGCCTTGCAGAAAGGTCTGTGCAACGCGTTCCCAGAGACTGGGAGGTTACAAACTCCTGTTTCTGGACAACGTGTTGCTGAGGCTTCGGTCAGTCAAAGAAGGAGCGGTGGAGAAGGTGGCCGTCTGACCGATGCGTTCAGACAATTTTTTGGTCCACAGCCCCAAGGTATGATCGGTTCCAGCAACCATCGCCAGCGTCTGTTTTACATGGTGCAGGAATACCTAGGGGCAAGATCAGACTTGGACACCTTTCCCACCGAAAATCCTCTGGGTTACTGGGTCTTGAGGATGGATCACTGGCCAGAGCTTGCACAGTATGCAATTGAGCTACTGGCCTGTCCTGCATCCAGCGTTCTTTCGGAACGCACATTCAGTGCTGCTGGAGGCGTGGTAACCGATCACAGGGTGCGTCTGTCCACCGACTCGGTCGATCGGCTGACCTTCATAAAAATGAATCAGTCTTGGATCACCACCAGCTACCAAGCACCTGATGCAGATGTAACCGAATAATTTTTTTTGAAATCTCAGATCCCTTCAAAGACTGCCTATGCTGATGCTGAGTGACTATCCCTGAGTAATTATCCTCTTCCTCCTCAATCATCACGCTGATAGCTTGTAAGAACATTTTTGGTTCTGGGCGCCACCACCAGTGCCTAAGGCACAATTTTTCAGCCCCTGTTTAACAGGGGCGTGTAATTACAATTTTTGATGCAATACTTTGCAGCAGGGCTTGTTCCTGCATTCCAACTAGAGTGTCTGTGAGGGGTTGCAGTGTTGTGGCACCAGCACCAGTGCCTAAGACCCAATTTTTCTGCCCCTGTCTAACAGGGGCGTGTAATTACAATTTTTGATGCAATACTTTGCAGCAGGGCTTGTTCCTGCATTCCAACTAGAGTGTCTGTGAGGGGTTGCAGTGTTGTGGCACCAGCACCAGTGCCTAAGACCCAATTTTTCTGCCCCTGTCTAACAGGGGCGTGTAATTACAATTTTTGATGCAATACTTTGCAGCAGGGCTTGTTCCTGCGTTTCAACTAGAGTGTCTGTCAGGGGTTGCAGTGTTGTGGCACCAGCACCAGTGCCTAAGACCCAATTTTTCAGCCCCTGTCTAACAGGGGCGTGTAATTACAATTTTTGATGCAATACTTTGCAGCAGGGCTCGTTCCTGCGTTCCAACTAGAGTGTCTGTGAGGGGTTGCAGTGTTGTGGCACCAGCACCAGTGCCTAAGGCCTAATTTTTCAGCTCCTGTTCAACAGGAGCATGTAATTACAATTCTTGATCTAATATTTCACAGCAGGGCCCTGTGAGGGCTTACAGTGTTTTGGCCACAGCAACACCTAAGGCCCAAATTTCTGCTGAGTATATAGGGTAGGACCCTACTTTCAAACATCTAACTTACAAACGACTCCTACTTGCAAACGGAAGGAGACAACAGGAAGTGAGATGAAATCTACCCCTAAGGAAGGGAAATTCTCTCCTGTAAGAGTTAATATGGGAAAACAATTTTTCCTTTCCACTGATGCTTTCCAATCCTTGTTCCACAAAAAAACACAAATTTTCAAAAAACATTTTTCATTGGGACAAAAAAGTGAGGTGAAATCTTCTGAAGAGGAGGAAAGACGCAAAACAAATGTCACAGGGGTGATAACCCTTCCCTATGTTTTCCAAAAAGCTTAGAAAAGATTTTTTGGCTGGAGCTAAACACATTAAAAATGTTCAAAATTACAAACAGATTCTACTTAACAACAAACCTACAGTCCCTGTCTTGTTTGCACCGCCTGTATACTGCTGTTCAGAGTATATAGGGACCTTTCCTTATTTTAATTTGGGTGCGGGGTTCCCCTTAATATCCATACAAGACCCAAAGGGCCTGGTAATGGACTGGGGGGTACCCATGCCGTTTGTCTCACTGATTTTCATCCATATTGCCATGACCCGACATGACATTAAACCCGCAAGCAGTTTTAAATGAGATTTTTTCCTTTAAAAATGACATTTGGTGCAGGGACTGTTCTAAACATGGGAAACACGCGTCACTTTACAGGCATACTATAGACACCCCCCAGGTACGATATTTAAAGGAATATTTCACTTTTTTTTTTTTACTTTAAGCATCATTAAAATCACTGCTCCCGAAAAAACGGCCGTTTTTAAAAGTTTTTTTTGCATTGATACATGTCCCCTGGGGTAGGACCCGGGTCCCCACACCCTTTTTAGGACAATACCATGCAAATTAGCCTTTAAAATGAGCACTTTTGATTTCGAACGTTCGAGTCCCATAGACGTCAATGGGGTTCTAACGTTCGTGCGAACTTGCGGTCCGTTCGCGGGTTCTGGTGCGAACCGAACCGGGGGGTGTTCGGCTCATCCCTACTCCAGAGTTCACCTAGCCAACTTGAACTGTATTCCACACGGATACAGGGGCCTTATTGTAGCTGATCTAATAATGCACCTAGAGGCAACACCGGCCGACTCATGCCTTCTTAAGTTTGAATTTTATGTATCTTTCAGTTGGATTATTATCTACCTGTAACATGATTATGTGTTATACAATGCTTTTTGTACTGTTTATGAAAATTCATAATAAAAAAATTTTGTGGGGAAAAAAAAAAAATTTAGAAAAATCTGAGGGGTGTACTCACTTTTGTGAGATACTGTATATATACATATTACAGTCAACAAGTGGTTAAAAGCTGAAGAAAATAAAAAAAAAAAACTCGGGACTCAATAGAGTTTAGGGAGAAAAAAAATCCAAGAGACTCAAGCGGTTAAATATCCTATTTTCATTCTTATGTTACTTTGTTGAATTTGTTGTCTTTTTTTCTCAGCGCAGCACAAATTCCCCATGCAGGAAGACAATGAGAAAAAACGTGAGTTTCATTGATTGTAATGACAGATAAACAATATTAAATGTTGAGTTTCTTAAGGTTTAAATGAGCTTGCAAATTTAACAAAGAGAGAGAAAAAAATATTAAATTATAATTAAGCAAAATAGTATGATGCCTAAGTACTTGAGAACTTGAAATACCTCCACTGAAGATAAACCATTGCAGGGGAAAAAAATGTGATATTCGAAGCTGCTAAATGAGATACACAATAATTAGCATAATAAAGAAAGAACAAAGAAAACCGCTGAGAAATATTGGAAATGGTTCGTCCTCCCATTTGAGAGGCACATCATGCAGTACTGGTTTATTACAAGGACATTACTGATTACCGTTCCTTGTGCCTTAAAAGTCATTTGAAAAAATGGAACAATAATCTAAGTAACCGGGCTCAGTGCGTTGGTAGAGGTGAAAAGGAGCAAACAGAGTTATTGCTATAAATGGGGCGTATTTGCTTTAAAATGTATTCAGTGTGCCAAGACTACTTTAGAAAAAGTGTGATCTAACTGTACTGTCTCAGTCTGATTCATGGTTTCTGACAGTAGGTGAAGGCCAGGAATTCAGACGATGCAGTCAATCCACTTGTTGGTAATATTTTTTCCAGATTGGAAGAGCAGGATTGACGCATGGATCAGTCTGCCGATCCATGTTGAGGTTCTCTCCTGGTCGCCACAATGCAGTAAGACATGTTTCCAGAAGGTAGCCAAGGTCCTGTGCACCTCTTCACTCTCCTCCCTGCCGAAGGAGTACCGCGATTTTAGCAATGTCTTTGACAAAGGTCAAGCCATTAGTTTGCCTCCACACCGGTCGTATGATTGCGCAATTGACCTTCAACCTGGTGCCATACCCCTTCATGGCCGGGTTTACCCTTTTTTCAGTCTTGGAGGATAAGGCCATGGAGGAGTATGTTGCAGACGCTCTTTCTCAAGGTTTCATCCACAAATCCTCATCTCCTGCTGGTGCTGGTTTCTTCTTTGTGAAGAAGAGTGGTGAACTGAGACCTTGAATTGATTATAGGGGGTCTCAATTGTTTCACGATTAAGAATGCCTATCCAATTCCATTGATTACGGAGTTATTTGACCGCCTCAAAGATACAACGGTTTTCACAAAGCTTGATTTGAGAGGGGCATACAATCTCGTGAGAATTAAGGAGGGTGACGAGTGGAAAACTGCGTTTAATAACAGAACAGGCTATTATGTGTACCTCGTAATGCGTTTTGGCCTTTGTAACGCCCCAGCAGTTTTCCAGGAATTTATTAACGATGTTCTCCGAGATTTGTTGCAGTTATGTGTGGTGGTTTATCTTGACGATATCCTCATATTTTCCAAGTGCCTGGAGAGCCACCACAGAGATGTCTGTCGTGTGCTTCAGAAACTAAGAGAGAACAATCTCTATTGTAAACTAGAGACGTGCGAAAGGTTTCTGACACTTTTCTCATGCATACTTTTTTTTATAAGGGATAATCTTATTAATCAAAGAGTTCCACTAAGTTAATGCTGGAGAAGGTAAGTTTATCCATTTAATGGCTTTGGCTTTATCAATCACAAACAGTTTTTTTCTCAGAAATATTTTAGTGTACTGTGGCCAACACTCTCCATCTAGCATTGACTGGGGTAGCCTAATCCAAGTTTGGAGTAAATGTGGAGTTACACCATTGGTTCCAAATTTTATAAAATTTGGTGGGACATTTCTTTTTTCTTAGCTATGACTTAATGGGCCTAAACAGGTTTTCTTAGAAATATTCTAGTGTAATGTGGCCAACACTCTTCATCTAGTATTGACTGGGGTAGGTCAATCTGAGTCTAGAGTAAATGTGGCGTTACACCATTGCTTCCAAAATTTATAAAATTTGTGGGACATTTATTTTTCTCATATGTACTTTTTCATAAGGATAGTCCGATTGATTGAAGATTTACACTTTTTAAAATAGTTAATTGCTGGGGAGGATAGGTTCACCCATTTCTTATACTTTGCGGGCCTAAACAGTTTTTCTCAGGAAAATTCTAGTGTACTGTGGCCAACTCTCTTCATTTACTATTGACTGGGGTAGGTCAACCAAGTGTGGAGTTACACCACTGGTTTCAAATTACCCAAAATTTGGTGGGACACTTTTTTTTCTCATACATACTTTTTTATAAGGGATAATGTTTTTAATCCAAGAGTTCCACTTAAGTTAATGCTGGAGAAGGTAAGTATATCCATTTAAAGGCTTTGGCTTTATCAATCACAAACAGTTTTTTTCTCAGGAATATTCTAATGTACTGTGGCCAACGCTCTCCATCTCGTATTGACTGGGGTAGCCTAATCCAAGTTTGGAGTAAATGTGGAGTTACACCATTGGTTCCAAATTTTATAAAATTTGGTGGGACATTTCTTTTTTCTGATACATGTTTTTTCATAAGGCAAAGTTCGATTGATTGAAGATTTATTGTTGGGGAGGATAGATTCATCCATTTAATAGCTATGACTTTATGGGCCTAAACAGGTTTTCTTAGAAATATTCTAGTGTAATGTGGCCAACACTCTTCATCTAGTATTGACTGGGGTAGGTCAGTCTGAGTCTAGAGTAAATGTGGCGTTACACCATTGCTTCCAAAATTTCTAAAATTTGTGGGACATTTATTTTTCTCATATGTACTTTTTCATAAGGATAGTCCGATTGATTGAAGATTTACACTTTTTAAAATAGTTAATTGTTGGGGAGGATAGGTTCACCCATTTAATAGATGTGGCTTTGCGGGCCTAAACAGTTTTTTCTCAGGAAAATTCTAGTGTACTGTGGCCAACATTCTTTATTTACTATTGACTGGGGTAGTTCAACCAGAGTTTGAAGTGTGGAGCTACACCACTGGTTTCAAATTTTACAAAATTTGGTGGGACAGATTCTTTTCTCATACATACTTTTTTATAAGGGATAATCTTATTAATCCGAGAGTTCCACTGAGTTAATGCTGGAGAAGGTAAGTATATCCATTTAATGGCTTTGGCTTTACCAATCACAAACAGTTTTTTCTCAGGAATATTCTAATGTACTGTGGCCAACACTCTCCATCTAGTATTGACTGGGGTAGCCTAATCCAAGTTTGGAGTAAGTGTGGAGTTACACCATTGGTTCCAAATTTTATAAAATTTGGTGGGACATTTCTTTTTTCTGATACATATTTTTTCATAAGGGATAGGATAATTGATTGAAGATTTATTGTTGGGGAGGATAGATTTATCCATTTATTAGCTATGACTTTATGGGCCTAAACAGATTTTTTTAGGAATATTCTAGTGTACTGTGACCAATACTCTCCATCTAGTATTGACTGGGGTAGCCTAATCCAAGTTTGGAGTAAGTGTGGAGTTACACCATTGGTTCCAAATTGTATAAAATTTGGTGGGACATTTCTGTTTTCTGATACGTATTTTTTAATAAGGAAAAGTTCGATTGATTGAAGATTTATTGTTGGGGAGGATAGATTCATCCATTTAATAGCTATGACTTTATGGGCCTAAACAGGTTTTCTTAGGAATATTCTAGTGTAATGTGGCTAATACTCTTCATTTGGTATTTGGAACAAACATCAGGTGTACGGAGGAGAGGGAACTACGATAGTTAGCATGCTGACTATTTTCAAGATCACTGAGCATCCCCAAATAAGATGCACAAAATCTGAGATAAAGTACATTGTATGCAATTAGGGGTAGCTATACATTTTATGCAATCTATACATCTTTTATTTTACAGTTCAGGAGTCCTGGGCTTATTTCCTACTGGGGTTGCTATCTGCATTTGGTTGGTAGGCTTTGTGTTGTGCGGGTTTCCATACCAAAACCAAACTGCTACGACCAGATTTGCCCTAAAGTGGACTTCTGTGACTGACTCAGGAACACTGGAGTCCAAGCTACTAAGGAGTGAGGTGAATGGCTCTGTTTAATCTGTAGCAACATGCAATGAAAGTGTAGCGATCAGCTTAAATGATAAGAGAGAATTATAACCAACAATAAGTAATGCAGCTTGTATTGTGTTCAGCATCTCTGTACATTCTAAAGAAGAAAAAAATTACTCCCGGTGTTCCTTTTAAGAAAAGATCAAACAGAGCTTTGAATCTCCTTGATGAAACATATGCTGGAAATGATAAAACACACACTGACCACCCGGGGAAGCTTTATCAGAACATATTTCGGCTACTTGCTATTGCAGAAGATTGAAGATTTGCCCTTGGCTGGCCGGCATCCTGGTGTGAATGAGAAGATATTCTTCTCTCTCCTTTCATGTGAGCAATTTGTGATTGACACCGATGATTACATTGTGGAAAAAGGCATAATAAGTGTATACTAAAAACTTTGCAGCGAGTCATTTGTTTTAGGTTTAGTCTACCCAAAACCATACATGGCCAGAGACTTGTAGACAACTGACAATCACACCTACAGCATATACCCTCCAGGTAATTGAGTTCAGGTGTCTCCAGTGGAGGGTGCTGGTAATACTGCATTATACAAAGACATTGAGGACAATTGTGCTGTTCCAGCTTTGTGGTAAAAGTTTGGTGAGGACTCTTCTATTCCAGCATGACTGTGCCCCTGTGTACAAAGCCAGTTCAAAAAAACTCATGGTTTTACCAGTCTGGTTTGTAGGAACTTGAGTGACCTACACGGGGCACTAACCTCAACCCTACCGAACACCTTTGGAATGTATTTGAAGGCCAATTGTGAGCCTGGTCTTCTCACCTAACATCAGTACCTGACCTCACTAATGGGCACAACTTCCTGCAGACACACTCTAACGCCCTGTATACATGATCGGACTTCCTGACGGAAAATGTGCGATTGGAGCTTGTTGTCGGAAATTCCGACCGTGTGTAGGCTCCATCAGACTTTTTCCATTGGAATTTCCGACACACAAAGTTTGAGAGCTGGATCTAAAATTTTCCGACAACAAAATCCGTTGTCGGAAATTCCGATCATGTGTACACAATTCCGACGCACACAATTGCCACGCATGCTCGGAATCAAGCAGAAGAGCAGCCATGACTATTGAACTTCATTTTTCTCGGCTCGTCGCTTTCTTGACGTTCGGAATTTCCGACCAGCTTTGTGTGACTGTGTGTATGCGAGACAAGTTTAAGCCAACATCTGTCAGAAAAAATCCCATGCAATTTGCTGTCGGCAAATCCTATCGTGTGTACGGGGCATTAATGTCAGGAATTGCTTCACCTGCTAGTGGCACTGTGGCTCCTAGACCTGTAGGTTGTAGTTCCGGTGTCGACCAGCAGGTGTCTCTCGTCAGCCAGCAGTCCCTAGCAATTAATCTTCCCCTGATGCTGGCTGCTGGGAGGGTATTTAGTCCCTCCTCTGGTCCTCTGCTACTCTACTTTGCCTTGGTGTTCTGCCTGTGTGTCCTGTGTGTCCTTGATCTGTGTGCCCTTGATCTGTGTTCCGATCATGACCTGTTACTCTGATTTTGATCCTTGCCCACCTGCTTTAACCTGCTCCTGCATATCCTCTCCCTGTCCTGACTTGTTCCATTCTCCCTCAGCATGATCTGCAATGCATGACCCTGGCTCTGATATTGAAGACAACTCTTTAGCCTTACCCTACAATCTGTATATACTGTAATTAGTTATTTAGCTTGGTTAGTTGGTTTTGGTAGTTTTCTTATCGTTCACGGGGTTTTGGTATTTCTAGTTTATTGGATGTGTGTTTTTGTATTGATGTTTCACTGGCATTGTCTTTTAATATACCACATCATTTTATATCATTATTGTGCCTGGTGTTCTCTGCAAGTTCATACATTTCCAGCCATGCCTGTTTCACAGGATACCAGCACTTGGTATTCCTTCCACTCAAATTCTATGGAAAGCCATCTCAAAAGAGTACAGTGATTCTTGGACTGTTCCTGGATGTCCATGTCTCATGCATTGTTTACCATTTCCACTACCAGTTAAACCTGTCCCCCAAACAGTAGAAGCCCTATATGTGATACAGCAGGAAACAGAACTAATCCTGGGCCTGAGCAGAGCCTTGGCCTCAACCCTACTGAAAAAAAACTTTTGGGATACATTGGAATATCAATTGAGAGCCGGGTCTTCTCAACATCAGTACCTGACCTCACAAATGGGGACAAATGCCCACAGACGCCCTCCAAATCCTAATACTGTCTCAGGGAAATCTAACATTTTACAGCTGAGAAAAATAGAAATAGAGGGGACATTTTATAAAACGGAGTCCCTTGTTCTGGTGAAAGTTCCGTAGGAGGGGATTTACCTAATTTTGGATTCATTTTCTTCCACTTCCTGGAAAGTGAGGGTAAGTTTAGTCACTGGCACACGAATGACAAAAAAATATATATAATATTTATATATATAAAGGGAAACTAGCCCAAATTAGTAAAAAAAAAAAAAAAATATGTTGTTTTTTTTAACCACTTCAATACTGGACACTTCCTGCCCAGGCCAATTTTCAGCTTTCAGCGCTGTCGCATTTTTTGAATGACAATTGCGCGGTCATGCAACACTGTACACAAACTAATTTTTTAACATTTTGTTACCACAAATAGAAATTTCTTTTGGTGGCATTTGATCACCACTGGGCTTTTATTTTTTGCTCAACAAAAAAAAAGACTGAACATTTTGAAAAAAAAAAGAAAACGTTTTTCTTCGTTTCTGTTAATTTTTTTGTATATATGTGCGTTTTCTCATTCACTGATGAGCACTGATGAGGTGGCACTTATAGTATTTCACAAAATTAAGTACACCCCTCGCATTTTTGTAAATATTTTCTTCTATCTTTTCATGTGAAGAAATGACACTTTGCTACAATGTAAAGTAGTGAGTGTACAGCTTATATAACAGTGTAAATTTGCTGTCCCTTCAAACTAACTCAACACACAGCCATTAATGTCTAAACCACTGGCAACAAAAGTGAGTACACCCCTAAGTGAAAATGTCCAAATTGGGCCCAAAGTGTCAATATTTTGTGTGGCCACCATTATTTTCCAGCACTGACTTAACTCTCTTGGACATGGAGGTCACCAGAGCTTCACAGGTTGTCACTGGAGTCCTCTTCCACTCCTCCATGACGACATCACGGAGCTGGTGGATGTTAGAGACCTTGCGCTCCTCCACCTTCCATTTGAGGATGTCCCACTCAATAGGCTCAATAGTGTTTAGGTCTGGAGACATGCTTGGTCAGTCCATCACCTTTACCCTCAGCTTCTTTAGCAAGGCAGTGGTCGTCTTGGAGGTGTGTTTGGGGTCGTTATCATGTTGGAATACTGCCCTGCGGCCCAGTCTCTGAAGGGAGGGGATTATGCTCTGCTTCAGTATGTCACAGTACATGTTGGCATTCATGGTTCCCTCAATGAACTGTAGCTACCCAGTGCCATTTTACATTGTAGCAAAGTGTCATTTCTTCAGTGTTGTTACATGAAAAGATAGAATAAAATATTTACAAAAATGTGAGAGGTGTACTCACTTTTGTGAGTTACTTTATATGCAGCACTGATAGGCACTTATAGGTGGCACTGATGGGCACTCATAGGTGGCACAGATAGGCATTAATAGGTGGCACTGATGGACACTGATGGGCACTGACAGGCATCACTGATGGACACTAATTAGCATCCAAAATGGACACTGATTGGCATCCCTGGTGGACACCTCCTGGTTACCATGTGATCAGCTGTGATTGGACACAGCTGATCACATGGCATGGTAAAGAGCCTACACAACACACTATCGATTGCCGTGATGCGTGCCCTCGCGGCTTATCCTGCTGGATGGCATATGAATCCCAGTCAGGATAACTTAACCACTTTGCAGCTGTCATTTTGCTATAGAAGTGGTTAAACTTAGCTGTACATTTCTTGTTACTACTCTAACCTATCACCTAAGAATGACCCAAAATAAATTCTTCTGCTCCTGATGACCGCAGCGATACCGCATATGTGTATATTTGTTGTTTGTACCCGTAGTACAGCCCAAAAGCAATAGTGTGTATTTTGCTTTTCTTTATTTTTTCCTTTTTTTATTTAATTTTTTGTTATTCATTTGTTTTTAATTTTTTTTTTCTTTCTGAAAGAAAAGAGAAAGCTACAATGTATCTTTCCTCTCCATTCACAGAAAGAAAAAAAACACAGGGGCGGGCTTCACAGTGACCGATCACTGTGATCACCATTGAGAGGCTACCACAATGATTAGGTGACCCAGAATCAGGAGATCGGGGTCCTAATTGTTAGTACAGGGCTCTCAGTGAGACCCTGGTCTCTGTGTTGGGAGCACGCCGTGCGGTGCTCTTCCAGTACAAATGGAGATACGCATATATATGTGGCCCCACGGGAAAAAAAAGCCTATTTCCGTGAGGCTGCTTATATATGTGTTACGTCGGTGTGAAGCAGTTAAGTATTAAAAAATAAAAAATCCAGTAGTGGACAAATACCACCAACAGAAATCTAAAAATGGGGGGAAAAATTTTGACTTTAGATATGTTTTAACTTTCAGGGTTTAAGTAGGGATAAAATTAGGGATAGGTTTCAAGTTGGGGACACACATAAAAAAAAAATTCTTAGGTTTTCTTGCTTTTTATTATTCAAAGCTGTTTGCCAAGAATTACTACACCAAAAAGATAACATTTTACAAACTCCTTTGTAAAAAATCCTAAATTTAGTCTTTAGCATTTTTTGATGGAAGAAGCAAGGAAAGGCATTGATATTTTTTTCATTGCTATTTCCTTTGTTACTAGTAATTTTTCAGTTGTTTTTAAGGGTGCAATCGACTTTAAAATACCTCTAAATATAACTAAAATTAATTTCTACTACCTCAGGCCTGTGTTCTTGTACCAAAAATTGCCCTTCCTTAGCCTCAATATTTTACTTTTTTTTTTGGAAGGAAGGAAGGAAGAAAGAAAGAAAGAAAGAAAGAAAGAAAGAAAGAAAGAAAGAAAGAAAGAAAGAAAGAAAGAAAGAAAGAAAGAAAGAAAGAAAGAAAGAAAGAAAGAAAGAAAATGAGGATACAGATAGAATGTCAAGCTGTTCCCCAACACACCCTAGATTTTTTACTCTGGACTTTCCCCAAAAATAGACCCCCTATCTTGGCCCCTAAACTCTCACACTCCTTCACAATGTGGAGGAGTCCAAATCAAACGCAAACCTCTCCTCGGAAATGAAACCCCTGTCACACCTGTTCCGTAACCCGAAATTCCCACCAGGGTTAGACATGAAGGCCTTTCAGTGGTGGCTTGACAAGGGGCTGTACCGGATAGGCCATCTCTTCACGTCTAGAGGTCCCCTTTCCCTTGCACAATGCATCAGTAATCTAGACCTTCCGCAATCGGAACGGTTCCGGTTCAACCAAATCAACCATTTCCCTCATAGCATATGGTCGGATAAACCAAATCCTCAGAAATTCTCCAATTACTCTGGTGCGGTCAGGCCATGTGGAGCAGAGAGGAGGCATTTCAGTCGTCTAGGTGTCACTTTCCAAACCCCTTGGTAAATCTTCATACATGTTGGCTTGGGAGCAGGACCTACAATTCCAGTGGAGCCTAGAGACCTGGCAGTCGGTAATAGCCTCTGCATACAAAACAATTATCAATACTTCCCTTATGGAAGCGAATATAAAAATTATGACCAGGTGGTACATGACACCAGCTAGACTGGCAAAATTTTTTCCATCAGTCGAACCCCTATGTTTTAGGGGTTGCCAACTTATAGGCAGAATCACTCACGTGTGGTGGGAATGCCCCAGAATCAGGCCTTTCTGGAAAAAGATATTTAATCTCATCAAAAGAGCTACCGGATGCGAGATTCCCAGGTCTCCAGAAATCGCTCTATTGAATGCACATTCCTAGTCTCTCCAAATACAATCGCAAACTGATCCAGTTTATATTTTTAGGAGCTAAAATAACACTGGCTAAGGCTTGGAAGCAACCCACAGTCTCTATAAGGACAGCCATCAGGAAAATTTCCTGGATTATGGCCCAGGAAAAACTGGCGAGCATCCTCAACGATGCAAAACAAAAAATTTGAGATGATCTGGGAACCGTGGTCTCAACTCATGGGTATTTCCATCTCCCCAGGAATACTCCTCAACCAAAGCCAGGACCAAAATTGAAAGGCATAAACCTTACTTCCCACTCCTCCCCTCCTCCTTCCTCTGTCCACTCCTCCTTCTTTCTTCTTGGGGGTCTATCCCTTTCTATTTCAGGGTTTCTGACCAATATGTTTGGTACCTTTCCAGGGTCCCGCTCTAGAGACAGCAAGTCTTCATTAGAGGCTCTCCCCAGGGTGGAGGTCCGCACTCCCCAGCACAGTATGCTTCCATCAGGGGTGCCGGGGCGCCTGGGCCCCTCTCCTTCCTGCCCTAACCGGGTCGGAGGGGCCTCTTAAGATCCCGAGAATGTTCGAGAGGCCTCTCGGGATCTCCTTTATAGAAGATAAACCATAGGCCGGGTGGTAATTCCCTCTTAAGATCAACTCCTCCAGTAGGGGAATTGAAATATAAATAATATATTGTTTGGTTTGTATTCATTCCACCAATTCAAATTGCTGTATTATTACGACAAAGATTGTAACCCGCCTAACTCATTGTACCATGATAATACATTGCTAGTTTTATGTTGTAAAAGTTACTCTGTTCTATATTTTATGAAAATAACATAAAAATAACATTTTTCATCAAAAAAAAAGAGAGAAAATGTGAGAAAGGGTAAAAAATAACTAATAATACAAGTGACAGTACACAAATAATTAATTGCAAAAATAAATAGATACATAAATAAAAGAAAATGATAAATAAATAAACAACTAAATAAATACATACAAAAATAATAAAAAAAGACCATACAAAAACAACACCAAATAAATGAATTAGCATAAATACACCCACAAAAAAGCCCTCTGAATAAAAAAGAAGATATTTGTTTTTCAAAGCAGCTCAAAACAGCAAGACTGAAAATTTACTCTTCAATGAAATTTGACAAGCGATGAAATCAGTTGTGTTTTACAATTAGACATAAACCTATATTGCCAAAGGTATTGGGACGCCTACCTTTCCACGCACATGAACTTTAATGGCATCCCAGTCTTAGTCCGTAGGGTTCAATATTGAGTTGGCCCACCTTTTGCAGCTATAACAGCTTCAACTCTTCTGGGAAGGCTGTCCACAAAGTTTAGGAGTGTGTCTATGTTTGACCATTCTTCCAGAAGCGCAATTGTGAGGTCAGGCACTGATATTGGATGAGAAGGCCTGGCTCACAGTCTCCATTTGAATTCATCCCACAGGTGCTGTATCAGTTGGGTCAGGACTCTGTGCAGGCCAGTTCCTCCACCCCAAACTCGCTAATCCATGTCTTTATGGACCTTGCTTTGTGCACTGGAACAGGAAGGGGTCATCTCCAAACTGTTCCCACAAAGTTGGGAGCATGAAATTGTCCAAAATGTCTTGGTATGCTGACGCCTTAAGAGTTCCCTTCACTTGAACTAAGGGGCCAAGCCCAATCCATGAAAAACAACCCCACACCATAATCCCCCCCCTCCACCAAATGATTTGAACCAGTGCACAAAGCAAGGTCCATAAAGATATAAAGCGAGTTTGGGGTGGAGAAGCTTGACTGGCCTTAACCCGATAGAACACCTTTGGAATGAATAATAGCAGGGAGCCTGGACTTTTTGTCCAACATCAGTGCCTGACCTCACAAATGCTCTTCTGGAAGAATGGTCAAACATTCCCATAGACACCCTCCTAAACCTTGTGGACAGCCTCCCTAGAAGCCCTCCAAATCAGCCATTCCTCTTCATGTGTATCCACCACATCCTACAGACTTTCTTTTTCTCCCCAAGGCTCTGATGAAGAGGGAAAACCTCGAAACGCGTTCGCCTACCTTGGGCATTTGCCCTTGTGTGGGCAAATTTAATTATGAATTTTTATTTTTTTGAATTCTCAATGAATATCTTGTAACCCAGTTTTTATGAATTCATAGTAATTTCCTTGTACTCATCTATTTTGTTTAGGAATAAACTATACCATTTTGATTCATGCCTTTGATCGTGCGCCTTCCACCCTCTTCTTTACGCTCCACCCAACTCATTCCCCCTCTACTCAGCATGACAATTTTGTAAAAAATGCATCAAAACATTAAAATATTGCTCTACCCATCTCCATAGAGGTGCCTCGTAAAATACACCCCGGATATCACCCTACCAAGGTAAATCTCCTGATCTGGAAGCAGTGTCGCCCTCATTTCTGCCTAAGATATCAGAGAATCACAACACATTCTTCATCTTGCTTGTTTTCCTTGTCATTCCATTTTTTTTTTTTTTTTTTTGTGTTCGTTTAGTAAATTCTGAATCGGTGTTCTGGGACATTAGGTGTATTTCATTTGAAGATACATTTAACAAAATTAGATTATTGTCCCGGTTTGGAAACCTACACCAGTTGGTGCCGCCTAATTAATGCGTAGGCAGATTGGCACATAATTGTCATTTAATCATATAACTGTTTCAGAGGCAGCAGGTAGCCACATAACATCTCCATTTATTTACACGGCAAAGAGGCATTGCTGTTAGGCAATCGCTTACCGCTGCATTTTCTCCTTCTAGGGCTTCAAGCGCTGTGTTTAATTACAACATAATTTTGATGCATATACTTGATTAAAATGAGCGGGATTGTATCTGAACTTCCCGTTCTGGTGAATTATCAGAAGGGAGATGGGGTAGTCAAAACTCAAAACAGTGCTGAGGACAGGCTGACACATTTTCAGTTAAGAAAAAAAAAGTAAATTTTAATTTTTAATAGTTCAAAAGCATACATCCAACCAAACAATGTTCACATTTCTATTTTTACACTTTTTTCTCCATTGTCTAAAAAAAAAAAAAAAACAAATAACAAAATACACCAAAAATTATTTTTATTATTATTTATTTATTTTATTTGACCAGTGAACCAAGGACATTGGTTGCTTAGCTTAAATTTTTTAAAATAACAAAGCAAAGTCACAGTCATGTGTGGCACAGATTTTGTTTACAAACAAAGCCATGTGATTAGCAGCTCAAGCAAAAACCTTCCAATCACACATTGTGTGTAAACCGACCTTAAATCACCATCATTTCACCTTACCTGTTGACCCCAATTCATTTTGACAATCTAGTGAAACGTCAAAAATTTTGCCAAAATTTTGGCAAAACAAAAAACGGTCAATTTTTGCTCATCCCTAGTTTAAAACGAATGACCCGAGCCTATCATTTTTTTTTTGTGGTTAATTTGTGGATTGGCCAACCCTACATCACCTTAATTTCACCATCACCCATTGACCCCAATGCATTTTGACAATATAGCGAAATGTCAAAAATTTTGCCAAAATTTTGGCAAAACAAAAACTGTCAATATTTGCTCATCCCTAGTTTAAAATGAATGACCCGAGTCAATAACTTTTTGTGGTAAATTTGTGGATTGACCAACCCTAAATCACCCTAATTCCACCCTTACCCATTGACTCCAGTGCATTTTGATAATATAGTGAAATATCTAATATTTTGTCAAAATTCTGAAAATTTTTGCTCATCCTGAGTTAAAGTCTAACGACCCAAGTCTATACAGTTTAAGGTCAGTTTGTTTATTTATGTATTTTTTAAATTTTTTTTTGTATCAATCAGTGGACCACAGACATTGATCACTTTGCTTATAATTGTTTACATAACAAAGCCAAGTCACAGTAATTTGTGACACAGTTTTTGCTTACAAAGGCCTTGTGATCAGCAGATCAAGCAAAAACCTTCTGACCACATGGATATCGTTTGTAAACCAACCTTAAATTACTTTATTTTTACCATTTCCCGTTGACCCCAGTGCATTTTGACAATGTAGTGAAATAGCAAATATTTTGCCAAAATTTTGGCAGAACAAAAACTGACAATTTTTGCTCATCCCTAGTTTAAAACTAATGACCTGAGTCTATATTTTTTTGTGCTCAATTTGTGGATTGACCAACCAAAAATCACCTTAATTTCACTATTACCTATGGTCCCCAATGCATTTTGACAATATAGTGAAATATCAAATATTTTGCCAAAATTTTGGCAAAACAAAAGCTGACAATTTTTGCTCATCCCTAGTTTAAAACGAATGACCTGAGTCTATAACTTTTTGTGGTCAATTTGTGGATTGACCAACCCTAAATCATCTTAGTTTCACCATTACCCATTGACCCCAGTGCAATGTAATGAAATATCAAATACTTTGCCAAAATTTTTGAAAAACAAAAACTGACAATTTTTGCTCATCCTTAGTTAAAGTCTAAAGGCCAGAATCTATACATTTTATGGTCAATTTGTTTATTTATTTATGTATTTATTTTTTTATCAACCATGGAACCAAGGACACTGATCGCTTAGCTTAAAAATGTTTAAATAACAAAGCCAACTCACAGTCATGTGTGGCACAGCTTTTTTTTTCCAAACAAAGCCATGTGATTAGCAGCTCAAGCAAAAACCTTCTGATCACACAGATATCGTTTGCCAACCAACCTTAAATCACCTTAACTTCACCTTAGCCTTTGACCCCCTGTCACGAGGGCCACATACCTGATGTTAGACTAAAGTAGTGGGGAGTCCTCCCTTGCACCTCGGGTCCTTGAAACCTCTGAAGATGGAGACAGAGACTTGGTGGACACCGAGTGGCACGGGAGCCAGGGGTGCGGAGCACCGTGTAAGCCTTAGTCCAAGATCCAAGCCGAGGTCAAGTTCAGTTTGGCAATGAAGTATAAAAGGGTTACTTAGAAGAAGAATGGGTGAGATCCAAGGTGGGTCGGTTTCAATCTGGCGGCTGAGTACAAAAGGGACAAAGAAGTAGAATGGTCAAGGTACAAATCCAAGGTCAATGGCAAGCAGCAATCAAGAGTAGTCAAATGGGTTTCCAGGTCACAACAAGTTCAGACAGATCATACACTAGCACAGGAACAAGGGGGGACTGAAGAAAATCCAGCAATTTGGCAGTGTCTGGGCTGGGCTTATATGGGGAAGTTTGAGGTCACTTCCTGTGTGCCTCCTGGGCACTTTCCCACCTTTTTCCATCAGGTTGAGCTCACTTCCTGTGCGCCTCCTGGGCATTTTCCTGCCTTTTTCAGCAGGTCTTCTGCGCAGGTTCGGGTTGGCACACTGAGGCGTCTTTGGCACATGCTCAGTTGGCACGGATTTCCTCTTGTGGCAACGCGACAATGGTGCATGTGTAGTAAGCCCTGGAATCTTACACCCCCAGTGCACTTTGACAATATATTGAGATGTCAGAAATGTAGTCAAATTTTTGGCAAAACAAAAACTGACAATTTTTGTTCATCCATAGTTTAAAACGTATGACCTCAGTCTATAATTTTTTGTGCTCAAATTTTTGCAAAACAAAAACTGACAATTATTGCTCATCCCTAGTTGCAATTTAATGACCCGAGTCTTTCATTTGTATGGTCAATTTGTTTATTTATTTATTTTTTTATCAACCAGTGAACCATAAACATTGATCACTTTGCTTACAATTGTTTACATAACAAAGCCAAGTCACAGCCATGTGTGAGGCAGCCTCTGTTTACAAACAAAGCCATGTGATCAGCAGGTCAAGCAAAAACCTTCTGATCACACAGATATTGTTTGTAAACCAACCTTAAAGTGGTATCAAAGCTTTGTTTTTTTTTGTTTTTTTTAATAAGAAACATGTTATGTTTACCTGCTCTTTTTTTCAGGTCCCCCCACCCGCACTCCTACCTCCTCCCCCTTTGAGCAGTGCCCCCAGAAAAAGCCACTTGCCCTGCGGGCACAGCTGCATGCTCACTCCCGAGCCACTGCTCTATGCATCCATAAGACGGGGGGGGGGGAACATTGCACACAGAAGGTTTTTTTTTTACCTTCATGGATTGAATTAAAAACCTTTAGCCTTTAGAACTACTTTAAATCACCCGAATTTCACCTTACCCATTGACACCAATGTATTTTGACACTATAGTGAAATGCCAAAAAAAATATACAATTTTTGCTCATCCATTGCTAAAATAAACAGTAGTAAATTAAACTAGTTAAAAAGGCTTCCTGATGACGTCTGGTGATGAAACGCGTAGAGCCAGGACTTCTGGTTGCTTGAGTCACATCCAGTGACATCCCTTTCTCTGTGAAAAATGCACACTAGCTCCGATCTCTGAAACTTACCTGTAGGTAAAATGGGTATCTCCTAAATGTGCACCCTTTAGGAGATATTTTAGCGAGCAGCCGGTGACGTCATCGGCGAATGCGCTCTGAAGGAACGGCATACCTGTGCTGTTCCTTCAGAGCTGTGTGCCGCGCCCGAGACTTCTGCATGGGAGTGACATAATTGCAGCTTGGCAAGTCAGATGATGGAGTCTGCAAACCCGGAAGACCAGGTGAGGATGGAAGCCTCTGCAGTGGTGACAGCTCACTGCTGGAGGGCTCTTTGTTTTAAAGTAAGTCTTTCATAATATGCTAGTATGCATCACATTATGATATTGCCTTGCAGGGTAAAACTTTTTTTTTATATAGACTTACTACCACTTTAACACTGGAAAAGATATCATTGTAGGTCCAGTTCACTTCTGGTTTGGTCACATTGTTGCCAGTCAATTCCTGATAAGAGGGGCCGCTTGGATCCACAAAACATGTTGGATACTTTTTTGGCTTGTACCCTTGACTTTTAATGGTGCTTCAATTTCAATTCTCATTGCAATGTGGAGACAATGGGTGGGCCTTGTGGCCCGCTAAGAAAAATTATCTGGTCTCAACCAAAAGGCCTGAGGTCATGTGGGGATGAGCCAAAAAAAAAATCAAGTGGTGTTGTGATCTAGTGATCATTCTCACAATGGGGTTTTAAACCCATGGTGATACTAAGAGTACCCCTGGGTGACCACCTCCAAGGACACCTAACACCTTAGGCTCTCTGCCTCCCCAACTCCTGGCCAGACAATCCAGCGCTGCTCAAACCAGGAGGCAGTGGACTCTTCAGAATCCTCCACACTAGGAAAGTGCTACTGACTCCCCCCTTACCCAACTTAGATTCCTTCACATGAGCAAGATCCCTCAGGACCTCGAACATTCATGCAGGCATGGGCGTCTGCAGGAGGGGGCAAGGGGGGTCAACTACCCCACCAGAAGCGGGTGCACTGCACCCAGGCACCGCAATCTGAGGCAGAGAAGGGGAGCTGAAGCTATCAGTGCTGCCCAATTCCTATCACAGGATCTGCACACACAGATCCTCTTAGTCTCCAGGAGCTTCAGGCAGCTGGGTGGAGGAGGGGTGCTGATGTCATCCCCTTCAGCTGGAGCCCAGGAGGAAAAAGATCCACCATGCTGTTAAAATACGGTCAGTAAACAATAGGGATTGTGCAGAAACTAACCTTTGGGGTGAAATGATTGTACTGGGGGGAAGGCTGCTGCTTTCCCCCATGTCATATACAGCACAGTGACCACCATCCATGTGATGTATTGTGCCCACCATGTACAGTGCCCACCATGTGCAGTGACCACCATGTGATATATTGTGCCCACCATGTGCAATGACCACCATGTGATGTATTGTGCCCACCATGTGCAGTGACCACCATGTGGTATATTGTGCCCACCATGTGCAGTGACCACCATGTGGTATATTGTGCCCACCATGTGCAGTGACCACCATGTGATTTATTGTGCCCACCATGTGCAGTAACCACCATGTGCAGTGACAACCATGTGCAGTGACCACCATGTGATATATTGTGCCCACCATGTGTAGTGACCACTATGTGCAGTGACAACCATGTGCAGTGACCACCATGTGCAATGACAACCATGTGCAGTGACCACCATGTGATATATTGTGACCCCACCATGTGATGTATTGTGCCCACCATGTGCAGTTACCACCATGTGATGTATTGTGACCCCACCATGTGATGTATTGTGCCCACCATGTGCAGTTACCACCATGTGATGTATTGTGTCCACCATGTGCAGTGACCACCATGAGCAGTGACCACCATGTGATGTATTGTGCCCACCATGTGCAGTGACCACCATGTGATGTATTGTGCCCACCATGTGCAGTGACCACCATGTGATGTATTGTGCCCACCATGTGCAGTACAGTATCCACCATATAATGTGGAGTGGTGTGCTGTGTAATGTGCTGTGCCCACCATGTAATGGAGAGTGGTGTGCCCTCCATGTAATGTGCTGTGCCCACTATGTCATCTGCTGTGCTGTACAGTGCCCACCATGTAATGCGGAGTAGAGTGCCCTCTGTGTAATGTGATGTGCCCACCATGTAATGCAGAGTAGAGTGCCCTCTGTGTAATGTGCTGTGCCCACCATGTATAGAGGAATAGAGTGCCTTCTGAGTAGTGTTCTGTGCCCACCATGTCATGCGCCATGCTGTAAAGTGCCCACCATGTAGAGTAGTATGTCCCCTGTGTAGTGTTCTGTGCCCACCATGTCATGCGCTGTGCTGTAAAGTGCCCACCATGTAATGCAGAGTAGTGTGCACTCTGTGTAATGTGCTGTGCCCACCATGTCATGTGGTGTGGAGTACCCACATGTAATGTGGTGTGCTGTGCCCACATGTGGTGTGGTGTGCCCCATCATGTAATGCAGAGTGGTGAAAAAAAGGTAAGAGTAAAAAAGTGATCTATTCTATGGGGGGCCTGCCCTGGCCTGCTCTAAAGGGGGATCTACATGTCTATATGGTGGACCCTGGCCTGCGCTTTCTGTGATAATTAATAACTAAGCCCCCCCCCCTTACTTTTTATTGTCAAAAAGGGGCGGAGAATGGGAGAATGGGTAACCTTAAAATGATGCCCCCCCCCCCCCTAAAAAGTTCTGCGGATGCCCATGCCAGTAGGGATACAATAAAGCCAGTCACCCCAGGCTAAAAGGCCAGAATGATAATGGAGAACCCCTGCTGGACACTGATAGGAACAGATACTAAACTACAAGACAGAAAAGTGATCCTTTATTTGGTCTAATGAGCAGGAGAAAGTAGGAGGAGCTGAGAACACAGTATAAGAATATGATTCCAGCCTGAAGGTAGAATTATGCCTTGACGGGAATGCGAAATAAGGTACGACCACCATCTTTTCCTGCGTCTGATCAGTTGACGGTATTTAAGTTTTTTGGAGAACGTTCAGCAACCTGCAGGAAGTGTAAAAAGCAATATTTGCCGTAGATTTTGCTGAAGATGACTTTACCTTGAACAGAAAAAGACAAAGAAAAAAAGGGAGAGATAGAAAGTCGGAACTATGGTAATCGAATGTCTTGTTTTTTTTTTTATTTTAAGTCAAGCAGCTGTTCTGACTAAATCATTGCTGGAGGCAGCGGAGCAGCTGGGTTAATACCAAAGAAGATACTTTCCATGAAATATGTTTTCTTTCTGACTCACACAGAGAGAAGTCTAGCCTAGAGGCACCGAGCGCGCTCATTGTAATTCCTGAAACAGGAAAAGTCAGGCAGAAACTTACATTTTTAGCATAAAGCTACATGATAGTTTTAGCCAGTACAGTAGGTAGAAAAATGAGGTTAATAATGAAATGCGGTGGGTGAAAGTTACGCTTTGGATAGATATTAAATCTGCGCTGAGATCGGAGAACAGGAAAAGGTGCGGGAAGTAAAACATATGAGAGCAGAAGAATTGCCTTAGCGCAGCATTTCTCAACACTGAACCTTCATGGCGGCCAACAACGCTGTGCTCATTGGCAGAGCTGAGAGGTCTGGAAGCTGCCAATCCCACACTTACCAACACCTGTGAGTAATCCACAAACATTGGGGCAATGCCGGGACAAGGTCACCCAGTGCCCAGGGCAAAAATGCCAAACTGAACCCCCCATTCATGATGTGCAAGCTTAAAGGGTCCTACCCCCAACAGTCTTTTGCTTGTCAAAATTTCTTCGCAGCCCAATTGTAACACTGGACACATGCTTGTGTTGATGGCTCTCTCCTCCACTCCTGGCTCACTTCTCCACTACCGGCTCTCTCCTCCACTCCCGGCTCTCTCCTCCACTACCGGCTCTCTCCTCCACTCCTGGCTCACTTCTCCACTACCGGCTCACTTCTCCACTACCGGCTCTCTCCTCCACTACCGGCTCTCTCCTCCACTACTGCCTTTCTCCTCCACTCCTAGCTCACTTCTCCAGTACCGACTCTCTCCTCCACTACCAGCTCTCTCCTCCATTCCCGGCTCTCTCCTCCACTCCCGGCTCTCTCCTCCACTACCAGCTCTCTCCTCCACTACCGGCTCTCTCCTCCACTCCTGGCTCACTTCTCCACTACCAGCTCTCTCCTCCACTCCTGGCTCACTTCTCCACTACCGGCTCTCTCCTCCACTACCGGGTCTCTCCGCCACTCCTGACTCACTTCTCCACTACCGGCTCTCTCCTCCACTCCCGGCTCTCTCCTCCACTACCGGCTCTCTCCTCCACTCCTGGCTCACTTCTCCACTACCGGCTCTCTCCTCCACTACCAGCTCTCTCCTCCACTCCCGGCTCTCTCCTCCACTCCTGGCTCACTTCTCCACTCCCGGCTCTCTCCTCCACTCCCGGCTCTCTCCTCCACTCCCGGCTCTCTCCTCCACTCCTGGCTCACTTCTCCACTACCGGCTCTCTCCTCCACTCCCGACTCTCTCCTCCACTCCCGGCTCTCTCCTCCACTACCGGCTCACTTCTCCACTACCTGCTCTCTCCTCCACTCCTGGCTCACTTCTCCACTACCGGCTCTCTCCTCCACTACCGGCTCTCTCCTCCACTCCCGGCTCTCTCCTCCACTCCCGGCTCTCTCCTCCACTACCAGCTCTCTCCTCCACTCCTGGCTCACTTCTCCACTACCGGCTCTCTCCTCCACTACCGGCTCTCTCCTCCACTACTGGCTCTCTCCTCCACTCCTAGCTCACTTCTCCACTACCGGCTCTCTCCTCCACTCCCGGCTCTCTCCTGCACTCCTGGCTCTCTCCTGCACTCCTGGCTCTCACCTCCACTCCCGGCTCTCTCCTCCACTCCCGGCTCTCTCCTCCACTCCTGGCTCTCTCCTCCACTCCCGCCTCTCTTCTACCCTCCCAGTTTTCTTCTCCACTCCCGCCCCTCTCCTGGCTCTCTCCTCCACTCCCGGCTCTCTCCTCCACTCCCGGCTCTCTCCTCCACTCCCGGCTCTCTCCTCTATTCCTGGCTCTCACCTCCAATCCCGGCTCTCTCCTCCTCTCCCGGGTCTCTCCTCTCCTCCCGGCTCTCTCCTCCACTCCCGGCTCTCTCCTCCGCTCCTGACTCTCTTCTCCACTCCCGGCTCTCTCCTCCACTCCTGCCTCTCCCCCGCTCTCTCCTCCACTCCCCCCTTTCTCCCGGCTCTCTCCTCCACTCCCCCCTCTCTCCCGGCTCTCTCCTCCACTCCCGGCTGTCTCCTCCACTCCTGGCTCTCTCCTCCACTCCTGGCTCTTTCCTTTATTCCTGGCTCTCACCTCCAATCCCGGCTCTCTCCTCCTCTCCCAGCTCTCTCCTCCTCTCCCGGCTCTCTCCTCTCCTCCCGGCTCTCTCCTCTCCTCCCGACTCTCTCCTCTGCTCCCGGCTCTCTCCTCCGCTCCCGGCTCTCTCCTCCACTCCTGCCTCTCCCCCAGCTCTCTCCTCCACTCCCCCCTCTCTCCCGGCTCTCTCCTCCCCTTCCGGCTCTCTCTTCCACTCCCAGCTCTCTCCTCCACTCCCAGCTCTCTCTTGGACACTTCTCCATTTGGCACTGCAGGCTGTGCTCTCTCTCCCCCTCCTCCTTTCTGCTAGTGCAGGAGTGTGTGTCTGTGAATGGTGTCAGGAAGGAAGAGAGAGAGCGAGAACACAGCCCGCTCCACGTCCCGGCTCTTTCCTCCTCTTCTCACTGCACCATGCTCTGGGTTGACAGGAGTAGTGATTCTGTTGTCACTGATCCTGTCAGCCTTGTAACAGAAGGAAAGCACCCGCCATTCCTACAGTAAACCATTGCGCCCAGCTGTCCCTCCTGCCCACACCTTGTTTCGGCCCAGCATTGAGGGCCTAATTACTTCATGTTGCTTGTTAACATGTGTTGGCGGGTGTAGTTAGTTTGTCCACCACTAGGGGGCTCTGTCCTAATACAGTGTGGTAGAAGGAATTATATAATTGGGTGTTAGGCGACTTTTAAAGGAATACATACAACAAATGTGTTGTCGCTTCAAAAAACATTTTATAAAAATAAATCAAATTTCCAAAAAACGTGTCCATAAAAAGTTCTTAGAAGAAAAGTGCTCAGTGCCTGAATCCAATATTCTTTATGTACATCTCCAGTGTCTCCACCACCAAGGAAAAACACCCGGGAATGATTACCAGACGTACTGTACAGTATATGACTCCGAAATAACAGAGAAGTCATAAAATGTGCACGTCATCAAGCCAAGTCTCCAAACATCCTTCTGCCCATAACAATGTCACACCAAAGGGGCATACCTCCCAACATTTCGAGATGGGAATGAGGGACACCTACTGTACTAGCAAACGTATGTAGGCATAGGACAAGCCCGCTGCCACGCCCCTTAAAGGGGACATAACCAAAAAAAAAAAAAGGATAATAAAATCAACAAGTGCTTCTTTTACCACTAATATTCCTTTATATTGGCTTTTAAAATTAACAATTGCAGCAATTTAGAATTTGGATGAAAGGTTTAGCACTGGGAAACACTTTTTGAAAGATAAAAAATGCCTTATTTATACAACTATATAGATCAGACCAAAATGAGGGACAAATGAGTGGGAATGATGGACAGAGGGACATTGCTCTAAATCAGGGACAGTCCCTCGAAATCAGGGGACAGTTGGGAGCTATGCAAAGGGGTAACTTCTCCGGTAATGACTCCATGCGTGTAAGTATGTGAAAGACATCCAGAAGCTCCACGTAGCATGAAAACAGCATAAAGTCACAATATCTGGTCCAAAAAACTTACTTCTGGGTCACTTCTGGTAAGCGTGAAAATATCACATATCGCCCAAATTAAAGGAAACCTTCCTTTACTGATATAATGGGTGGTGTTAGTGGCCATATAAATGTTGGAACATGGCAGCTGAACCCCTCCAGAGCTGTTTGGATGTAGTCAGGGCCGTTTGAAGGAATTTGGGGGCCCCAAGCAAAATGGACATGGAGGCCCCCCCAACCCCCCCCCCCGCACGCACGCAAAGCCCCCTTACTACTCCCCCTGTGTTCTTTTTAACCCCCCCTCCCTACCGCGTACCACGCGGCAAGAGATTCAGTTTTCTGTTCCCGGCCGGCCGGACTGAAAGGAAGTGAGCACTCAGTGTGTGCACTTCCTGTCATTCCGGCCGGGAACAGGAAACTGAATCTCCTGAGTCCTGTACCGCGCGGACTGCAGGAGGAAGGAAGAGGAGCTCGGCCACGCTACCGGCTGCAGCTTATAGGAAGCGGCGGCGCGGCTGGGGCCCCAGGCCAGCTCGGGGCCCCAAGCAATTGCTGGTTTTGCCTGTCCTGTCGCGACGGACCTGGATGAAGTCAGCTACTGCCAACCTCCCTGAACAGGGCTGCAGCACCGGGTGAGGAAGTTCAACACCCAAAAAAAAAAAAGTTGTAGTCACCCTGGCTCTTTTACGGTCTGCAGCAAACTGCGATCAGGATGTAAAAGGCCTTCTATAGGCCAGGTTAAGTGTCCTCTGACATGAGTAGAAGTACACCTGGGAACGAGTGTAACATCTGGGAGCGTGCCTGGCCTGGCAGACCTATAGAAGGGGACATTGGAGGTGACTGGGAAACTCATGAGGGCAGGCTTGTTTCCACTCTGTGGTGCTCCCAAGGAGAGAAGAGGATGTACCATCTTCCTATGTGCTGTCTAAGGCTAACTGTGGAGTCAGACAGGGCACCTCGCCTCCCTCCACAGGTGTCCGCCAACACAGCAAGCAAGTTGATGGTTACTTTCGCAGATGGAACTTTTTTTCTGTCTCTAAGCATTTTCCTGAGGCAAGCATCTCATGAGGGATGGAGGGGGGGGGCTGTCAATTAAATTATCCTAGGAAAACGAGCAACTGCTTGGAGATGGAGAAATTGGAGTCTATCAAATGAGGGATCTCCTTGTTTGCTACGTTGTTGGATGGCTGTGGAGGGAGAAGGGGTGTCCTGTTCAACCTCACAGCTAGCCTTAGACAGCACCTCGAAAGATGGGACAAAACACTTTTGTTAACTTTTGTCCCATGTGGAACACCATCTAATAGTTAAAATGAATTTGAGACTTCTCCTGCATCAATCCTCCGCTATCTGCAAGTTTTCATGACACCAGGAGATAAAAAGGTGACAGGGCGGGGAGCTCCATCACGCAGCCTGTGATTTAACAGCCTCAGCTCAGTTCCTGTGTGCTGCGGGAAAGGGGGTGCGTTCCTTTCTTCCAATCAGCTCTCAGCTCTCCTCACTGAGCTCAGCAGAGTGTAATTTCAGCTCCACGCCCCATGCTTTCTGGATATAGAGGAGACTGCAGATAAACAGGTACAACTTATGTAGAAGGATTTGTTTTATCTCTGTGTATCCCTTGAGGCCAGTCTCTTCATTGGGTATATGTAAGGGTTTATAACCACTTTAATTCCACTTTAATACAGTGATTTCCTATGATCACCAGCTCTATCTAGTGACTATAATGTGGTACTTTTCCAGAGAAATCTTAATAGGGAAAAATACAGAATTATGGCCAATAGATGGTGCTGGTGTTCATAGGAAATCACTGTAATATGCCAAATATGGTCAGAACTCCTGAGGGCCGGGCTAATGCTTGTGAAATTCGCCCAATAGATATTTTATAAGAAGACCCTTAGAAGTAAAACTCCAATACATTTATTTACAATTTTTCAACTCCCACCCCTATCCTCTGTCCAAAAAAAAAAAAAAATGCCTTCCACTTCATCGGGGTTCACCCCGCGTTACAACTACCCCTGTATGGCTTAACCGTATTGGCAAAATCGCAGAAAAAGAGGGACTTATTCTTATAGCACCAGACTCCCCATCTAAATTCTCAAGAATTTGGGCCTGTTGAACCCACTTCTGCTCCACAGAGAGACATTCAACCCCGATGAGATTAAACCATCCCGAACACCCCCCCCCCCCCCCCCGTTAGCTAGCTGTCTACCTCCATTGAAACTCTTAACAAGATCATTCCTTGACCTAACACTAATAACCTCCTGCCCCTACCCAGGGGGTGAGCCGGGGAGGGACCATTCCCCCACTCTAAAGGAGACCCCTCTTGAATAGATCCAAGTACTGATCTCTACCTATAGGCTGCCCTCTGTGGAGACTGAGAAGATAACACCTTCTGATTTCCCTTCATCCTTGCCTCCACACACCCTCCTCTTATCTACCCCCCTGGGGTAGTTTTTTTTTTTCCGTCTCCATCATCTACCTTCTTCCCCTTTCTCTGTTTTCCCTCTCCTCCGTACTACCCTTCCCCACCGACACATGATCACACGTACATTAGCACAGGTGGTTAGCCGTCATCCTTACATCCAACACCAATAAGCTGACCAGCTTAGAACGTCTCCTTCACAGTAGGGTTGCCACCTCATCCCTTTAAACCCGAACACATATGAATTATACAGGTTCTTGGGATAACTGAATGCAGATACGGCACTGAGTGAGTTTAATTACCACCTTAATCAGCCACAGAACCTGTTTAATTAATATGTGTTCGGCTTTAAAGGGATGAGGTGGCAACCCTACTTCACAGTCACAATCCATTCCTAGGGCTCAACCCTTCCTTACCCAATTAGACAACTGAATATATACACAAGCCCACCCGGGCTAGTCTTAGCTCGAGGAATAAGAAACGCCTTTTCAATATGCTCCACACTTCATAAGTTACGATTTCGTCGAACCCCTTGTTTTAATTCATACACAGACCTGTGTTGAATATTGGGACCAAGGGCTACTTTGCCTGGTTTGATATGCTTCAAGGAATAACATTACACCCACTATGTACACATTATGGATGTTCAATTAGCTTTTGATATCGTGTATTGTTATACTTTTTCCAATAAAACCTATTTGGAACCAAAAAAAAAAAATGCCAACTTTGACTTACCTGGTCCAGCATTGGTCCTGACTTCCTCCTCAGTCAAGCACCCATGGTCCTATTCAGGGCAGAAAGTCACGCTATCATTCTGGCCATTTCCTGTGACCTCAACCTGTTGTTTGCGCCCCCCCCCCCCCCCCCCCGCCCACTTAATGGGAGCCCATCAGGGCTTTCAGTACTCCAGGACAGTCCTAGAAGAATGCCCAAAGTCACCTACATGACTGGATTGGCTAGACAACTTTACTAAAAGGCATGTATTAGGTAGGTATGGGGGTTCTTTGAGGGTGGGAGGAGGCAGGTGGGACGTTGGGGGGGTCAGAGTTTTACTTTTATTTAAAAAAATTAAGGTTTTGAGTCTATTGGATATACACTCATTCGAAAGAGAATTCTAGTTCCAGTATACGGTGGTTTACACCACACCAGCACTGCAAAACTCTCGCCCCTTCTGACAGCCTCGTGGGGCTGAAGGTTGAGGACCTCCAGTCTAGTTTATGAGCGTCATTAGCATTTTATATTTAACATTTACACTGTGATGGATGAGTCCAATAATCAGCGCCTTTGATCCATGTCCTTCATATCACTTATCAATAGGAACAGAGCCGGATCAATGGCGGGGTCTCTGATCTCTGCCGTTAAAAGACTTTCTAAATCATTGCGCGAGAATTGTCCGGGGCTGGAACAACTTGATAAATAGACCCCAGGGGACGTCAGAGATTAGTACAATTTGCTATGTATCAGGAAAGCGGTTTAATACCGGGCAGCTGTCACATATTACCGCCGGAAGGTTCACACCATTCATCTGCTTACGGTACAATAAAGTCAATGAGAAGTCTTAAAGGGAACCTAGCGACAGATTTCTCTTTTATTCTACAGGAGGAGATCCATGCTTACTATAAAAAAAAAAAAAAAATAATAATCCTAAAAATTGTCTCTGTATAAAAGGTTTAAAAACATACTTACCAGCCCATGGAATCCAGTGTTGTCTTGTTTGTAGGGAAAGTTCTCTCTTCACTGCTCCTCTCTGGGGCCACCATCTGGAATCCATTTCCGGTGCATGTCGGGAGTTGGAAGGACCATGCATGAAGAGATGTAGCATTGCACCAATGTGGTTGTACCCCTTGGAGGGACCCAGGAATGGGACTACATATTTGAAGCTACTGTGACCACGAGATGACAATGCCACTGTGTGATTTCACAGAAGATAGTTGTCACCATGTTACAGGAAGTGGAAAAATAACACATCTAGAGGCAAAATCAACAGGGGGAAACGCATATTACAACGAAAAAAAAAAAAAAAAACTGTGTTAATGTTAGAGACCGTCTACATTAAATGTCATTTTTTCCCAGTGTTCCATTTTTATGTGTCTTCCTGTGTAACTCTGCTTCCTGTACTGACTTCTCAGGTTTAAATAACTTATAAGGAGTTCTCACCATCCCTGTGCTGAGTTCCCAGGTCTGTACACCTGCTGTGCCCATTATGAGCGGCCCCCACCATCCCTGTGCTGAATTCCTGGGGTCTTTATACCTGCTGTTTCCATTATGAGGGGTTCCCACCATCCCTGTGCTGAGTTCCTGGGTCTGTACACCTGCTGTGTCCATTAGTGGAGTCCCACCATCCCCACACTGAGTTCCTGGGTCTACACACCTCCTGTGCCTATTATGAGGGGTTCCCACCATTGCTGTGCTTAGTTCCTGGGTCTGTACACCTGCTCTGCCCATTTTAAGGGGTCCCCACCATCCCTGTGCTGAGTTATCAGGTCTGCGCACCTGCTGTGCCCATTATAAAGGGTTCTCACCATCCCTATGCTGAATTCCCAGCTCTGTACACCTTCTGTGCTCATTATGAGGGGCTCAAACCACCCCTGTGCTGAGTTCCGGTGTCTGTACACTTGCTGTGCCCATTATGAGGGTGTCCCACCATCCCTGTGCTGTTCTCAGGTCTGTACATCTGCTGTGCCCATTGTGAGGGGTTATCACCATGCCTGTGCTGAGTTCCCGGGTCTGTACACCTGCTGTGCCTTTTATGAGGGGCCCCCACCACCCTTGTGCTGAGTTCCTGGGTTTGTACACCTGCTGTACCCCTTCTGTGCCCATTATGAGGGGTTCTCACCATCCCTGTGCTGAGTTCCTGGGTTTGTACACCTGCTGTGCCCATTCTGTGCCCATTATGAGGGGTTATCACCATTCCTGTGCTGAGTTCCCAGGTATGTACACCTGCTGTGCCTATTATGAGGGCCCCCCACCATCCTTGTGCTGAGTTCCCGGGTCTGTACACCCGCTGTGACCATTATGAGGGTTTCCCACTATCCCTGTGCTGAGTTCCTATGTCTGTACACCTGCTGTGCCCATTATTAAGGGTTCTCATTATCCCTGTGCTGAGTTCCCGGGTCTGTACATCTGCTTTGCCCTTTATGTGGGGTTTCCTCCATCCCTGTGCTGAGTTCCCGGGTCTGTACACCCGCTGTGCCCATTATGGGAAGTTTCAACCATCCCTGTGCTGAGTTCCTGGGTCTGTACACCCGCTGTGCCCATTATGGGAAGTTTCAACCATCCCTGTGCTGAGTTCCTGGGTCTGTACACCCACTGTGCCCATTATGAGGGGTTGCTACTGTCCCTGCACCAAGTTCCAATGTCTGCACACCAACTGTGCTCTTTGTGATGATCCCAGGTGGATTCCTTTATTTTACCTTATGGTAAAACAATAAGATTTGTAATGGGAACACCCAGTATTACAAGACAGAGAGGGACCATCCTAGGGTGTAGAGATCCAGCTTCGGAGTCTGGCAGCCTTATCCCCCGTACACGGACTTTTCGACGGACTAGGTCTGGCGGACTTTTCGACGGACTTTCCAAATGAACGGTCTTGCCTACACACGATCAACCAAAGTCCGACGGATTCGTACGTGATGAAGTACGACCGGACTAAAACAAGGAAGTTCATAGCCAGTAGCCAATAGCTGCCCTAGCGTAGATTTTTGTCTGTCGGACTAGCATACAGATGAGCGGACTTTTTGACCGGACTTGAGTCCATCGGAAAGATTTGAAACATGTTTCATTTCTAGGTCCGTCAAACTTTTGGGAGAAAAAAGTCTGCTGAAGCCCACACACGATCGAATTATCCGACGGACTCCGGTCCTCCGTACCAAGTCTGCCGCAAAGTCCGCTCGTGTGTAAGCGGCATTAGAAGATGTATAAAAAGCAGGCAAATACTTCGATCCATCAGACTCCACTTGTAACTGAAACACCCCCTTTTGAGTGGACCAACCCTTTAAGTAGAACCAGCTTTGGATGGCACACGCCAGACTTTATAGGGTTAAAGCCAGCGTCTGTGTGGCTACCTCGATCCATCAATAACCAAGAACCCTGTTATCAGATTGTTGTCTCTTTGTAAATTCTTAATGTTCACAGGAGGTTCCTGGCACTCGGCGCCCAGCCTAGAGTACGCGATGCCAGCCCCAGCCAACGTCCCCCCTCTTTGTCGGAGGAGATCTTGGCTGCCTCCCTCCCATAAGTGCTCCACTCCATTATGCAAGCCTTGACATGTTCCCGGTAATTACCGGCGATGATACCACCTCTGCTATAATTAAGGAATGATTATGTCGAACGAAATGAGCCAAGATGGGCCTGGGTCCTGGGGATGCCAGAGAGGAGCCTGTCAGGGATTATTGATGAGCTGCGGTGGCCAGTCTGGAGCGGCAGACTATCGCTCTGCGGTGGGAATCATATCCCACCTGTGTTGGAATCTACAGACTCCTAATATGCAGAAGAAAAGAAATTTGATTGTAAGCTGTGTGGGACAGGTGTCTAAGCCCTGGTTCACACTGAATGTGACTTTGAAATTGCGCTACTTCTCTTGAAATAGCGCGATTTCAAAGCCACAGGTCAGTGCGATTTCAGGTGCGACTTGCCTGACATCTGTGCAACTTCATGCAAGGTGCACCTGAAATCGCAAAAAAAAATAGTGCAGGAACCTTTTTTTTTTTTTTATCGATGCGGCACCGCAATTTTAGAGTCGCACCCATTTGAAAGGTTCCTTTGCTGACAATAGGGTGCGATTTGGAACTGTGAAATCTCTGAGAAAGTCCTTTCTTTGTCTAACTTTGCAATGAATTGTCGAGGGCTGCAGAACTTGGAGGGCCAATGCATACAGATGCATCTCAAAAAATTTGAATATCATCAAAAAGTTATTTCAGTAAATCAACTTAACCACTTATGGACCGCCGCACGACGATACACGTCCTAAGTTTGAAAAGGAATATAGCTAGCTGCCTCTTCTTTCGGCCAGCGGTCCGCTTTCCAATAAGAGTGGCCTCTGCGGTGGATTCACTGCGAGATCACTTTTATCGGCGGCGGTAGAGGACCCCCCCCCCTCCCGCCTCGCTCAGGTGCCCTCCACCGCTGCCGACGGCTCCGGTAAGCCATAATCATCAAAATTAAAAGAAAGAAATGCTTGAAATATACTACTGTGTGTAACAATCTCTATAAAATACCATATATACTCGAGTATAAGCCGACCCGAATATAAGCCGAGGCACCTAATTTTACCACAAAAAACTGGGAAAACGCATTGATTCGAGTATAAGCCTAGGGTGAGAAATGCGCAGCTACTGTAAGTGGAAAAGAGGGTCAACAATGCCCATTTGAATGCCTCACTGTGCCCATTTGCAGCCTCACTATGCCCATTTGCAGCCTCACTGTGCCCATTTGCAGCCATAGGTCCCCCAAACTTCAAACTCGGTAGTTAAGGGCTCCTAGATGCCTCCTAGCTGAAGGGTCCCGAAATGACATTGCTGCAGATGGACACAGTTGACCGACTTTGGGGCCCCGTATCTCGGAAGTGCTAGGAACCCCAAATTTGGTGTGCAAACCGTGGAATTAGCACCACCAATATATCCAAAGCTGGGGTTCCTAGCACCAAGTGGCCCCGAGATACAGGGCCCCAAAAATTGGTTCAGAACATGTCAAGCACTTTTCTGCAGCAGAGAATGACATTTTCCGAACCGTAATACTGTGCACCTGAAGGCACAGGCGCTCCCATTGGCGCCAAGGAATACAGGAAGAAGACATGCACGGAGGAGTCGGAGGACACACAGGAGCCGTGTTACCGTCCCACAGCTCTCTGCCTGTCCCTGCCTGACCCACCACCACGATGGAGTAAGTGCCGGGCAGACAGTGGGCGGGCACAAAGGCTGCATATGATGGGCACAGTTGGCTGCATATGATGGGCACAGAGGCTGCATATTATAGGCACAGTTGGCTGCATTTGATGCATAGTTACCAACTGTCCCGGATGTCCTGGGACATTCCCGGGATTTAGACTCTATTCCCGATTTTATTGTTTCCTGGGAAATTTCCAGAGAAATCCGGTTCTTCACGGATTTTCGCTGCTGCTTGCCGCCGCTAGAGGTCCGCGGCCGGCGGCGACATTGTCTCCGCTGGCCGCCATTTTTAAGAAGACCAGGGAGACGGCTGGAGGGCTGAACATAGCTCCTGCATCGCCGCCCACCCTCCGCCCTGCTCCGCCTCGCCCCGCCTACCCCCCGCTGCCACTGGGGACACCTAATGTGGGGGGGGCTCTGCTGGGGACATCTGATGTAAAGGGGGCTCCGCTAGGGACTCCTGATGTGAGTGGGGGCTCCGCTGGGGACTCCTGATGTGAGGGGTCTCTGCTGGGGACTCCTGGTGTGAGGGGGGCTCTGCTGGGGACTCCTGGTGTAAGGGGGGCTCCGCTGGGGACTCCTGATGTGAAAGGGGGCTCTACTGGGGACTTCTGATGTGAGGGGGCTCCGCTGGGGTCTCCTGATGTGAGGGGGGCTCCGCTGAGGACTCCTGATGTGACGGGGCTCTGCTGGGTACTCCTGATGTGAGGGGGGCTCCGCTGGGGGCTCCTGATGTGAGGGGGGCTCCGCTGAGGACTCCTGATGTGAGGGGGCTCCGCTGAGGACTCCTGATGTGAGGGGGGCTCCTCTGGGGACACCTAAAGTGAGGGGGGCTCTGCTGGGGACATCTGATGTAAGGGGGGCTCCACTGGGGACACCTGATGTAAGGGAGGCTCCGCTGGGGACACCTGATGTAAGGGGGGCTCCACTGGGGACACCTGATGTAAGGGGGGGCTCCGCTGAGGACACCTGATGTAAGGGGGGCTCCGCTGGGGACACCTGATGTAAGGGGGGCTCCGCTGGGGACACCTGATGTAAGGGGGGCACAGCTGGGGACACCTGATGTAAGGGGGGCACAGCTGGAGACATCTTATGTAAGGGGGGCTCTGCTGGTGACACCTGATGTAAGGGGGGGCTCCACTGGGGACACCTGATGTAAGGGGGGCACAGCTGGAGACATCTTATGTAAGGGGGGCTCTGCTGGTGACACCTGATGTAAGGGGGGGCTCCACTGGGGACACCTGATGTAAGGAGGGGCTCCGCTGGGGACACCTGATGTGAGGGGGGCTCCGCTGGGGACATCTGATGTAAGGGGGGCTCCGCTGGGGACACCTGATGTAAGGGGGGGAATCCGCTGGGGACACCCGATGTAAGGGGGGCTCCACTGGGGACACCTGATGTAAGGGGGGCTGCGCTGGGGACACCTGATGTAAGGGGGGCTCTGCTGGGGACACCTGATGTAAGGGGGGGCTCCGCTGGGGACATCTGATGTAAGGGGGGCTCTGCTGGTGGCACCTGATGCAAGGTCGGACTCTTCTGGGACACCTGATGCAAGGATGGACGGCTGGTGGCAGGCGACGTGGCAGGTGACACGCTCAGGGATCCCACTGATTCAACATTATGTTGAGTTGAATGATTTCATTTTATATTACAATGTAATAATAGAAATAATGCACTTCAATCATCCTGACACCATAACAACCATGGTGCCGGGATGATTGAAGTGCTAACACCAGGTGTTTGGAGTATCTTTATCTGCTGATTGTTAAACTTCCTAGAATACACATATTTCCATTGTTGTGTAGAATCTGGGGCTGCTGTCCCTCCATCCCTCTCCCCCCCCTTTCCCTCTCCATCCCTCATTCATCTCAGACTCTAACCACACCCTTTGAGCCACGCTCATTTAAGACACGCCCACTATTTCACGTAAACCACGCCCATATTTCGCTGCGGCGCGCTTTGCCTGATGCATTTTTACTTTTTCCCTGTGCCACGCCCACAAATGCATGCCTCGCCCCCTAATTATAACAAGACTCCGCCTACAGCCAAAAAAGTGTCCCTACATTTTTTTTTTACGATGTTGGCAACTATGATGATGGACATAGAATCTGCATATGTTGGGAACAGTGGCTGCATATGATGGGCACAGAGTCTGCATATGTTGGGAACATGGCTGCATATGATGGGCACAGTGGCTGCATATAATGGGCACAGTTGGCTGCATATGATGGACACAGTGGCTGCATATGATGTTTTTGTTTTAGTATTTTTCAGTTTGCTTGTACCCCCCCCCCCCAAAAAAAAATTTTGAGCACCAGCCGCCACTGTAACTGGGTACTGACATTTATGACATTTATAGGTAAAGTTCCTCTAGATCAACTGTGGGTGAAGGATTGTGACTATAGAATTGTATGTTGTTTTTTTTTATTTTAATTTTTTTTTATTGGTTGAACTAGATGGACTTGTGTCGTTTTTCAACCTGACTAACTATGTAACTACTGAGTGGGGGATCAGCAGAGCTGGGGGTTACTACTGAACACTGATTGGGTCACCTCCCCCAGTCAGTCCCCCCCCCGGCATGATTAGAATCACTCCCTAGGTAACGCATTTAACCCCTTGATCGCCCCCTAGTGTTAACCCCTTCCCGTGACATTTATACAGTAATCAGTGCATTTTTATAGCACCGATCGCTGTATAAATGCGACTGGTCCCAAAATAGCGTCAAAACTGTCCAATGTGTCCGCCGCAATCTCGCCGTCCTGAACAAAAATCGCAGATCGCCGCCATTACCAGTAAAAAAAAAAAAAAATGCCATAAATCTATCCCCTATTTTTTAGACGCAATAACTTTTGCGCAAACCAATCAATATACGCTTATTGCGACATTTATTTATTTTTTACCAAAAATATGTAGAAGAATACATATCGAAGAAGAAATATGTTTGTTTTTTTTTTTTAAATTGGGATATTTATTATAAATAAGGTTAATTTATTTTTTATTTATTACAAAAAGTAAAAAAAATATTGTGTTTTTTTCAAAATCGTCGCTCTTTTTTTGTTTATAGCGCAAAAGATAAAAATCGCAGAGATGATCAAATACCCTGTTTCCCCGAAAATAAGACCTAGCGTGATTGTCGGTGATGGCTGTAATATAAGCCCTACCCCCCAAATAAGCCCTACCCTGTTTCCCCGAAAATAAGCCCTACCCTGAAAATAAGACCTACAAGGACTTTAACTAGGGATTATTTGAGGGGTAGGGCTTATATTGCAGCCATCACCGACAATCACGCTAGGTCTTATTTTCGGGGAAACAGGGTACCACCAAATGAAAGCTCTAATGTGGGGGGAAAAAAAATGACAAAAATGTCATATGGATACAGCGTTGTACAACCGCGCAATTGTCATTTAAAGTGTGATAGCGCTGAAACCTAAAAAAATTGGCCTGGGCAGGAAGGTGGGGGGAAAATGCCCGGTGTTGAAGCGGTTAATACCGCTTTGAATAGGGTCTTCAGATGGTCTTTCATATTAAATGAAATCAATTAAGGTTATAATTAAAATGAAGGTTGTGTGCTGAGAGTGCCCCCCCCCCCCCCCCCATCACCACGACCAAACCGGGTTTGGCTTCTGAGCCAGCAGAATGTTCTCCTGACCGCCGCCAATAGCCAATCATGGAGGTCACCTGATACAGAAGCCGCACCACTTTCCAGGCCACGAAAGCTCACCTAAAGGCATTAAGGGGTTAAATGCCTTCCAGCTCTGGTAGACCGGCGAAGCGCGTTATTCCGTCACAGAGCCCCCCTTTTAGATCAGCCGTTAGTTTAGCGTTAGTCCCGAGGTGTGCGGAGTCGGGGAATTGTGTACTAAACACTTTGTGTACCTTGTATACATCTAAATCGCGGCGTTCCATCAATGTCAGCGGCGTACACCTGGAATCCGGGGCCGCTCCGCAAGGTGAAACGTGTCAGCAAAACGTCTAGCAAGCAACTAATTAAAACATTTGCAAAGCTCTACAAACAGAGAATCAGTGCGGCAGAAAAATACCATTACCATAATGCTGAAAACACTAAAAATAATCCGAGAGCGTCTGCGGGGAAGGCGACGGCGTGAAGGTTCCTCCGGGATAATGACTTCCTGAGCTCCTCGCGTTTCCTGACTGATATCCCTCAAAAGGTGAAGAGCGAAATCCGGGATTCCACAATTAACACTATGTCGTCAAAAGTATTGGGACGCCTGCCTTCACACGCACGTGAACTTTAACGGCGTCCCGGTCTTATGCCGCGTACACACGATCGGACATTCCGACAACAAAATCCGTGGATTTTTTTTTTTTTTCCGACGGATGTTGGCTCAAACTTGTCTTGCATACACACGGGTTGCACAAATCTTGTCGGAAATTGCGGACGCTGAGAACGCGGTGACGTACGACGCATACGATGAGCCGAGAAAAATGAAGTTCAAGAGCCGGTGCGGCTCCTTCTGCTTGATTCCGAGCGTGCGTGGCACTTTGTGCGTCGGAATTGTCTACACACGATCGGAATTTTCGCGAATTTGTCGGAAAATTTGAGATCCGGATCTCAAATTTCGTGTGACGGAAATTCCGATGGAAAATGTCTTGATGGAGCCTACACACGATCGGAATTTCCGACAACAGGCTCCCATCGAACGTTTGTTGTCAGAAAATCCGACCGTGTGGCATTGGTCCGTAGGGTTCAATATTGAGTTGGCCCACCCTTTGGCAGCTATAAACATTCCCATAGACACACTCCTAAACCTTGTGGACAGCCTTCCCAGAAGAGTTGAAGCTGTTAAAGCTTTCTATTTCATTACATTTCTTATTTTAGACACAGTGATGCCATCACTGGGTTTCTGTGCTTCTCTATGTAATGTGGGCAGATAATGGCTGGTGGGAGGAGCCTGTATAGCTGCCTGAAAACATCACAGCACCCGGCCTCAGCACTCCTCTCCGGAGCCCTCAGTCCTGACGCAAGCAGTGGGCCGGCTCTTGGGAGGAGTTATGCAAATATCAAAATGCCTTGATGGGACGGATGTCAGTCTGGAAGAGTAGGCATTCCTAGGCGGGCTGGATTTGCATGGTAATGGTATTGCAAACATGCAATGCTGAGCCTCCATGACTAAAAAAACTGAAATCTGAAGATTGAAAAGGGCGGGCCAGGAGTAGTCAGGCTGAGGAGGAGAGAGCTGGATGATGCTGGACGTTTTCCAGCCAAGAAAATGAGGTGGGCTCTATGTTCCTGCAGCCTCTAATGCACTTTGGGTGAAGTCAAAGCAGAGGCAGGGGCAGACTGACCATTGAGCCACTTGGGCATTGCCCGAGGGCCCTGGGCCACTAGGGGGCCCCATCAGGGTTGCCAGCCTCAGTAAAATCAGGGACAGTATGTATAAATCTGTGTTTTTTTTTACATCTGTCTCTGAAATGTCCCTTACCTACATCCTTCTGGTCTAAAAATCCAGAGATTATAGCTGCCCCACCTCTCCAGTACCTTCTCTGCCAATAGAAACATGTCTGTGTATACTGTGTGTACATGTATGTGTATACTGTGTGATTGTATACTGTGTGGCCCCATAATCTTTGATTGCCCGGGGGCCCCATGAGTTGTCAGTCCGCCCCTGATCAGAGGAAGCCATTTCAGTCCAGGAGAGGAGCCGGTACAACTGTGCAACACTGAAGGGGAGGCCGGAGATTGCTATGACTAAGGCAGCTGACGAAACATGTAAGCTGTCTTTATCAGTTATCGCCTTTTAAATGAATACGTACTATATATATATATATGCAGTAGATATACATATCTCTTTATACATAAGGGACGATTTGTATGTATTTGTATTATATGTATGTCAAAAATAGATTTTATTAGTATTATTGTTCAAGTTATGTCATATATATATATGGAAAGATAGAAAGCAGATTTTGTTGAAATACAGGGACAGTGCCACAGAATCCGGGACGGTTGGGGGAAATGTATATATATAGAATCTATCTATAATATATTGAAAGAAAGAAAGGTAGATAGAAATCCTAATCTATCTATCTATCTATCTATCTATCTATCTATCTATCTATCTATCTATCTATCTATCTATCTATCTATCTATCTATCTATCTATCTATCTATCTATCTATCTATCTATCTATCTATCTATCTATCTATCTATCTATCTATCTATCTATCTATCTATTTATCTATCTACAATATATCTATATTCAGATAGATAGATAGATAGATAGATAGATAGATAGATAGATAGATAGATAGATAGATAGATAGATAGATAGATAGATAGATAGATAGATAGATAGATAGATAGATAGATAGATAGAATTAAAGCAGATTTTGTTGAAATACCTGGGACAGTCCCACAGAATCCGGGACAGTTGGGAGAAATGTAAAGTCTGGCATTTCAACAGAAACTATCTATCTATCTATCTATCTATCTATCTATCTATCTATCTATCTATCTATCTATCTATCTATCTATCTATCTATCTAGATATACTGTAGATAGATAGATAGATAGATAGATAGATAGATAGATAGATAGATAGATAGATAGATAGATAGATAGATAGATAGATAGATAGATAGATAGATAGATAGATAGATAGAATTAAAGCAGATTTTGTTGAAATACCTGGGACAGTCCCACAGAATCCGGGACAGTTGGGAGAAATGTAAAGTCTGGCATTTCAACAGAAACTATCTATCTATCTATCTATCTATCTATCTATCTATCTATCTATCTATCTATCTATCTATCTATCTATCTATCTATCTATCTATCTATCTAGATATACTGTAGATAGATAGATAGATAGATAGATAGATAGATAGATAGATAGATAGATAGATAGATAGATAGATAGATAGATAGATAGATAGATAGATAGATAGATAGATAGATAGAAGATTTTTTTGAAATGCCAGACCTTACATTTATCCCAACTGTCCCAGATTCTGTGGGACCATCCCAGGCATTTCTCCAAAATCTGCTTTAAATCTATCTATCTATCTATATAGATTTAGATATACAATAGATAGATAGATAGATAGATAGATAGATAGATAGATAGATAGATAGATAGATAGATAGATAGATAGATAGATAGACAGACAGACAGACAGACAGACAGACAGACAGACAGACAGACAGACAGACAGACAGATAGATAGATAGATAGATAGATAGATAGATAGATAGATAGATAGATAGATAGATAGATAGATAGATAGATAGACTATATATATATACTGTATATACATCCTTCTTAACTGTCCTGGATTTTGTGGGACTGTCCCGGGATTTCAACAACTCTGCTTTAAGTACAATGAGGTATAAAAAAGGTTTCTTGGATGTGTTGAGATATTTTGTATTAGAAGGACCTTTGATAAACCCAATAGGACGTGTATTCGGTTGCACACATTGGCCGCATCTTAAAGGATGGCGAGAGACTCTTTCCTCGACCTCACAATAACTCCCATCCCCCGGTGACACTCGCTCCTTTGTTGTCCCTCGCTGACCTTTGTTTTTTTTTTTCTCTGAGCGCGAACCTAATCCAAATTGTATTTGCATGAACCCGTCGCTCCACAATGGGCTCGATTCACCGCGAGACGCCGCGGACGGCGGGCTCTCTTTTCATTCTCTCTGACTTTGCATTGATGAGATGATGGAATTGGCAGGGCCTCCTGGAATATTCCTGAGCGGGCCTCACCCGCCCGCCCGCCTCATTTTCTCTTTCGAGACGCCATACGGAGGTCAATCTGAGACAATTTATTTTGTGATGATGTCCTCTATTATAGTCCTCGGTGATGAGAACGTATTTGATGTCCTTAATATCATTCTGTCAGGTATCCGCGGACCCCTGTGGCCGGCTCCATCCTGCTCGCCGAGTTTTTTTGTTTTTTTTTCTCGAACCGGCGCAGCTGCCAGGCTGAAGCAAACAGGTGCGAAATAGTCATCGCAGCCCAGAAGGGAAACATCAGGCTGGGACTTGATGGATCTTCTCGCTGTTTTCCTGCATAGATTTGCCTGAAATTGTCAGCAGAGCCGGATGGTAATAGCCGGAAAAAAAAAAGACGCGTAAAAGGCACATGGAAAGGAGGCAACGATGGAACAGTAATGTGTCCATTAACACAATAATTTCGTTCTAAATCTAACCAATGCAATGACTTCCACTTTTCCTTAATCTGGTTTCCTGTAAGAGCGGGAGAGGGATTGGAAGTTGTACCGGTGGGGAGAATGCTGGTAGGAAGGTAAACCAGGGTGATGACTCTTCCATGTGCAAAGAAGCCCGTCGCAAAAGACGCAGGAATAGGGGCAGGGCTGGCATGACAGGGTAGCAGGGCCAGCTTGCCAATTTAAGGGTTAACTGGGGGGGTTTCAGTTGGTCAGTGTAGAGGGGGTGGCCAGAATAGTATGCAGCATAGTTAGGTAGGGGCCAGTGTCTGGTGGTCAGTCGGAGGTCACCGGACGAAGAAACAGCTCCCACCCTCCCGCCCTGTTGTTTTGTATTAAATTTAGAACGTTTGCCATTCATTGTTGTAAGTTGTAGTGGTTGGGATCTTTGGAGGCCTTCTAAATTAAGACCAATATGGCATAGTGGGGAACCATCTTGGTATGGGAAGATGCCAGTTAACCGAGGTTTATGGGTATCAGCGTTGGAAGTTGAAGAGTTGGTATTGTCCCCGAATCAGCATGCTGCGACTGGGGACCTGGTGTGTCATGCTGATACTATATAAATTTGGGGTCTTTTCAGTGCCTTCAAAGATCTACAACATGGTTACGATTGATCTAGAAAAGTATTTTTTGTAAATAATATGTTTATGGTGAATTGTTAATAAAATGGAGAGTACGGCCAAGTTTACTCCAAAAGGGTGTCCTCTGGTTATTTAAACATAATAGTAGGGTATGTGAAAAGGTATCAGGCCAGCTTCCATCTGTCTTACCATAGTCATGCTGCTCCTTCATCGTCCAATCAGCAGGCTGTGGGTGTGTTTCTAACCAAGCTGTCCTGCAGTTGCAGTGGTTGTCCTTCACTTAGGTGAGTTAAAAGAGGTCTAAAAAAAGCCAGTCGGTGGTTCGATTGGAAGAAGCGCCCATTGTCACCCGTCTAAGAATAGGTTGGAGTCATCTGGTTTAACCCTTTCACTGCCAGGTCCATACATGAGGGGTTGGGAGGTTATGGGATGGCCATTTGACTTCAACAACAAACTTCAGGGACAACTCTTCCTATATACAGTCTCTATATACAGCACCTCTTCTTCCTCCAGCACACGCTTGAAGAACCCAGCTGGAACACTGTGAAGATCTGGCAGTCACTCGGTCAGATTAAAGCAGTGGCCCATTACAGGCAGGAACCCGAAGCCCCCTTGGTTGTGCAGCAGAATGTCTAGCTTACATCACTCCTGTGGCCACTGATCCCAACACCACCTCTTCAGGCACTGCCTACCCACCTGCCGCCCTGACCTGTAGAGAGGTGAAAGGAGGAGGACACAGCACACTGATGATGTGGAGAAGTAATATGATGGTGGACAGAGCACATCAGTCTCTGTCCCCTTGCAGGCCACAGCTTCACCCCCCCTGCTCCCAGTAATGTCCTCCTCTCACTCTGTCCCCTGACCCTTTTTGCTATGATATTCCCCCACAGTTTCACTCTCCTCCTCCTCCTTCTCACCCCTGCTCGGCTCCTCCGTGAACATTGAGAGAGGTGGCAGCGCCTTCTCAAAGACTAGATCTCCCCAGGACACAAGCAAAGGTTGGTCACAGATATTGAAGATAAAGCAGCCAGCATACATTTGTTTTATTTACAAATAAAGATACATAAAAAGTCCATATGCAGCACTAGAAACAAATAAATGGCAGTCAATTAATTATGATGAAAGGAAGAGATAAGACTCCTGCACCAGTTTCAGTGTGAGATTAGAGCACACAACACCACAGTGTCAAATCCAATTTTCTTACCAGAAAAAAAGTAAAGCGGGCGTATGATGAGGATCAAGCAGCACCAACATCAATCACCAAGTGGATGGCTTCACACCGTGACAACACCAATGGAAAGGCTTGCATCAATCACTTTTCACTAGACAGGACTCCAATTAGATCCCGGTGGATACGGGTTCAGAGTGTCATTAAACTGTTCCTTTTCAACAGGTGCTGCCTGAGCTGCCACTGGGGAGGATCAAAGGTGCAACCATTGGCTCTGGGATGGGAAGGCCCAGTATGGATGGACCGGCACTGCCAGTATCACCCCTGCACCTCCTCCGGCTGCCGTGGTCTTGATTGTCTATTCAATTATGGCGCCGGGCGGCGCCATTACGTTACTGTGCATGCGCCGCCCGGCCAAGCGCGTACAAGCTTTTCCGAGCCCGGCCGACTTCGGAAAGGCGCACGCGCAGTTGCATGGTTGGCTTGCGGCCATCTTTTTTACGGGCACCGATGCCCGTAATGGACTTTAACGGGCAGCCCGAAAAAGGGGTTAAATTTATGGGCTGCCCGTAAATTAACGGGCGGTTGGCAACACTGCCAGGAAGGAATCGAATAAAGTGCGATCTGCACCGCATTCGGTTCATTGGCGCACAGGTGAGACATCCAGGATATTTTAGCCCCCAAATGTTTCATTAACTACTATGTAACAATCAGTATTTTTTATGAGAAAATTACATAGAACCCCCCCAAACATTTCATACGCTTTAAAAAGAAGCGGCCCCAGAAAATAAATTGATGGGTTTTGCAAATTTTATGTCACATGGTGATGGTGCAGCAGTTTTTGAAACGCAACTTTTTTGTAAATTTTTTTTTTTTTCCCAAAAGCCCGCCGGACCTAGAATTGAAACATGTTTTAAATCTTTCCGTCGGACTCAGTTTCTGGCGGAAAGTCCGCTCGTCTGTGTGCTGGTTCGACGGAAAGCCCGCCTGTCTGTATGCTGGTCCAACGGACCAGATACGACGCAAGGGCAGGGTATTGCATTTCGCGCTCCTATTTTCCTATTGCGGCGAGCGCGGGGTATACCAGGCCCTTAGGTCTAGTATGGATTATAAAGGGAAACAGCTAAGCTGAAAAAACGGCGTGGGGTCCCCCCTAAAATCCATAACAAACCCCGATCCAAGCACGCAGCCCGGCCGGTCAGGAAAGGGAGTAGGGACGAGCGAGCGCCCCCCCAGAACCGTACCAGGCCGCATGCCCTCAACATGGGGGGTGGGTGCTTTGGGGGAGGAGGCGCCCTGCAGGGCCCCCCCCACCCCAAAGCACCTTGTCCCCATGTTGATGAGGACAAGGGCCTCTTCCCGACAACCCTGGCCATTGGTTGTCGGGGTCTGCGGGCGGGGGGCTTATCGGAATCCGGGAGCCCCCTATAATAAGAGCCTCTGCCAGCAGAGGTCCGGACTTTTGGGCTTCTTGTCTTCTTCCCTCTTCTCTTCTCCAGATGTTGACGCGACGCTCTCTCCGGCTGGATTGCTCTCTGAGGGCTCCGTTGTGACTTATATAGGCGAAGACCCCGCCCCCTTATGATGTCACATTCCCTGGGCATGCTGGGACTGTGATGTTTTAGGGGGCGTGGTCAACATCACCCATTCGCCTGAAGACAGCGGAGGAGCTGGCCGAAGAACTGGAACACCGGGAGAAGAGGCCAGAGAGAGCGGAGAAGAACCAACCGGACGCTGGGAGAAGAGGAACCGGAGGGACCCCGAAGCCGGAAAAAGACCCCCGAAGCCGGAGGAAGACCCCCGAAGCTGGAGGAAAACCCCCCCGGAGCTGTTTAATAAATTATTTTAAAAACCTGTGTAGTGTATTTTATTATTGACACTTTTTCCCTAGGTGAATGGGTAGGGGTACCATGTACCCCATACTCATTCACATAGGGTGGGGGGCCGCGATCTGGGGGCCCTCTTATTATAGGGGGCTCCCGGATTCCGATAAGCCCCACACCCGCAGACCCCAACAGCCAACGGCCAGGGTTGTCGGCAAGAGGCCCTTATCCTCATCAACATGGGGACGAAGGTGCTTTGGGGGAGGGGGGCCCCGCAGGGCCCCCCTTCCCCCAAAGCACTCACCCCCCATGTTGAGGGCATGCGGCCTGGTACGGATCAGGAGGGGGGGCGCTCGCTCGTCCCCACCCCCTTTCCTGACCGGCCGGGCTGTATGCTCGGATCGGGGGTCTGGTATGGATTTTAGGGGGGACCCCACGCCATTTTTTCGGCGTAGGGCTTCCCTTTATAATCCATACTAGACCTAAGGGCCTGGTATGACCCGCGACGGGGCTCGCAAGGTGTCAATCTCGCCGATAAAAGCGGCAAGATTGACTTCCTTTTCTAGTCCCGTCGCACCTGAGTCACGTTCAAAATGAACGGACTTGTCCATGTGTGGGCAAGTCCGTTCATTCTGAAAGTCCACCGTAACTCCGGCGAAAGTCCGTCGGAAAGACGGGCGGACTTAGCCCGACAGAAAGTCCAGTCGTGTGTGGGCAAGTCTGTCCTTTTTAAAGTCCGGCGCACCTGGCGGACAAAGTCCGTTGGAAAGTGTGCCGGACCAAGTATGCCAGAAAGTCTGATCGTGTGTACGCGGCATAACGCCGAGTAAATAGATACCAAACCCCCTCCCCTTTTGAACCATACCAAGCCACATGCTCTCAACATGGGGGGTGCTTTGGGGCAGAGGGGTCACTGGCTCCAGCACATGGCTATGAGTGGTTCCCAGCCAATGATTTATGGCCGATCTATTGTTGGAGAAAGCTCTGTGTATGTAAACAACACAGAGTTCTCTTCTGACAGCGGCAATTTTTGTTTCCCTGCAAAGCATGGATTAAAAACAAGCACACCCATTAGTAAAAGCAGCACACAGTACACACATTACACATAGTTAGGCACACATTTAACCCTTTGATCGCCCCTGATGTTAACCCCTTCCCAGCCAGTGTCATTAGTACAGTGACAGTGTCTAGTATTATCACTGATCACTGTATTAGTGTCACTGGAGATGTCAGTGGCAGTTAGCCAGTTCCCACAAAGTGTCAGTTAGTGTCAGATTTCCCATCGTCCCGCTATAAGTCATTGATGATCGCTGCCATTACTAGTATTAAAAAAATAAAAATTCCAGTATATATATCATAGTTTGTAGACGCTATAACTTTCACACAAACCAATTCATAAAAACTTATTGGGATTTTTTTTTTTTTTACCAAAGACAAATAGTAGTACGAAAAAAAAGAGCAAAAAGAAACAGAAATATGACGTTTTGCCAAATTAAATGAGCACAAAGAAACACCATAATAATAAAAAAATAAACTTTATAAAAAAATAAAAATAAAAAATAACACCCATAATGTTTATAATATGTGCGTAATATTTTCCTTGTTGTCTTTCACCAGGTGAATGTAGCATTCACTAACATTAAGAAAAAGAGCTTTAAGAACATTCAACCACAAGGTTAACATTTGCCAATAGAGAAAATGTATAGCCTCAGAACATTCAACCGGAAGAGTTAATAGGCTAAGGAAATTTAACCGCAAAAGTTAATAAGCTAAGAACATTCGACCATACAAGTTAACCACTTCAATACCGGGCACTCCCCCCCCCTCCTGCCCAGGCCATTTTTCAGCTTTCAGCACTGTCACACTTTGAATGACAATTGCGCGGTCATACAACGATGTACCCAAATTGCATTTTTGCCATTTTTTCCACACAAATTGAGCTTTCTTTTGGTGGTATTTGATCACCACTGGATTTTTTTTTCTAAACAAATTAAAAAAGTTTGATATTTTTGAAAAAATAAAGTTTTTCTTTGTTACTGTTATAAAAGTTTGTAAATAAGTAAGTTTTCACCTTCACTGATGCGCACTGATGAGGTGGCAATAATGAGGCGGCACTGATGAGGTGGCACTGATGAGGCGGCACTGATAGGCACTAATGAGACGACACTGATGAGGTGGCACTAATGAGGCAGCACTAATGAGGCGGCACTGATGGGCACTGATGAGGTGACACTGAGGAGGTGACACGGATGAGGCAGCACTAATAGGCACTAATGAGGTGGCACTGATGGGCACTAATGAGGCAGCACCAATGAGGCGGCACTGATGGGCACTGATGAGGTGGCACTGATGAGATGACACTGATAGGCACTAATGAGGCAGCACTGATGAGGCGGCACTGATGAGGAGACACTGATGAGACGGCACTGATAGACACTAATGTGGCGGCACTGATGAGGTGGCACTGATGGGCACCAATGAGGCAGCACTGATGAAGTGGCACTGATGGGCACTGATGAGGCGGCACTGATGGACACTGATGAGGTGGCACTGATGAGGTGACATTGATGAGGTGGCACTGATGAGGTGGCACTTATAGGCACTAATGAGACGGCACTGATGAGGTGGCATTGATGAGGTGGCACTGATGGGCACTAATGAGGAAGCACTGATGAGGCAGCACTGATGAGGTGACACTGATGAGACAGCACTGATAGGCACTAATGAGGTGGCACTGATGAGGTGGCACTGATGGACACTGATGGGCATTGATGAGGTGGCACTGATGAGGTGACACTGATGAGGTGGCACTTATAGGCACTAATGAGACGACACTGATGAGGTGGCACTGATAGACACTAATGAGGCAGCACTGATGAGGCAGCACTGATGGGCACTGATGAGGCGGCACTGATATCTAGCACTGATGGACACTGATAGGTCGCATTAATGGCACTGATAGGTGGCACTGATGGGCACTGATAGGTGGCACTGATAGGCGGCACTGATGGGCAGTGATAGGTGGCACTGATGGGCACTGATAAGCGGAACTGATAGGCACTAGTGAGGCGGCACTGATAGGCAGCATTGATGGTCACTGATAGATGTCACTGATAGGCGGCACTGATGGGCATTGATAGGCGGCACTGATGGGCATTGATAGTCAGCACTGATATACAGCACTGATGGGCAATGATGGGCACTGATAGATGGCACTGATAGGCAGCACTAATGAGGATTCATTGAAAAAATGGAGGTGTATCGTCACACGGAGTGGCACCGTGGATACACGTAAAGTAAAAATGTGCCGCGTCCTAACAAATCAGCACCGTTTGGGTCTTGGCGCCCATCACCGCCCTGTCTGAACCAGCACACATTTTCTCTTTTTGTACAGTATATGTGGCGTCACTATAGATGCCTGTTTTCTATGTAGACATATGTATATACTAATCATGTATTTGTAATGTTATGTACTTTGATAGCCACAACATACATTGTCATCGCTCTTGAAGAAGCGTGGTTTGCACGCGAAACATGTCGAGCATTGAACAATTACGTGACATGAGCTGATTGCGGAATCAATAAAATAACATTTTATATAACTACGTAGTTGTTTTGAAGTTGTGCCTATAAAGTCCAAAAGTCCCCCCCTTTTTTGGTTTTTGAGCACCAATGAGGAGGCACTGACAGGCATTACTGATGGACATTTATTGGCATCACTGGGGGGCACTGATTGGCATCACTGGTGAGCATCACTGATGGGGCTGCACTGATAATGACTGCACTGATTACATCAGTGCAGATCCCCCTGTCAGGATAGCCGCTAATCAACTCTCCTCTACTCGAACGGCTTGTTCTGCTGGTTGTCATATTAAGTCCAGTCAGAACAGGGGAGCCACGGCCCGGCCATCATTTTGCTGTAGGCCGAGCGGGATGTGGTTAATAGACTAAGAAAATGTAACTGCATTGAGTTAATAGACCTGCCCGGAAGCAATAGCTTTCCCACCAGCAACAATAGACCCTCTTAGCAACAATGGGTTCCCTCAACAGCCAGCAACAATAGACCCCACCCCGCAACAGTAGATCCTCCCAGAAAGAATGGATTGCCCAAAAGAAACAATGGCTCTTCGAGCAATAAATTGTCCTTCTCAGCAAAAATAGATCCCCCCCAGCAGCAATCGTGCGCCCCAGCAACAACAGGCCCCCCATCAGTAACAATAGATACACCGCAGCAACAACAGACACCTGCCAGCAACAACAGACTCTACAGCAGCCAGCAACTATAGCCTCCCCTCTCAACAGTAGATCCCCCGGCAACAATAGACTCCCCAGCAAATATAGTCCCCCTAACAACAACAACAATAGACCCCCCAAAAACAATGGATCCCACAGCAGCCAGCAAAAATAGACCCCCCCTCCCCACTACAACAGTAGAAATAGAAACAAAATACCCCCTAACAACACTAGATCCCCCACCCGCAACAGTAGACCCCTGTTAGCAGAAATAGATCCCCAGCAGTTAGCAACAATATCCCCCCTCGGCAACAATAGACCCCCAGCAACAATAGACCCCTCATCAACACCACCCCCCCACCCAGCAACAATAGATCTTCAGTGCTAAAGCTGCCGGAACTGCATATCACCCCATTCCTGTTGGAAGAGCCCTGCTCCCATGTAAAAAATGTTCTTGCCAGTTTAAAATGACTTCCTGGCTCTTCATTCAGTCAGAGTCCCACTTTACACAAGTATTAGATAGGAAACTCCCACCCAGATATTGACTGTTGAGATTATTGCACCATTTTTTCTCACCAACAGATGCCCTGAAATAAATGAAGCCGAGATCTCTTTTGAAAGGGAGGAAAAAAGAGTGTCTCTAATTACACAGAAGAAATGTCTGCCGTCTGCAGAAATAGTTCAATGAGTTCTGGAAGAAGAGAAGAAATGAAGATAAACAGATTATTAATTGCTGATACGAGGAGGAAATGTTTATGGGATTCCAAATAAAAAGAATTCTGTTAATGTTTGTCAGTGATGAGATGTGATGCTCCCGCGTGCTGGAAATTTATTACCATCCCTAGAAACGCTATCAGTGCCCTGGTACTTCATCAGCTGGGAAAACTCGTTTCTTGATAAAGGCCTCATGCACACTTTTGCTTCAAAACATGGCATTGGACGTGCTTTTTTAAAGCACTCTGAATGCCAATCAAAGCTCCAACAACCAAATAAAATGGCTGCCTTACAGTCTTGGTCACACGTTGTGTTTGCTTTGCTTCAAAAATGGTCCCCTATGTGACTCTCGTTCTTGGTGTTTCCAAGGGTCTCCAAAGCCTCCATAGAGAGGCTTTTATTCAGAGTTAGCTTTGCTTTGTTTTGGAGGTATTGCAGGTATGAGATATCCCAGAATGCAATGGGAAACCAACAAGCGAAGCAACATCATCAGCAGTCACGTCCGGTTCATGAGTATATATTCTGGGAGTGTCTGGTGCAGACGTAACATCTGGTGAGGTGGAGCAGCATGAAGGTGAGCATGAAGGTGAACGGGATCCGGATCAGAGCAGAACAACTAGCGGAAGGTGGACAGAGACCAGAGAGAGAGAACTGAGCCGCAGAGGATCAGCAGAGCTGGGGGACCGGAGCAGGAGATACTAGCAGATGTTACACGTGGTGGGCAGAGTGGGAGCAATATAGCGGGAGGTGAGCTGGGACTGGAGAGAGAGGAAGATCTCAAAGGCAGAAGATCAGCAGAGTTTGGGGTTACTACTAAGCTAGAGATGAGCAGAGTTGGGGGTTACTAATAAGCTGGGGATCATAAGAGCTGGAAGTTACTGTAGAGTGGGGGATCAGCAGAGTTGGGGGTATTAATAAGTGGAACATTAGAAGAGCAGAGGGTTCTACTGAGCTGGGGATCTGCTGAAGAATAGTACTAATGAGCTAGGGTTCCAACCCCCCCCCTAAAACAAATATAAAATCAACACACACAGGGGGCATTTGCCAAGTTTCATTAAAGCTTAAAAAAAAGCATCATAGAAGTATCAAAAACACATCAAAAAAGCATGTTGAAGTTGAAGGCGCTTTAATGTGTGTTAAAAGGCCATGTGACCCGGGATGGTTCAGGGGGGGGTGGGCTGCATGCTCAGATAAGGATCTGCGATGGTTTTTTTGGCGTGGAAACCCACACTTTTTTTTGTGCATGGGGTTCCCCCTTAAAATTTGTAACAGACTAGAAGGATCTTGTATGGAATGTGGGAGGACTCCATGCCTCCATGGAGTCCAGGTACACTATATTACCAAAATTATTGGGACATCTGCCTTTACACACACATGAACTTTACTGGAATCCCAGTCTTAGTCCGTAGGGTTCAATTTTGGGTTGGCCCACCCTTTGCAGCTATAACAGCTTCAACTCTTCTGGGAAGGCTGTACACAAGGTTTAGGAGTGTGTCTATGGGAATGTTTGACCATTCTTCCAGAAGAGCATTTGTGAGGTCAGGCAGTGATGTTGGACAAGAAGGCCTGGCTTGCAGTCTCCACTCAAATTTATCCCAAAGGTGTTCTATCGGGTAAAGGTTGGGACTCTGTGCAGGCCACCAGTCAAGTTCCCCCACCCCAAACTCGCTCATCCATGTCTTTATGGACCTTGCTTTGTGCATAGGTGCTGCGCAATCATGTTGGGCCATCCCCAAACTGCTCCCAAAAAGTCGGGAGCATGAAATTGTCCAAAATGTCTTGGTATGCTGACGCCTTAAGAGTTCCCTTCTCTGGAACTGGGGGGCCAAGCCCAACCCCTGAAAAACAACCCCCACTCCGTAATACCCCCTCCACCAAATGATTTGGACCAGTGCACAAAGCAAGGTCCATAAAGACATGGATATTAATAAGTACATTGTACCCCTACCCATTTACCAAAAAAAGTGTAAAAAAATAAAGACAGGAGGCAGTTTTTGACAATTCCTTTATTAAAAAAAATAAAAAAACTGTGTTCCCCCAATGTAGATCCTTTATCAGTCACGACGCCGCCCACCACTAGACCTACAAAAAAAAAGGGGATTCCGATAAGCCCCTGCCCACAGACCCCCATAACCACAGCCCAGGGTTGTCAAGAAGAGGCCCTTGTCTCTTCCAACATGGGGACAAGGTGCTTTGGGTGGGGGGTGTAGAGCCCCCCGCTCCAAAGCACCCCCCTCATATTGAGGGCATCTGGCCTGGTATGGTCCAGGGGGGCGCTCGCTTGTCCCCCCTTTCCTGTCCTGCCAGTTGCATACTCGGTTAAGGGTCTGATATGGATTTTCAGGGGGGACCCCATGCAGTTTTTTTTAACATTTTTGTAGTGCCATTAGTGGTGTTGTATTGCCGGCTATTTGAATGTCATTTTTTTTCTTTAAAAATGTCAGTTTTGCTGCAGCAGGTTCTATACACAGTACAGATGCACCATTTTACAGGCAGCCTAAGGGGACCCCCCCCCCCGGCACTATATTTACAGGAATTTTTTTATGTTTATTGTTGCACTTTAAGCATCATTAAAATCACCGCTCTTGTAAAAACAATCTTTTAAAAAAAAAAAAATAGCATTGATACATTACCCCCATACCCCTTTTTATGGCCAATAACTTACATATAAGCCTTCAAAATGGGGACTTTTGATTTCCCAAATTCGGGTCCCATAGACTTCAATAGGGTTCGGGTCCAAACTTTTGCGATGTTTGAGAGTTTTGGCATGAAGCAAACTGGGGGGGGGGTGTTAGGCCCAACTGTAATCCCAAGTACCAGGATCCCTGTGTTCCTGATTCATTAAATCATTGCGCAACATCCACCATTTTATTCACTAGGGCCTCTGCCTAATATATATATATAATGGAACAAAAAGGAAATTTGGGACTTTAAATGAGGTGGTAGACTTGGTGTAGAAAACGTGGTCAGTTTTATTAGAATAAAATTATAATATAATACGTATGGATGATAAACATCCTATGGGAAAGCATAAAATAAAATAAAGTATTCTCATGGTGTACATATGCATACTAAATTCAAATTGCTGAGTAATAGTAAGTTTCATATACAGAAATCAATAACTAAGTAACATCGTAATATACGTATGCATGAAACAATAACATCATATGAGTAGATGTATACATGAAAAACACTAAGTACATATATATGGCATAATCAGTTTGCCTGACAGCTGGCAGCCAGAGGAAAGATACAGAAATTGTGCATAACATATCTTGGTATGAAGTTGGTAGGCATGTCACTACATCCTTAATGCCCGACGCGTTTCTGTGCAAGATACACTTCTTCAGGGGCGGATGTGGTGGGGTATCTATAAAAATTGTATAAATTGTAAAAATTAGTTCTAATGTAGGTAAGTACAGCCGGTGAAAAGCTGATGATGTGGTATGCCCTGGGTACTTACATGCCCATGCGTAGCGACGGTATACAGAATAGGCAAAACCGGAGCCGTGGAATAGGTCCGTCCCGGGAGCTGAGGCGATGGAGCACCCCATGTCCAAGGGTTAGCACATGCAGAAACCCCCCAAAAAAAAAAAAAAAAAAAAAAAAAAAAAAAAGAACGCAGGCCTCTTGTGATGTAGGTGTGAACAGTGATGAAACCCAGCAAAAAATGTGGACAAGACCTAAAAATAAAGTAAAAAATGAACAAGTGACCAATGGCGGTGGTGGTGGAAAACTAAAAAATATGTGTAGATGTGGTGTATAAGACCGGTGGTGGTATGAACCACCGCATCACCAAGGATGGGTGACTAGTGAGAAGCAGGGAGGAGAGAAATGGAAACAACATGTGCTGCGAGGTGCTGTCCATAGAACACCTCTGTGTTTACCTAATGGGCAAGTGCTAGTGTGAAAGGCTTTCAAAAAGTGAGCGTGCTGCCTGTGTATGGAGAAAGGAGACCTGCGGTGGGGAAGAACTATATGCGCGTCCGAGGAGGGGGGGGCCATCGCCAGCGTCACGCGCACGACAGGAAGAAAGGGGTGGGAGCCTGGGCACGCATGGCAGATCGTCGCACGTACCCTGACGCCGAGAACCCCACTGTCGGCCGGATGGAAACAAAGGGCCGCCCCGTTGTGGCGCCAAAGAGTGATGACGCCCCACACGCGAGGCCACTGGGCGTGGCGCCGATGTGCTGTGGACGCCCACCCACCACCCCAGGGGGAGGGGGGAAAGGCGAGCGTGCAGAGCGCATCGCAGCTCCCGGGAACAAGACAAAAATCCCGGCCCGGAGTGGCAGTATCTGCACAATCCGCCGTGAAGTGAGGCATGATAGGGTACTAGCGCCAACTGGAGAGCATGGATAGATGTTGTCTCGCCACGTGTACAGCATCTACACATGGATGGCAGGGGAACACTGCCAGCCAAAGTCAAACACCTCCATCCCTATTGCAAAAACAATCAAAAAAGGGGAGTTGGGACTTTACCATCCCGGATTCAGTAGAACAAAAAGGAAATTTGGGACTTTAAATGAGGTGGTAGACTTGGTGTAGAAAACGTGGTCAGTTTTATTAGAATAAAATTATAATATAATACGTATGGATGATAAACATCCTATGGGAAAGCATAAAATAAAATAAAGTATTCTCATGGTGTACATATGCATACTAAATTCAAATTGCTGAGTAATAGTAAGTTTCATATACAGAAATCAATAACTAAGTAACATCGTAATATACGTATGCATGAAACAATAACATCATATGAGTAGATGTATACATGAAAAACACTAAGTACATATATATGGCATAATCAGTTTGCCTGACAGCTGGCAGCCAGAGGAAAGATACAGAAATTGTGCATAACATATCTTGGTATGAAGTTGGTAGGCATGTCACTACATCCTTAATGCCCGACGCGTTTCTGTGCAAGATACACTTCTTCAGGGGCGGATGTGGTGGGGTATCTATAAAAATTGTATAAATTGTAAAAATTAGTTCTAATGTAGGTAAGTACAGCCGGTGAAAAGCTGATGATGTGGTATGCCCTGGGTACTTACATGCCCGTGCGTAGCGACGGTATACAGAATAGGCAAAACCGGAGCCGTGGAATAGGTCCGTCCCGGGAGCTGAGGCGATGGAGCACCCCATGTCCAAGGGTTAGCACATGCAGAAACCCCCCAAAAAAAAAAAAAAAAAAAAAAAAAAAAAAGAACGCAGGCCTCTTGTGATGTAGGTGTGAACAGTGATGAAACCCAGCAAAAAATGTGGACAAGACCTAAAAATAAAGTAAAAAATGAACAAGTGACCAATGGCGGTGGTGGTGGAAAACTAAAAAATATGTGTAGATGTGGTGTATAAGACCGGTGGTGGTATGAACCACCGCATCACCAAGGATGGGTGACTAGTGAGAAGCAGGGAGGAGAGAAATGGAAACAACATGTGCTGCGAGGTGCTGTCCATAGAACACCTCTGTGTTTACCTAATGGGCAAGTGCTAGTGTGAAAGGCTTTCAAAAAGTGAGCGTGCTGCCTGTGTATGGAGAAAGGAGACCTGCGGTGGGGAAGAACTATATGCGCGTCCGAGGAGGGGGGGGCCATCGCCAGCGTCACGCGCACGACAGGAAGAAAGGGGTGGGAGCCTGGGCACGCATGGCAGATCGTCGCACGTACCCTGACGCCGAGAACCCCACTGTCGGCCGGATGGAAACAAAGGGCCGCCCCGTTGTGGCGCCAAAGAGTGATGACGCCCCACACGCGAGGCCACTGGGCGTGGCGCCGATGTGCTGTGGACGCCCACCCACCACCCCAGGGGGAGGGGGGAAAGGCGAGCGTGCAGAGCGCATCGCAGCTCCCGGGAACAAGACAAAAATCCCGGCCCGGAGTGGCAGTATCTGCACAATCCGCCGTGAAGTGAGGCATGATAGGGTACTAGCGCCAACTGGAGAGCATGGATAGATGTTGTCTCGCCACGTGTACAGCATCTACACATGGATGGCAGGGGAACACTGCCAGCCAAAGTCAAACACCTCCATCCCTATTGCAAAAACAATCAAAAAAGGGGAGTTGGGACTTTACCATCCCGGATTCAGTAGAACAAAAAGGAAATTGGGACTTTAAATGAGGTGGTAGACTTGGTGTAGAAAACGTGGTCAGTTTTATTAGAATAAAATTATAATATAATACGTATGGATGATAAACATCCTATGGGAAAGCATAAAATAAAATAAAGTATTCTCATGGTGTACATATGCATACTAAATTCAAATTGCTGAGTAATAGTAAGTTTCATATACAGAAATCAATAACTAAGTAACATCGTAATATACGTATGCATGAAACAATAACATCATATGAGTAGATGTATACATGAAAAACACTAAGTACATATATATGGCATAATCAGTTTGCCTGACAGCTGGCAGCCAGAGGAAAGATACAGAAATTGTGCATAACATATCTTGGTATGAAGTTGGTAGGCATGTCACTACATCCTTAATGCCCGACGCGTTTCTGTGCAAGATACACTTCTTCAGGGGCGGATGTGGTGGGGTATCTATAAAAATTGTATAAATTGTAAAAATTAGTTCTAATGTAGGTAAGTACAGCCGGTGAAAAGCTGATGATGTGGTATGCCCTGGGTACTTACATGCCCGTGCGTAGCGACGGTATACAGAATAGGCAAAACCGGAGCCGTGGAATAGGTCCGTCCCGGGAGCTGAGGCGATGGAGCACCCCATGTCCAAGCGTCCACAGCACATCGGCGCCACGCCCAGTGGCCTCGCGTGTGGGGCGTCATCACTCTTTGGCGCCACAACGGGGCGGCCCTTTGTTTCCATCCGGCCGACAGTGGGGTTCTCGGCGTCAGGGTACGTGCGACGATCTGCCATGCGTGCCCAGGCTCCCACCCCTTTCTTCCTGTCGTGCGCGTGACGCTGGCGATGGCCCCCCCCTCCTCGGACGCGCATATAGTTCTTCCCCACCGCAGGTCTCCTTTCTCCATACACAGGCAGCACGCTCACTTTTTGAAAGCCTTTCACACTAGCACTTGCCCATTAGGTAAACACAGAGGTGTTCTATGGACAGCACCTCGCAGCACATGTTGTTTCCATTTCTCTCCTCCCTGCTTCTCACTAGTCACCCATCCTTGGTGATGCGGTGGTTCATACCACCACCGGTCCTATACACCACATCTACACATATTTTTTAGTTTTCCACCACCACCGCCATTGGTCACTTGTTCATTTTTTACTTTATTTTTAGGTCTTGTCCACATTTTTTGCTGGGTTTCATCACTGTTCACACCTACATCACAAGAGGCCTGCGTTCTTTTTTTTTTTTTTTTTTTTTTTTTTTTTTTTTTTTTTTTTGGGGGGTTTCTGCATGTGCTAACCCTTGGACATGGGGTGCTCCATCGCCTCAGCTCCCGGGACGGACCTATTCCACGGCTCCGGTTTTGCCTATTCTGTATACCGTCGCTACGCACGGGCATGTAAGTACCCAGGGCATACCACATCATCAGCTTTTCACCGGCTGTACTTACCTACATTAGAACTAATTTTTACAATTTATACAATTTTTATAGATACCCCACCACATCCGCCCCTGAAGAAGTGTATCTTGCACAGAAACGCGTCGGGCATTAAGGATGTAGTGACATGCCTACCAACTTCATACCAAGATATGTTATGCACAATTTCTGTATCTTTCCTCTGGCTGCCAGCTGTCAGGCAAACTGATTATGCCATATATATGTACTTAGTGTTTTTCATGTATACATCTACTCATATGATGTTATTGTTTCATGCATACGTATATTACGATGTTACTTAGTTATTGATTTCTGTATATGAAACTTACTATTACTCAGCAATTTGAATTTAGTATGCATATGTACACCATGAGAATACTTTATTTTATTTTATGCTTTCCCATAGGATGTTTATCATCCATACGTATTATATTATAATTTTATTCTAATAAAACTGACCACGTTTTCTACACCAAGTCTACCACCTCATTTAAAGTCCCAAATTTCCTTTTTGTTCTACTGAATCCGGGATGGTAAAGTCCCAACTCCCCTTTTTTGATTGTTTTTGCAATAGGGATGGAGGTGTTTGACTTTGGCTGGCAGTGTTCCCCTGCCATCCATGTGTAGATGCTGTACACGTGGCGAGACAACATCTATCCATGCTCTCCAGTTGGCGCTAGTACCCTATCATGCCTCACTTCACGGCGGATTGTGCAGATACTGCCACTCCGGGCCGGGATTTTTGTCTTGTTCCCGGGAGCTGCGATGCGCTCTGCACGCTCGCCTTTCCCCCCTCCCCCTGGGGTGGTGGGTGGGCGTCCACAGCACATCGGCGCCACGCCCAGTGGCCTCGCGTGTGGGGCGTCATCACTCTTTGGCGCCACAACGGGGCGGCCCTTTGTTTCCATCCGGCCGACAGTGGGGTTCTCGGCGTCAGGGTACGTGCGACGATCTGCCATGCGTGCCCAGGCTCCCACCCCTTTCTTCCTGTCGTGCGCGTGACGCTGGCGATGGCCCCCCCCTCCTCGGACGCGCATATAGTTCTTCCCCACCGCAGGTCTCCTTTCTCCATACACAGGCAGCACGCTCACTTTTTGAAAGCCTTTCACACTAGCACTTGCCCATTAGGTAAACACAGAGGTGTTCTATGGACAGCACCTCGCAGCACATGTTGTTTCCATTTCTCTCCTCCCTGCTTCTCACTAGTCACCCATCCTTGGTGATGCGGTGGTTCATACCACCACCGGTCTTATACACCACATCTACACATATTTTTTAGTTTTCCACCACCACCGCCATTGGTCACTTGTTCATTTTTTACTTTATTTTTAGGTCTTGTCCACATTTTTTGCTGGGTTTCATCACTGTTCACACCTACATCACAAGAGGCCTGCGTTCTTTTTTTTTTTTTTTTTTTTTTTTTTTTTTTTTTTTTTTGGGGGGTTTCTGCATGTGCTAACCCTTGGACATGGGGTGCTCCATCGCCTCAGCTCCCGGGACGGACCTATTCCACGGCTCCGGTTTTGCCTATTCTGTATACCGTCGCTACGCACGGGCATGTAAGTACCCAGGGCATACCACATCATCAGCTTTTCACCGGCTGTACTTACCTACATTAGAACTAATTTTTACAATTTATACAATTTTTATAGATACCCCACCACATCCGCCCCTGAAGAAGTGTATCTTGCACAGAAACGCGTCGGGCATTAAGGATGTAGTGACATGCCTACCAACTTCATACCAAGATATGTTATGCACAATTTCTGTATCTTTCCTCTGGCTGCCAGCTGTCAGGCAAACTGATTATGCCATATATATGTACTTAGTGTTTTTCATGTATACATCTACTCATATGATGTTATTGTTTCATGCATACGTATATTACGATGTTACTTAGTTATTGATTTCTGTATATGAAACTTACTATTACTCAGCAATTTGAATTTAGTATGCATATGTACACCATGAGAATACTTTATTTTATTTTATGCTTTCCCATAGGATGTTTATCATCCATACGTATTATATTATAATTTTATTCTAATAAAACTGACCACGTTTTCTACACCAAGTCTACCACCTCATTTAAAGTCCCAAATTTCCTTTTTGTTCTACTGAATCCGGGATGGTAAAGTCCCAACTCCCCTTTTTTGATTGTTTTTGCAATAGGGATGGAGGTGTTTGACTTTGGCTGGCAGTGTTCCCCTGCCATCCATGTGTAGATGCTGTACACGTGGCGAGACAACATCTATCCATGCTCTCCAGTTGGCGCTAGTACCCTATCATGCCTCACTTCACGGCGGATTGTGCAGATACTGCCACTCCGGGCCGGGATTTTTGTCTTGTTCCCGGGAGCTGCGATGCGCTCTGCACGCTCGCCTTTCCCCCCTCCCCCTGGGGTGGTGGGTGGGCGTCCACAGCACATCGGCGCCACGCCCAGTGGCCTCGCGTGTGGGGCGTCATCACTCTTTGGCGCCACAACGGGGCGGCCCTTTGTTTCCATCCGGCCGACAGTGGGGTTCTCGGCGTCAGGGTACGTGCGACGATCTGCCATGCGTGCCCAGGCTCCCACCCCTTTCTTCCTGTCGTGCGCGTGACGCTGGCGATGGCCCCCCCCTCCTCGGACGCGCATATAGTTCTTCCCCACCGCAGGTCTCCTTTCTCCATACACAGGCAGCACGCTCACTTTTTGAAAGCCTTTCACACTAGCACTTGCCCATTAGGTAAACACAGAGGTGTTCTATGGACAGCACCTCGCAGCACATGTTGTTTCCATTTCTCTCCTCCCTGCTTCTCACTAGTCACCCATCCTTGGTGATGCGGTGGTTCATACCACCACCGGTCTTATACACCACATCTACACATATTTTTTAGTTTTCCACCACCACCGCCATTGGTCACTTGTTCATTTTTTACTTTATTTTTAGGTCTTGTCCACATTTTTTGCTGGGTTTCATCACTGTTCACACCTACATCACAAGAGGCCTGCGTTCTTTTTTTTTTTTTTTTTTTTTTTTTTTTTTGGGGGGTTTCTGCATGTGCTAACCCTTGGACATGGGGTGCTCCATCGCCTCAGCTCCCGGGACCGGACCTATTCCACGGCTCCGGTTTTGCCTATTCTGTATACCGTCGCTACGCACGGGCATGTAAGTACCCAGGGCATACCACATCATCAGCTTTTCACCGGCTGTACTTACCTACATTAGAACTAATTTTTACAATTTATACAATTTTTATAGATACCCCACCACATCCGCCCCTGAAGAAGTGTATCTTGCACAGAAACGCGTCGGGCATTAAGGATGTAGTGACATGCCTACCAACTTCATACCAAGATATGTTATGCACAATTTCTGTATCTTTCCTCTGGCTGCCAGCTGTCAGGCAAACTGATTATGCCATATATATGTACTTAGTGTTTTTCATGTATACATCTACTCATATGATGTTATTGTTTCATGCATACGTATATTACGATGTTACTTAGTTATTGATTTCTGTATATGAAACTTACTATTACTCAGCAATTTGAATTTAGTATGCATATGTACACCATGAGAATACTTTATTTTATTTTATGCTTTCCCATAGGATGTTTATCATCCATACGTATTATATTATAATTTTATTCTAATAAAACTGACCACGTTTTCTACACCAAGTCTACCACCTCATTTAAAGTCCCAAATTTCCTTTTTGTTCTACTGAATCCGGGATGGTAAAGTCCCAACTCCCCTTTTTTGATTGTTTATATATATATAATGTTTGGGGGTTCTAAGTTGTTTTCTAGAAAAAGAATGTTGGAGAGAAGTGTCAGAATAGGCTTGGGGGGGGGGGGGCAAGTGGTTAAATCCTAAGTCCAAACGCCAGGTCCTTAGAACTAATCTTGATCATAAAATACACACCAAAAGTAAATCACTATTTCCTTACAATTGGGATAATGATAAAAACCAATACCTAGGGATTCATCTAACTGCTAAATCCAGCAGTCTATACGATGCAAACAATAAAAAATTATTACACTCTGTTCAGGATGAACTCTCGCAATCGGGCAAATATGAAATCTCTTGGCTGGGACGGATCGCAACCCTTAAAATTGTTACTTTAACAAAAATCCTTTATATTTTTAGGACGGTGCCCTACCAGCTCATTTCTTTTAATAAACTTGATGCCTCTCTTTAATTTGGAAAGGAACTAAAGTCAGAATTTCCTTTTCTACTCTTATAAAACGTCGATCTAATGGCGGTATGGGAGTCCCAGTACTTAAAGATTACTCTAGAGTGACACTTTTAGACCAGCTAAAAGCGTGGTTTGACCCATCTCCAGTGAAGCAGTGTGTCCTATTAGAACAAGCTATGGTACAGAGCAGTAACCTCAAGGCATTATTGATAGCATCGGCCACTAATAAACCAATCCATTTACCAGGCCATCCCTCTATCTCCGCATCTCTAACAGCATGGAAAGGCCTTCTAGACAGGAGCAATGAGCACATTCATATACCTTTTATATGATATACCACTTCAATCTTTTGAGTTCCTAATTCCAGACTTCTCGGTTAAAATATGGTTAGAATCCGGTTACTGGTTAGTTACTGGTTAAAATATAGTTAGAATCCAGGAGATCCCTGAAGAAATGGAACGCAGAGATATGTTTAAAATGTTTCAGATCCAGCATCTTAATCATTCCCTAAATTCTAGTGCCATAGTCATGGACAAACATATTTGGGAATTTTATCATAGAGATCTTACCCAAAAAAAGACGAAAAGTGGATAAGACTAATTGGATGGGAAAGACGAGGTTCAGGTCCACATCCCTTGTACAACATGTAAAAGAAAAGTTCCTCAAAAAAAACGGGACTTTAAAGGACCATGAACACTCAGAGAAAAATGTTTAGTGAAAAATACAGTTTTTGTTCATTAACATCATTTCATAAAACACATAGTGACATTGGAATACACATGAAGTTGCAGCATAAAAAAGATGGAAGAAGCCTAAACCAACTGCCAACCAGACAGTTAAAAGCCAACGCGTTTCGACATGTGAAGTGAGGGTCTTCTTCAGGGAAAAAAAGGAGAGAGGGCTAAAAGGCTTTTATGGAAGCCTTTAAGCCCTCTCTCCTATTTCCCTGAAGGAGACTCTTGCTTACATGTCGAAACGCGTTGGATTTTATCTGCCTGGTTGGCAGTTCATTTGGGCTTCTTCCATCTTTTAATGGCAATTGATGGGTTTTTTTCAGAATTTTTCATTTTTTTTTGCGCCACCCTAAAAATTTTGAGCACCAGCCGCCACTTCTGGTATTGTAGATCAGTAACTAGATTTTTGGATCATAACCCATCCCTCACCAGCACTGGCATTACTAGGACTCTCTATACAGTAGATAGTTTTACAAACAACTTTAGAAAAGTAGTCCTACATATATTAATAGCATCCAGATTGACCATATTGTGTCAATGGAAAAAAAAATGTGGCTCCTACACTCACAGAGGTTATCTCTAGAGGGAATCTACCATGTTACTACAGACAATATTCATGGCAACAGAGACATATTCTAATGCAAGTAGGAAGTGTGGAAAAACACCTATAATTTAACCAATACCCTTTAAAAGTTACTAGAGCTCATTAGGAAATGGAAAAGTAATTGTCAGGGCTGGGCTCAGCCCTTCCTTCTCTGAGCTGGCCACTCAGCTGTCGGGTAATTGCCAGCTCCTATCTCTGCACAGTTACTAAGCTGTTGATGATATCCTGCTCGTCAGTCCTTTCTACTTAAGCCGTCTAGTCCAGATGATCTCTGCCTTCGCCTTGGTCATATCTCTAGAGACGCTCTCCTGTGTTCCTGTTAAAGACTTGCTTGGCTGACATCCCTTCTGGCTCCAGGTCCTGCTTGCTGTTTTACTACGCTCATCTCCGGCTCCCTGGCATTTGGCTTGTCTGACTATCCGTTCCTGAACTGATTTAATGGTTTCTGACAGTAATGAACCTAAGTATAGCAAGTGATGATTATTTGGTTTTGCTGTTGTAATTGTTTTCTTAGTTGTTTTTCTTTTTGTTTAGTGTTTATTGTGTTCTACAAGGTCTGGATTTATAACTTTGGGCACAACTATATGTCTTATAAGCTACAGGTTTATGCATAAGACAAATAATTGTACTTTAGAGCCAATGTTGTGAATCATTTAAGAACCTTTGGGTCACAACTACTACTACTAACATTGTATGTAGCTACCGTTTGTCTACTTCTTAAAAGGTACTATCTTCTTCTAAGACATAACCTCTATGGAATTCATTAAAGTGATTGTAAAGGCTGTTTTTTTTTTAAATAACAAACATATCAAACTTACCTCCACTGTGCAGCTCGTTTTGCACAGAGTGGCCCCCGAACCTCGTCTTCTGGGGTCCCCCTGCGGCTCTCGTGGCTCCTCTTCACATCAGATAACCCCCTAGGAGAAGCGCTCTCCCGGGGGGGGGGGTTCCTTTTCTGGACCTCTTGACTCTCATACTGATGTGTTTTTTTTTTCTGGTAATTATCAGGATTTTAGCAGTAACCAGATCTCTCACAATAGCCCTTCCAAGAATGCCCCCCCGGCTACCCACCCCGACAATTAGCAATGATTTAGACGAATTAATAGGCTGACGCGTTCACCTTTTGAACTCTTAATTAATGCTTGGAAGCACTATCATCAGACAACAGTATAATTATCTAGGAACAATGGAACTCACCAACCTCATTAATGATTGATGGTCATTGATGGCCGGTTGCGTGGAGATTCTTCCATGTGATAGAAACGGCAGTGAGGCTGTGATATACAGCTTGGGAAGAACATTCTTTCACTTTAAACCCCACATCTGTCTCCCGACATACAATACATTGATGGGAAGGGACATCAATGTGAATGGGATGTAAGGCTCTGATGTGCACTGAGGGACTCATTGTCTGTGTAATGCCCCAATCACTTCTACGATGCCAAAAGGCAACAAGATGATAAAAATATTGACTTGTAAATCATATGTTATATCCTCAGTCACTGGTTAAGGGCATTAAAAAAAGTTATTTAAAGTGTGGGAAACTGGAAAAATAAACATACAAAGTCACTTTTATGGCTGTAACATCACTACTGCCCCCCGCTGGCTCGAAGTCTGAGAATTAGCGATCACATAACCACTGATCACTCAGTTCTCAGGTCCACTGCGAGCAGAAAGTGGTGACCGTTAGTGTGCCAAGTAAGAGAAGGAGCTGCTGGCTCAGGCTCTCAGCAGCAAACCCGCCTGTCCCATGACAGTGTGGACCAGCTCACCTTTATTAGAAATGAGCAAGGTTTTGGATTATCAATGTCTACAACCTCTGTTTCCAGTGACCCCCAACAAATTGATACCTGTCAGCAATTCCAACTCCTGCCAAATCTCCTGTGCTCTGGCACTGTGAAGGTGCCATACAATATTTTCTTAGCTGGGCCTGGGCTGGCAAATTTTCAGTGTTTTCTGCAGGGTAAATCTTGCTTTGCGCCTCAGAGTTTACAGCCTATTCCAGTGTTACAGCAATTTGAAGGTGACACACACAACGTTTCTACAGCTGGACCTCAGCTGCCAAATATCTAATGTGTTCTGTAGGAAAAGATCCCTTATCATAACTCAAACGTTGTGACCTTGTGCACAGCTCCGGCACTGTAAAGGTGCCAAAAAAAGTTTCCCATGATGGTGTCACGTACCGGGTAAATATTGAGCTGGAGAGGAGGCTTCTCTTGTACCTCTTGTCCATCAACCCTGGTAGTGATGACAGGAACTGTGAAGGAACAGAGTGGCATGAGGGCCTGTGTGGCGGGTAGTGCCAGTTTCCCATGATGGTGTCACGTACCGGGTAAATATTGAGCTGGAGAGGAGGCTTCTCTTGTACCTCTTGTCCATCAACGCTGGTAGTGAGGACAGGAACTGTGAAGGAACAGAGTGGCATGAGGGCCTGTGTGGCGGGTAGCGCCAGCTGGGGTTTGCAGGAAGCGGATGACCATAGATCACCAGGCAGGAACGAGAAACTGGAACACGTTGACTCTTAATTGGCAGGCAGGAATGTACCCAGGACAAAAGCCAAAAGGTCAACAGCCAGGCAGCTAGGTATCGGAACATTAGGCAGAGATACAATCAGGGCACAAGCCAGGATTGGGACATAGCCGGGCAGCGAGGTACAGGAACGCAAGACAGGAGGAGAGTCAGAATACAAGTCGAGGCCACAGCAGGCAGGCAGGCAGAAATCCAAGGACAGGTCAGGGGCAAGCCGAGGCGTACACAGGTGAACAGGCATGGCAGGTCAAGGCTCAGGTATAGCAGGGACTAGCTGAAGACCACTCAGCAATCCATCCATATCAGAGTCCAGCTTAAACAGGCCGTTGGTCACCAGTGCCGTACGTGTGCATATATTTTCTCCACACTATGTTTGCGTGAGTGTGACAATGCCTGTTTTGCATTGAGGTTTTGTCAGAATTATGAGCATGTACATAAGTAGACATGTGCACTGCGGAAAAATTTGTTCGTTTTTGTTTCATTCTTTTGGTTTTTTTTTCATTTTTCAAGTCATTCGTAATGATCGCAATTCGTAAATTCGAAAATTCGTAAATGCGAAAATTCGTTATTTCGTAATTCCGTAATTTTGTAAATTCAAAAAATTTGTAAATTCAAAAATCCGAAAAATCCAAAAATAAGAAAGAAAATCTGAAAATTTGAAAGAACGAAAATCCGAAAATACCAAAGAATAACTAACTAACTAATAATTGCTAACTATTAAATTATAGGTATTGGAATTTTCTTTCAAATTTAGCTGTTAGTGAACGTAATATATACAAATTTATCTGAAGTTACAAATTATCCAAAATAACGAATACCGCATCTAAACAAATGGATTGGAACAAAATAATAATAAATAATAATAAAAAGTTTTTATTATTATTATTATTGTTATTTTTTATTATTATTAATTAATTACATTCCATTCATTATTCTTTAAAATTTTTAGATTTTCATTACATTACGTTCACTAACAGCAAATTTTCGTAATGATCGCAATTCGTAAATTCGAAAATTCGTAAATGCAAAAATTCGTTATTTTGTAATTTCGTGAATTCGAAAATTTGTAAATTCGTAAATTCAAAAATCCGAAAATCCAAAAATAAGAAAGAAAAGCTGAAAATTTGAAAGAACGAAAATCCGAAAATTCCAAATTTATCTGAAGTTACGAATTATCCAAAATAACGAATGCCGCAGCTAAACAAATGGATTGGAACAAAATAATAATAAATAATAATAAAACGTTATTATTATTATTATTATTATTATTATTATTATTATTATTATTGTTATGTATTATTATTAATTAATTATGTTCCATTCATTATTCTTTAGATTTTTCAGATTTTCGTTACATTACGTTCACTAACAGCGAATTTTCGGGTTTTTGGATTTTCGAATTTATGAATTTTCTAATTTACAAATTTATGAATTTTCGAATTTTCGAATTTACAAATTTACGAATTTTCGAATATACGAATTTACGAATATTCCGAAAAATTTGTTAAACGGGTTTTCGTTAATTCAGATGTTTCCGGACCAACGAATTTGTCAAAATTCATTAAAATTGCACATTAACGAATTGCACATAAGTATGAGCATGAACCAGCCTTCTCGTTCCTACATGTACTGAGTTTCTCTTACAGATGGACATCAGCTGCCAAATATTCAGTTTTTGTTGCCGCAATTTTTTTTTTTAGAAATGTGTGACCTATTCCAATGCTCCATACACTCATAAATATTTGTTACTATTGCCTCTTAGATAATACTCTAATTTAAATTTTAAGAAAAAACCTGCCTCGCCGCTTCTAAACCTAACCCAGCTGCTTACATCCTATTCAACCACTGAATGATATTTGTGGATGTTGTCACTAAAATACCACAAACTAATTTCCATTTTAAGATAAAACCTACTTTGTTTCTCCCTCTTCTGTTGTGGCCTAACCAAGGTGCTTACATTCTGCACAGTCCAGCCACTGAATATTATTGGTGACTATTGTCTCTAAGATAATTTTTTTTACAAGATTGTCATTTTCAAGTCTGCTTGTCTCTATCTATTTGCTGACAATGGCAGTACTTGCATACTGTGCTGACTATACAATCTCTACCAAGTACTTACCTAAAGTCTATAATTTTAAATATTTAGGGAATAATTGGGAATTCAGAGATGGGAGGGAGTTCAGGGAATTTTTGGTTTTGGTATTGAGGCGTTTTTATACACTTTTTTTATATATATATTTTATTGCATTTTTAACACAATGCGGTAGGGTATTGCAAACAAAAAGAAACTTACAAACTATTCCATTAAAATATGTTGCTACTGGACAATTTTGGACAAAGTTGAGGGCTTCAGCTTTAGTCGTTCTTAAGAATAAACTTTAGCTTTTAAATCTTGTATTGCTGTTACTTCCATTCATGACTATCATAATTAAATAAAACAAATAAGGTTTTGCAGCCAAAACTACCTAAAACAAACCCATATTTTTTTAAGCTGAAATGAATCAAACTGCGGTGTTTCTGCTGTACTTAGGCCAAGACAAAAGTAACAGTTAAAAAAAAATCACAGTGTGACATCCAGAATATGGTGTTGCTGATGCTGTCCATGAAAATCATACTGTTCCGTAACATCGCTTAAAACATAAAGACTTCTCCGAAGTGTGTAATTTAAAGGCTGTGTGTTTTTTTCCATGTCACCCTTGAAGTCGCATTAAAAAGTCCCTCTCCCCACTGTATGACATTTTATGTGGCTGCTTTATTAAAGTGAATCCTCAGCCCCCCCCCCCCATTTTTTTTTAACCCCCTGCTTACCGGAGGTTGTCTTCTGCACAATTCAGATACTCACCTACCCAGCGAATGCAGTGAAGTCCTGATGAGATCCTCTTCTTTTTTGCAACCACTTGGCCCTGCGCAGCCATGTTTTCCTGTGATGTCTTCGGTAGGCGCCAGCTTTCTCGGGCGGGCTTACCAATGACACGCCACTGGGCCCGGCCCCGTACTCCTTTACTGAATGGAGAGAACATGCATCTTGTGATATGTGATTTGCATATCCTAGGAGGCAAAGGGAGCACAGTGCACATCATTCACCAGGCCATTATTGATGTCAGTGAGAGGAATAGTGCCTCACATCATTGGTATCAGTGGGAGGAATAGTGCCCCATCATTGGTATCAGTGGGAGAATTAGTTCCCCATCTTTGGTGCCAGTATGAGGAATAGTGCCCCGTCATTAGTATCAGTGGGAGGAATAGTGCCCCATCATTGTTGTCAGTGGGAGGAATAGTGCCCCATAATTAGTGGGAGAATTAGTTCCCCATCTCTGGTGTCAGTGGGAGGAATATTGCCCCACCATCAGTGTCAGTAGGAGGAATAGTGCCCCATCATTGGAGTCAGTGGGAGAAATAGTGCCCCACCATCAGTGTCAGTAGGTGGAATAGTGCCCCATCATTGGTGTCAGTTGAAAGAATAGGGCCCCATCGTTGGTGTCAGTAGAAGGAATAGGGCCCCATCATTGGTGTCAGTAGAAGGAATAGGGCCCCATTGTTGGTGTCAGTAGGAGGAATAGTGCCCCATTGTTGTTGTCAGTTAGAGGAATATTGCCCATTGTTGGTGTCAGTAGGAGGAATAGTGCCCCATTGTTGTTGTCAGTAGAAGGAATAGGGCCCCATTATTGGTGTCAGTAGGAGGAATATTGCCCATTGTTGGTGTCAGTAGGAGGAATAGTGCCCCATTGTTGTTGTCAGTAGAAGGAATAGGGCCCCATTGTTGGTGTGAGTAGGAGGAATATTGCCCATTGTTGGTGTCAGTAGGAGGAATAGTGCCCCATTGTTGTTGTCAGTAGGAGGAATAGTGCCCCATTGTTGTTGTCAGTAGGATGAATAGTGCCCCATTGTTGTTGTCAGTAGGAGGAATATAGCCCATCGTTGGTGTCAGTAGGAGGAATAGGGCCCCATTGTTGTTGTCAGTAGGAGGAATAGTGCCCCATTGTTGGTGTCAGTAGGAGATATAGTGCCCCATTGTTGTTGTCAGTAGGAGGAATAGTGCCCCATTGTTGGTGTCAGTAGGAGATATAGTGCCCCATTGTTGTTGTCAGTAGGAGGAATAGTGCCCCATTGTTGGTGTCAGTAGGAGATATAGTGCCCCATTGTTGTTGTCAGTAGGAGGAATAGTGCCCCATTGTTGGTGTCTGTGGGAGAATAAGTGTCCCACGGGCCGGATAAAGGCAAGCAAAGGGCCACTTCCTGCCCACAGGCAACATTTTGGAGACTCCTGGCCTAGACAAATGACATGCACCTGGGGACGGCCAAAAACTTTATTTTTTTAAAAAGATTAAAAAAAAGAAAAAAAAACATTTCAGAGAGAGGAGAGGAGGAGGGGTGGAGAAATCTGAAGATTGTCTGAAGGGTGAGAATCCACTTTGAAGGTCCTTCATGGTAGCTAGCAGCTCCTCATGCATTTTTTCAGATATTAGCTTCCCCTATTAGCCTTAGAAATGGGCAGAATTTAGACGAAGGATTCGCCCCCTTGTATAGACTTCAGTGGGGTCACTACTAAGTTTTGGCTTTCAAGCAGGATTCGATGGACCCCTCCCCCCTCCACTAATTCGCACCACCCTACAAGTCTACAAGGAACTGTTATGGAGTGAACTATTAAATGGGTTTAGTAGTAGATTTCCCTATTGATTAAACAATGCAGTTATGTAATTATGTTGGGCTAATTGCATCTTTATCTCAGCCTGGAAATATATTACTTCTGTACCGCATTGATTGTAACAAATGAGTGACAGGAGATGGGCCTAGATAGGAGATGATCACTTTTGGAGCAAAGGTCAGGTCCTGTTTCACCAGTACAATTCTGGGGGGGCGGAGGGGAAAAGGAGGGGGGGGGGGTTGTAAATTAGAATATAAAGAGAAAACACTAAATGTGTGTAGTTGTAGCTGTGGACAATATTATTATTTTATTTTAATGTATTTATTTTTTAATTAATTATTTATTTTTAAATATTTTTTTAATTAATTATTTATTTTTATTTATTTTTTTTATAATCAAAATTTTTATTTTCTGTTGTTTTTACACATTACACAATTATACATTCTTCATTTCATATTTTACCTTAACTACACAGGATTATTTATTTTTAAATATAATTAATTAAAAAAATAATAACATGTCATTAATTAAAAAAAAAAAAAAAAAAAGCTGTGGACAATATTATTTTTATTTTATTTTAATATATTTATTTTTTAATTAATTATTTATTTTTAAATATGTTTTAATTAATTATTTATTTTTAAATATAATTATTTAAAAAAATAATATTATTTCATTAATTAAAAAAAAAAAAAAGCTGTGGACAATATTAGGCTCTGCCTGAGATAGAGACTTTACACAGTAATTAAATCAAATGAAATTAAAAAAAAAACTTTTCTTAAGGGTCTAGTCTGATTTACAATGCCTCAGCTCCATCTCTCAATATTATTATTTTATTTTAATATATTTATTTTTTAATTAATTATTTATTTTTAAATATGTTTTAATTAATTATTTATTTTTAAATTATAATTATTTAAAAAAATAAAATGTTTTCATTAATTAAAAAAAAAAAAGCTGTGGACAATATTAGGCTCTGCCTGGGATAGAGACTTTACACAGTAATTAAATCAAATGAAATAAATAAAAAAAAAAACCTTTTCTTAAGGGTCTAGTCTGATTTACAATGCCTCAGCTCCATCTCTCAATATTATTATTTTATTTTAATATATTTATTTTTTAATTAATTATTTATTTTTAAATATGTTTTAATTAATTATTTATTTTTAAATATAATTATTTAAAAAAAATAATATTATTTCATTAATTAAAAAAAAAAAAGCTGTGGGCAATATTATTATTTTATTTTAATATATTTATTTTTTAATTTATTTTTTTTATTTTTAAATATGTTTTAATTAATTATTTCATTTTAAATATAATTAATTAAAAAAAAAAGCTGTGGACAATATTAGGCTCTGTCTGAGATAGAGACTTTACACAGTAATTTAATCAAATGAAATAAAAAAAAAACCTTTTCTTAAGGGTCTAGTCTGATTTACAATGCCTCAGCTCCATCTCTCAATATTATTATTTTATTTTAATATATTTATTTTTTAATTATTTATTTTTTTAAATATGTTTTAATTAATTATTTATTTTTAAATATAATTATTTAAAAAAAAATATTATTTCATTAATTAAAAAAAAGAAGCTGTGGATAATATTAGGCTCTGTCTGAGATAGAGACTGTACACAGTAATTAAATCAAATGAAATAAAAAAAAACTTTTCTTAAGGGTCTAGTCTGATTTACAATGCCTCAGCTCCATCTCTCAATATTATTATTTTATTTTAATATATTTATTTTTTAATTAATTATTTATTTTTAAATATGTTTTAATTAATTATTTATTTTTAAATATAATTATTTTAAAAAAAATATTATTTCATTAATTAAAAAAAAGAAGCTGTGGATAATATTAGGCTCTGTCTGAGATAGAGACTGTACACAGTAATTAAATCAAATGAAATTAAAAAAAAACATTTCTTAAGGGTCTAGTCTGATTTACAATGCCTCAGCTCCATCTCTCAATATTATTATTTTATTTTAATATATTTATTTTTTAATTAATTATTTATTTTTAAATATGTTTTAATTAATTATTTATTTTTAAATATAATTATTTAAAAAAATAATATTATTTCATTAATTAAAAAAAAAAAAAGAAGAAGCTGTGGACAATATTAGGCTCTGTCTGAGATAGAGACTTTACACAGTAATTAAATCAAATGAAATAAAAGAAAAACTTTTCTTAAGGGTCTAGTCTGATTTACAATGCCTCAGCTCTTTCTCTCAATATTATTATTTTATTTTAATATATTTATTTTTTAATTAATTATTTATTTTTAAATATAATTATTTAAAAAAATAATATTATTTCATTAATTAAAAAAAAAAGCTGTGGGCAATATTATTATTTTATTTTAATATATTTATTTTTTTATTTATTTATTTTATTTTTAAATATGTTTTAATTAATTATTTCATTTTAAATATAATTAATTTAAAAAAAAGCTGTGGACAATATTAGGCTCTGTCTGAGATAGAGACTTTACACAGTAATTTAATCAAATGAAATAAAAAAAAACCTTTTCTTAAGGGTCTAGTCTGATTTACAATGCCTCAGCTCCATCTCTCAATATTATTATTTTATTTTAATATATTTATTTTTTAATTATTTTTTTTTTAAATATGTTTTAATTAATTATTTATTTTTAAATATAATTATTTTAAAAAAAATATCATTTCATTAATTAAAAAAAAGAAGCTGTGGATAATATTAGGCTCTGTCTGAGATAGAGACTGTACACAGTAATTAAATCAAATGAAATAAAAAAAAACTTTTCTTAAGGGTCTAGTCTGATTTACAATGCCTCAGCTTCATCTCTCAATATTATTATTTTATTTTAATATATTTATTTTTTAATTAATTATTTATTTTTAAATATGTTTTAATGAATTATTTATTTTTAAATATAATTATTTAAAAAAATAATATTATTTCATTAATTAAAAAAAAAAAAGAAGCTGTGGACAATATTAGGCTCTGCCTGAGATAGAGACTTTACACAGTAATTAAATCAAATGAAATAAAAAAAAACTTTTCTTAAGGGTCTAGTCTGATTTATAATGCCTCAGCTCTATCTCTCAATATTATTATTTTATTTTAATATATTTATTTTTTAATTAGTTATTTATTTTTAAATATGTTTTAATTAATTATTTATTTTTAAATATAATTATTAAAAAAAATAATATTATTTCATTAATTTAAAAAAAAAAAGAAGCTGTGGACAATATTAGGCTCTGTCTGAGATAGAGACTTTACACAGTAATTAAATCAAATGAAATAAAAAAAAAACTTTTCTTAAGGGTCTAGTCTGATTTACAATGCCTCAGCTCCATCTCTCAATATTATTATTTTATTTTAATATATTTATTTTTTAATTAATTATTTATTTTTAAATATAATTATTTAAAAAATAATATTATTTCATTAATTAAAAAAAAAAGAAGAAGCTGTGGACAATATTAGGCTCTGTCTGAGATAGAGACTTTACACAGTAATTAAATCAAATGAAATAAAAAAAAAAAAACCTTTTCTTAAGGGTCTAGTCTGATTTACAATGCCTCAGCTCTATCTCTCAATATTATTATTTTATTTTAATATATTTATTTTTAATTAATTATTTATTTTTAAATATGGTTTAATTAATTATTTTTTTTTTAAATATAATTATTTAAAAAAAATAATATTATTTCATTAATTTAAAAAAAAAAGAAGCTGTGGACAATATTAGGCTCTGTCTGAGATAGAGACTTTACACAGTAATTAAATCAAATGAAATAAAAAAAAAAACTTTTCTTAAGGGTCTAGTCTGATTTACAATGCCTCAGCTCTATCTCTCAATATTATTATTTTATTTTCATATATTTATTTTTTAATTAATTATTTATTTTTAAATATGTTTTAATTAATTATTTATTTTTAAATATAATTATTTAAAAAAATAATATTATTTCATTAATTGAAAAAAAAAAGCTGTGGGCAATATTATTATTTTATTTTAATATATTTATATTTTAATTAATTATTTATTTTTAAATATGTTTTAATTAATTATTTATTTTTAAATTATAATTATTTAAAAAAATAATATTATTTCATTAATTAAAAAAAAAAAAAAAAGCTGTGGACAATATTAGGCTCTGTCTGAGATAGAGACTTTACACAGTAATTAAATCAAATGAAATAAAAAAAAAAAAACTTTTCTTAAGGGTCTAGTCTGATTTACAATGCCTCAGCTCTATCTCTCCCATTTTATCATTTTAATTTAAATGACCTCCTTCTTTATGACTTAACTGTGACTGACCAGAAGGAAAATAATTTGGATTAATTAAGAAAAGCGCCTTTATTACTCTTGTCTTCTGCCGTCTGATATGGTCTGCAAAACAGCCGCCATCACCATAAGAGGGTTTCAAAGAGCGATCATAAAGAACTTTGCCACCAATTAGATCCCGGGCTCATGGTATTTTGCGCTTTATAACCTTTCAATGTGGAATCGCCGAGTAAAAAAGAGACTCGTTTTAAAGTTACTATTGTATCGCCCTTCCGGAAAGTTTTTTTATGTGTTGGTGGAAAGAGAGACTGGATTCAAAGGACTTTTCTATTAAAATTAACCGCTTCAGTACCGGGCACTTTCACCCACCTTCCTGCCCAGGGCCAATTTTCAGCTTTCAGCGCTGTCGCACTTTGGAGGACAATTGCGCGGTCACGCGACACTGTACCAATATGACATTTTTATATAATTTTTTTCCACACAAATAGAGCTTTCTTTTGGTGGTATTTGATCACCACTGGGCTTTTTATTTATTATTATATAAACGGAAAAAAAAAATTTACAATAAAAAAAAAATAAAAAAAACAATCACCACTGGTGTTTTTTTATTTTTTGCTAAATAAACGAAAAAAAGCCCGAAAGTTTTGAAAAGAAAAAATGTTTGTGTTATAAAATTTTGCAAATAAATGATCTTTTTCGGCATAAATTTAGACCAAAATGTATTCTGTTACATTTCAGTGTTTATTAATTAGTCTGTAGCAGTGGCGGCCGGTGGTTTTTTCGTTTGGGGCGATGGGCACATCGTGCAGCGGCAAGGATCGGGCAAAGGTGGGCACTTCGGGCAGCGTCAGGGATCGGGCAAAGGTGGGCACTTCGGGCAGCGGCAAGGATCGGGCATCGGCGGTCACAACGGGCAGCGTCAGGGATCGGGCAAAGGTGGGCACTTCAGGCAGCGGCAAGGATCGGGCATCGGCGGTCACAACGGGCAGCGTCGGGGATCGGGCAAAGGTGGGCACTTCGGGCAGTGGCGGGGGGTCGTCGGACATCAGGTTGCAGCGGACACATCGGGCAGCGGCTCCTGTGTCTTCTCCTCCTCGCTTCCGCCATGCGTCTCCACCCCTCCTCCTAGGTGTCCAATAAGATCGTCTGTCCTTTCAGCCAATCGGTCGACGGGTTTCAGACCCGCTTCCCGATTGCCCCGGGAGGAGGATCAGTGTTGCAACAGGGAATATTCATTCGCTGTTGTAGCACCTGGGTGGGCTCATGGCGCAGTGCTCTGCGCCACGAGCCCATCCTATTTTGAAGCCAATTAGAGCTGCTGGCTCTAATCGGGTGCTTCAAAAAAAACACCCCCGCCGCTGTAATCCATGCCCCCCCCACATCCTGAAAGGGGCCGGATGCATGAATAGGGGGTAGCGGCCGTGGATCATAGAGCATCAATTAGGATGTGGCAGCCATGGTTAGAGGGCACAGCACCCGGGCGCCTCTAATGGACAGGCCGCCACTGGTCTGTAGGACAGTTATAGAGTCCAGAAACTATGGTATACAGTATCTGACAAAAGTCAGTACACCCCTCACATTTTTGTAAATATTTTCTTCTATCTTTTCATGTGACAACACTGAAGAAATGACACTTTGCTACAATGTAAAGTAGTGAGTGTACAGCTTGTATAACAGTGTAAATTTGCTGTCCCCTCAAAATAACTCAACACACAGCCATTAATGTCTAAACCATTGGCAACAAAAGTGAGTACACCCCTAAGTGAAAATGTCCAAACTGGGCCCAAAGTGTCAATATTTTGTGTGGCCACCATTATTTTCCAGCACTGCCTTAAACCCTCTTGGGCATGGAGTTCACCAGAGCTTCACAGGTTGCCACTGGAGTCCTCTTCCCATCCTCCATGATGACATCACGGAGCTGGTGGATGTTAGAGACCTTGCGCTCCTCCATCTTCCGTTTGAGGATGCCCCACAGGTGCTCAATAGGGTTTAGGTCTGGAGACATGCTTGGCCAGTCCATCACCTTTACCCTCAGCTTCTTTAGCAAGGCAGTGGTCGTCTTGGAGGTGTGTTTGGGGTCGTTATCATGTTGGAATACTGCCCTGCGGTCCAGTCTCCGAAGGGAGGGGATCATGCTCTGCTTCAGTATGTCACAGTACATGTTGGCATTCATGGTTCCCTCAATGATCTGTAGCCCCCCAGTGCCGGCAGCACTCATGCAGCCCCAGACCATGACACTCCCACCACCATGTTTGACTGTAGGCAAGACACACTTGTCTTTGTCCTCCTCACCTGGTTGCCGCCACACACGCTTGTCACCATCTGAACCAAATACATTTATCTTGGTCTCATCAGACCACAGGACATGGTTCCAGTAATCAATGTCCTTAGTCTGCTTGTCTTCAGCAAACTGTTTGTGGTCTTTCTTGTGCATAATCTTTAGAAGAGGCTTCCTTCTGGGATGACAGCCATGCAGACCAATTTGATGCAGTGTGCGGCGTATGGTCTAAGCACTGACAGGCTGACCCCCCACCCCTACAACCTCTGCAGCAATGCTGGCAGCACTCATACATCTATTTCCCAAAGACAACCTCTGGATATGACGCTGAACGCGTGACCTCAACTTCTTTGGTGGACCATGGCGAGGCCTGTTCTGAGTGGAACCTGTCCTGTTATACCGCTGTATGGTCTTGGCCACCGTGCTGCAGCTCAGTTTCAGGGTCTTGGCAATCTTCTTATAGCCTAGGCCATCTTTATGTAGAGCAACAATTCTTTTTTTCAGATCCTCTGAGAGTTCTTTGCCATGAGGTGCCATGTTGAACTTCCAGTGACCAGTATGAGAGAGTGAGAGCGATGACACCAAATTTAACACACCTGCTCCCCATTTACACCTGAGACCTTGTAACACTAACGAGTCACATGACACCAGGGAAGGAAAGTAACTAATTGTGCCCAATTTGGACATTTTCACTTAGGGGTGTACTCACTTTTGTTGCCAGCGGTTTAGACATTAATGGCTGTGTGTTGAGTTATTTTGAGGGGACAGCAAATTTACACTGTTATACAAGCTGTACACTCACTACTTTACATTGTAGCAAAGTGTCATTTCTTCAGTGTTGTCACATGAAAAGATAGAAGAAAATATTTACAAAAATGTGAGGGGTGTACTTACTTTTGTGAGATACTGTATATCTGACAATTGTACAATCCAGATGTACTGATGGCTGATCTCATTTCTAGAGGCCCGGAAATGCCAGGACAGTACAAATAACCCCTTTGTTGGAAATTAGACAGTCCAAGGTATTTAGTAAGAGACATGGTGAGTTTTTCAAAGTTTGTAATTTTTTTTTGTCAGAATTTTTTTTGCAAATTAAAGACATTTTAAAAAAAATATTTTTTTTTCACAATTTTTTTTATTTATTTATTTTTTTTACATACAGTCACCAGGGCAGTACAGTGTCATTATATAATTGGTGTGGCGGTGATCAGGGACACTGATTGGTGGTGGTGACAGTATGTAAAAAAAAAAAAAAATGATTATATATTTTTCTTTCCTTTTTATTATTATTTTCTTTTTTTTACACAATGTGACCAGAGCAATACAGTGTTGCCAGTGTTACAGTGTTAGCAACACTGTACTACTCTGGGAAATTGATCAGGATTTTTTTTTGCACATTATGATTACTTATACCAATAAATTTCATTGGTATAAACAACCATTTTTACTGATTCATTAAGTGAGTATTGTTGTGTCTAGCTGTGATTGGCCACAGCTAGTCACAGGGTACAGGTGGGCTGTGATTGGCCCTGCCTGTACCATGTGATCTCACAGGCTGCTGCTCTGCTTCTCCTCCCTGTCTTCTAGAGACTTCTAGAAGTATAGTGGGAGGTAGAGCAGGACAGGCAACCTGAATATTTATGGGATTCCGTCCAATCCCTGGGGAGGTGTGCCCTTAAGGTGGTGGGGGGCATAAATATTCTCAAGCCTAGCAGCCAAGGTGCATAGTTCCTATGTGCAGCCAAGGTGCATAGTCTAGTTCTTCAGGAGGAGACCCAATAGGCACACACCCTGGCTGATGACGCAAGCTCACCTGAGGTGCAGTGTCTAAGTACTGCCAGGTGTTCACCAGAGCTCCTGAAGGTGGATATCGATTTTGCTGCATGTTAGTACCAGATTGCGGTCTCCAGGATCTCCCCACCAGGAGGTGAGCAAGCCAGGATCCAGAAGTGGATAAGCAGGTAAAGATCAAACAGAAGCGTAGTCAGTACAACAAGCCAAAGGTCAGTAACGAGTAGTTGCAGGTTTGGATCAGGCAGACGCGTAGTCAAGAAACAAGCCAAGGGTCAATAACAAGTAGTAGCACAATATGGACAGCAGCAGGGAAGAATTTCCGATCGTGTGTACACAAATCCGACGCACAAAGTGCCACGCATGCTCAGAATAAATAAAGAGATGAAAGAGATGAAAGCTATTGGCTACTGCCCAGTTTATAGTCCCGACGTACGTGTTTTACATCACTGCGTTCAGAATGATCAGATTTTCCGACAACTTTGTGTGACCGTGTGTATGCAAGACAAGTTTGAGCCAACATCCGTCGGAAAAAATCCTAGGATTTTGTTGTCGGAATGTCCGATCAATGTTGTACGGGGCATAACAGTTCCAATAGCGGGTAGAGAACAGGATGCAGCACCTGTAGAGAGGGAAAAAATGTGGCCTGGCTGTCTCATGCCCAAGCAGGATACAGCACCTGTAGAGAGGGGAAAAATGTGGCTTGGTCCTCTCGTACCCAAGCAGGCAGGCAGATGTCCAGAGAAGTTTCAAGCCTTATGCTTTCCCTCCCAATCATGAACCTTTCCCTGCCACTAGTTCTGTCCCTACCAGGTGAGGTAACTGTCCCTACTCTACTTCTCACAAATGCGCACCAAACCAGGGAGCCAGGGCCTTAAAAAGGCTCTGCCTGACCCAAGATGGCCACCAGATTCACAGGCGGCAGCAACATTCAATCATATCTCTTCCCCAGTTACCCAAGAAACCATAGAGGAACCCTGTTCCTCCTGACTTCCTCTCCAACTGCAGTGTATCTGCAGGGGAGCTCCACCTGCAGTGGAGAAAGTAGACTTTACCTGACTACAGGTAGATAATGCGTCAATACAAGAAGGTCATAAGCCCCAGAACAGGCAATAGTGCAGAGGTACTTGTAGAGGTTTAGCAGGTTGGAGGGTGGCCTTCCCCTAACTTACTGAACCTCCACGGTTGCCTCTGCATTCTTGCCTGTTTTTGGAACTATGACATTCTTGTATTGATGCAACTTACTAGAAGGCTCTACAAACAGCCTCATGATTTGCAGCAAGGTACATCCCATCACTAGATGCAATGTTCAGAAGGAAGGAGGCCAGTCTTTGCAAATGAGCAGAACTCAAAGGAGATCTTGAAATTTACACAAGGATCTATAAAAAAAAAAAAGGGAAGCAAACTGCAGAAAACAGTACGGTATGTATGTATTTGCTCTGTATTTATCACCGGGAATGTATTTTTAAGGTTCCTCATTGTTGCTTTCATTACAGGATAATCAAGAATTATTTATGTGTGTAATATTGTGTCAGACATAGAGGCCTTATCACAATTCCTCTGCTTCTCTATGACAGACTCAAAGGCTTTTTTTCAATCTAATGGTCAGCACGTTATTACGAAAAACACCTTCTTCTATTGTTAGCCGGCCTTTATTTTTCTCTTTTAAATTATAAGGGGAAACCACGGCTACAATGTCCTCTTCTAAATTGAACCAATTGTGGAGAAAAGTGGTCACAGTGTTCGGCTGACCTGTAATTTTGTTGGGTTGTGTTTGTACTTTTTCACTTATGTGAAGCCCTCCTCCCCGCTCTCAGATTATCTTGTAGCGAGTCTTGTTCGATTTAATTGCCGTGCCGTTTCCTTGGTCCACTGATGACCTGATTCATTGTTATTGAATCTCTATTTGTTGGATATCTATTTTTTTAACTCTAAAGTGGAGGTTTGACTTTGGTAGTTTAAAGAGAGCTTGCCTGTCTGTTAAACTTGTTCGAGTCCAACCTAGGAGACTACACCGCAAGAAGGTGAGTAAGGCTAAGCTGACTTTAGTAGTTTAAAGAGAACCTGTCTGGCTGTTGAACTTCTTGCAGTGTCTCCTAGCAGAAGACACCACAAGAAGGTGAGTAAAGCTAAGCTGACTTTTGGTAGTTTAAAGAGAACCTGTCTGTCTGTAAAAGTTCTTAGAATTCAACCTAGGAGAAGACACCACAAGAAGATGAGTAAAGCTAAGCTGACTTTTGATAGTTTAAAGAGAACATGTCTGTCTGTTAAACTTCTTGGAGTGTCTCCTAGCAGAAGACACCACAAGAAGGTGAGTAAGGCTAAGCTGACTTTAGTAGTTTAAAGAGAACCTGTCTGTCTGTTAAACTTCTTGGAGTGTCTCCTAGCAGAAGACACCACAAGAAGGTGACTAAAGCTAAGCTGACTTTTGGTAGCTTAAAGAGAACCCGTCTGTCTGTAAAACTTCTTAGAATCCAACCTAGGAGAAGACACCACAAGAAGATGAGTAAAGCTAAGTTTTTTGATAGTTTAAAGAGAACCTGTCTGTCTGTTAAACGTCTTAGTATCCAACCTAGGAGAAGACAGCACAAGAAGGTGAGTAAGGCTAAGCTGACATTTTGTAGTTTAAAGAGAACTTGTCTGTCTGTTAAACTTCTTAGAATCCAACCTAGGAGAATACACCACAAGAAGGTAAGTAAGGCTAAGATGACTTTTGGTAGTTTAAAGAGAACCCATCTGTCTGTAAAACTTCTTGGAGTCCAACCTAGGAGAAGACACCAAACCACCTGCCGTGCCCATTATAAGGGGTTCCCACCATCCCTGTGCTGAGTTCCTGGGTCTGTACACCTGCTGTGCCCATTATGAGGGGTTCCCAGCATCCCTATGCTTAGTTCCTGGGTCTGTACCCCTGCTGTGCCCATTATGAGGAGTTCCCACAACGCCTGAGCTGAGTTTCTTGGTCTTTACACCTGCTGTGCCCAATATGAGGGGCTCCTACCATCCCTGTGGTGAGTTCCTTGGTCTGTACACCTGCTGTGCCCATTATGAGGGGTTCCCAGCAACCCTGTGCTTATTTCCTGGGTCTGTACACGTGCTGTGCTCATTATAAGGAGCTTCCATCATCCCTGTGCTGAGTTTCTGGGTCTGTATACCTGCTGTGCCCATTATAAGGTGCTCCCATCATCCCTGTGCTAAGTTCCTAGGACTGTACATGTGACGTGCCCATTATGAGTGGCTTCTACCATCCTTCTGGTGGGTTCCTGATTCTGCACACCTGCTATGGCTGATTATGAGAGGCTCCCACCATCATTTTGGTGAGTTCCCAGCTCTGCACTCTTGCTGTGCCCATTATAAGGGGTGCCCACCATTCCTGCACTGAATACCCAGGTCTGCACACCTGCCGTGCCCATTATGAGGGTCTCCCTGTCAGCATCCATATCTGAACCTGGAATCTCTGTGAAATCTGGCTGTGTCTCTTCTCGCTGTGCCACGTGAAATGCTGGACAGCTCCCTTCCCGATTCCTTGGACAACCTTGCTTTGTGTCTTGTTTCTGGTGAACCTTGAACTCCTTGCTCCTCCCATAACCTTCCTCGTTTTAAGCCATGTGTCTGCACTCCCAAGCCAATATCTTGCTCCTTTTGCTCCTGCTGCTGTCTGTATCTTTGCAACCACTTGTTACTGGCCTTTGGCTTGTTCCTCGACTATGCTTCCACTTGATCCCAACCTGCAACCATCTTTTTGGCTTGTTTACTGGCTGTACTTCTGCTTAATCTTTACCTATTACATCTGCTACTAGATCCTGGTTTGCTCACCTCCTGGTGGGTCGATCCTCAGGACTGTGACCTGGTAATCATCCCTACTATCAGGAGCTCTGGTGAATACCAGTTAGTGCTTAGACCCCGCACCTCGGGTGAGCCTGTGTCATCCACCAAGGAGACCTGCTTGTGTGCCAATCCTGCTGGTCAGTATGAACGTCTCTACTGCTTTATCCCTGATTTGAGTTTCCAGCTCTGTGTAAGGTACACCGGATTTCTAGCACCAAAAGGCCATTGTGGATTCACGGTCATACTCGTGCACATTGTACACGTGCTAATAATAATGAGCAAAGTACCAATCTCACTTATGCTGTGCCAGTTCATTGCACACATTTCATTTTGTACGTGTGCACAAATTCGTGTGCACATACCAACTAACAATTGGCGCCCAGTGGTCTATTTAAACTGGTCTGTCAACTGTGAGCAGTTGCTGAATGGTCATTAGCTCATTCCTGTTTTTCCAAGACCTGATCTGCTGTACCTACTTACTCGTGTAAGACCCAGCTTGCCTCTGCTCTCGCTCTAGCTCTTTAACCTACAACCCCCGACCTTGGCTTGTTTACTGGATCTGATCTGCCTGCTCACTATGTACCATGTTGCTTGGCTGTTACCGACCTTGGCCTATCTTCTGGACTTGCTTTGCCTGCTGATTTGGTGCCTTGCTTCCCGGTCGCCACTGACTGCTGCTCTTCTTCTGGTTCTGCTTTCGTCCACACTCTGGTGCCAAGCTGCTCCTGCATACTGTTCCAAGGACTGTGGCTTCCAGCTCTACCCAGCTACAGAGTGGACATCACCAGCTAGCTACTACGACACTTGTGCCACTCATTGCCTTTACACTCTCTGTGCAAGAAAGGCCTCCACAACATTCCAGTCTTCACCGGGTATGTGATATTACAGAGCATAAGGTAGACTGGCAATACGCTAGGGAACAAAATGTCAACACAATATAAATAAATAACACAAGACAATAAATAATATGTGAGTTTTAAATGATAAAATACATATAATAAAAAGATAACAATGAACAGAATATAATACATGAACTGACATTGAATCTGTGTTAGGTAAGAAGCCTTGCGGTACGTTGATTCAGTGTCAAAGTCAGTTCATGTATTATAGTCTTATTATCTTTTGTTTTTTTGTTTTTATTATTTGTATTTCACAATTTTGAACACACTTTGTTCATTGCCTGGAGTTATTCTTACATATTTTACCTGTAAGAGGCTCCTTTTAACAAAGGCGGCTGATCCGTGTTTTTACCGTCCACCGACAAGTGGACATGGTGCCTCTCAGATGAGCACACATTGTCGCACCCCCAATGCTTTGCATCACATTGCGACAATTTTAACACTTCCCGAACTCCTACAAACCTTCTTTCACTGTGCTCTGAAAAGCAATACACTATAGATCACTTTTCAAGGAAGTGGTAGCTGCCATTACTGTGAGAAGGGCATTAGGGCTAATTCTAATGTGTGGTGTAATCAATAATATACACATGTTCAACTTCGCTGAACCCAAAACAGTTTGACTCTTTGCTACTGGTTACCTTCTAGTGATATTAAGATCTATATAGAGGAATCAGGACCTCCTTCCTCCTCCTGCTGGTGGTCGCTCTATTGATATAAAGATCTATATAGAGGAATCAGGACCTCCTTCCTCCTCCTGCTGGTGGTCGCTCTATTGATATAAAGATCTATATAGAGGAATCAGGACCTCCTTCCTCCTGCTGGTGACCCCTCTAGTGACATAAAGATCTATATAGAGGACTCAGGACCTCCTTCCTCCTGCTGGTGATCCATCTAGTAATATGAAGATCTATATAGAGGAATCAGGACCTCCTTCCTCCTGCTGGTGGTCCCTCTAGTGATATAAAGATCTATATAGAGGTATCAGGACCTCCTTCCTCCTGCTGGTGACCCCTCTAGTGACATAAAGATCTATATAGAGGACTCAGGACCTCCTTCCTCCTGCTGGTGATCCCTCTAGTGATATAAAGATCTATATAGAGGAATCAGGACCTCCTTCCTCCTGCTGGTGATCCATCTAGTAATATGAAGATCTATATAGAGGAATCAGGACCTCCTTCCTCCTGCTGGTGGTCCCTCTAGTGATATAAAGATCTATATAATGGATTCAGGACCTCCTTTCTCCTACTGGTGACCCCTCTAGTGATATAAAGTTCTATATAGAGGAATCAGGACCTCCTTCCTCCTGCTGGTGATCCCTCTAGTGATATAAAGATCTATATAGAGGAATCAGGACCTCCTTCCTCCTGCTGGTGATCCATCTAGTAATATGAAGATCTATATAGAGGAATCAGGACCTCCTTCCTCCTGCTGGTGGTCCCTCTAGTGATATAAAGATCTATATAGAGGTATCAGGACCTCCTTCCTCCTGCTGGTGACCCCTCTAGTGACATAAAGATCTATATAGAGGACTCAGGACCTCCTTCCTCCTGCTGGTGATCCCTCTAGTGATATAAAGATCTATATAGAGGAATCAGGACCTCCTTCCTCCTGCTGGTGATCCATCTAGTAATATGAAGATCTATATAGAGGAATCAGGACCTCCTTCCTCCTGCTGGTGGTCCCTCTAGTGATATAAAGATCTATATAATGGATTCAGGACCTCCTTTCTCCTACTGGTGACCCCTCTAGTGATATAAAGTTCTATATAGAGGAATCAGGACCTTCTTCCTCCTGCTAGTAATTTTTCTCCATTGCCTGGCCACATTGTTTAATTTTTTAAAAGCGTACCTCCACTTTGTTGAGAAAAAAAACATTCCCCTCTGGGTGATATGTGTACATTGCAAGGATTATAACAAACTTTGTTGTAGATTCCTACCTTTTGTTATTCTGAAGAAATCCATGTGTGTATGTCTGTGCATCTGAGTGGGTCTAATGGGATTGGTTTCATAATTATCAGTCAGCTGTGGGGGGGAGGGGGAGGGGGGGGTCAGTACACACGCTGTGTACAGAACAACTCCAGGTGGCCATATTGCATTGCATTTACAGAAAATTACAGTGGCTGCAGATTGAAAAAGAAAGGTAATTTTAAATAACATTCAATCACAATATGACTTGAGTCGCAATTGTATATGTTATATTATTTTTTCTTTATTTGCTATTTTTTTCCCCCATGAAAGAGGAGTTGCCCTTTAAATAAGCACCCCAAATATATTTATTTTGACAACAGATGGTTCACCTGATGTCTTGTGATGGATTTTCACTACTATTGGCCAGTCCGGAGAGGAAATGACATTAGCGCATGAGCAATAAATGAATTGCCTAAATCTATGGTTACCTGACATGTTGGGTTCCCGAGTCCTTTTTCTTTAGGACTGCAGAGTGGGAGGGTCCTTATACGAGTGTCCACCCTACTTACTGGTTACTGTGGATATTTCCCAATAATTTTCCAACGATGGGGTGTTTACAGGCTCCAGAAGGCTGTAACAGAGTTATGACATCATAAAATGCAACAATAAGATTTGTCTGCAGAGGTTGGTCTGCAGAGATGGATCGCAGATATTGGAAAAAAGGAACTGTGGAGAGTCAGATGATTTTTTTTTTTTTATTATGTCCACGGTGGCGCAAAATTCTGAAACCAAAAAACCCGTAAGTGAACAAAAAACATGTATGTGAAACGCACACTAAAATGTGCAATTAAGAGTGTGAAGGAGTAGGACCTCTACCCACAAGGCTCCTGACAGGGACTAAGGTCTCCAATAGGTCCTCTTAGCCAGAAGGCCTGGCAGATCCCGTTCTTCTAAATCAGCCGAAGCCGACCATCAAATACTTTGTCGAGGGGCTCTCCCGAAGAGAGACCCCCCCAGAGGCAATGAAGGAAGAAACCTGAGGGCCACACATCCTACCCCTAGACATCAGGGCAAGCCCAAGGAGGACTCACACCCTTCATCCAGTGAGGAAAAACACACACACACAAGTAAAAGCAGTGACAAACGTGGGAGAAAAATAAATAGAAGAGAAAAAAGTGAAATTGTGCAGTGGCCGGGCCCTGAGGCCTGGTAGACAAAAATTGCCCGCGGACCCTAAAAGGCGCAGTGCAAATGAAAAGCTTTTAGTGGCTGTGACCATGTGTGGTCTGGCATGGAATTTTATAGATAGGCAACTCCTATCCTCATATTGATTAGTGGTTCCAAATTATTAACAACTACTGCAGTAGGGAGCAGACACCAAAGATACACTCAGCATCTTTCCAAATAACTGTTCTGCTTTATTATGACGCAATTGAAGGTTTTTATACACATGATTACGTAGGTATCACATTAATATTACAATTGTACATTTATGGTAACAAGGGGCGTAACATAGGCAGGCTAATTCTAACCAGGATTCAAAAAAATGCAAACATGTAATGAAAACATTATTAGTGCTGTGTGCACAGTGAGGGCAGTGTGCAATACATACAAAATAGAATACAATTATATACAGAACTTACAAATTTCCTTTACAGGTCCCACACCCAAGTGTTACCAAGAGCACCCCTAGGGGCGACCACTCCCAGGGGGCACAGGCACCGTGGACCCTCTGCCTTCCCAGCCCATGGCCAGACAAGGTAGAACATTCAAACCAAGAGGTAATGGGCTCTTCCAGCTTTCTCGGGGGAATTACTCCTGTGCCCCCACTGTTTCTGCTCCAGGCGATACTAACCTTCCAAGCCCCCATAACTCTAGCAGAGATTCATAGCCATACATTCCAACCTTGGTCAGGCCAGAATGGCAGCACAGAACCTCCACTAGATCACTGATAAGAACAGATGACTACACTTGATCTTAGCCAAAAGGCCGAGAAGCGATCACATGATGGGGAATTTGGGTGAAGAAGAAAGATCCTACTGCTTTTTTTTCCCTTAATTTAAAATTTGTGATTCGGGGGAATTGGAGGGGGGGATGGAACTAGGGGTAAGCATACAATTTTGTCATTTTGTCCACAGATGGCCTTTAATTGCACATCTTCCTCTTTGGTAAAACAGGATATTGATCCCAAGACAGGCCTGGAGGTATGAACTCGACATTGCTGCAAAGCTGGCTTCTAGACAGAGACAGCAACTGGAACGACTTCTATATTTGTTCTAATGACGGCGTATTTGCATAATCTGAATAATCTGCCGTTTTAGCGGTAGTCACAACCAGCAAATCAGGTTGCCACTTCCATACACACTAAAAGACACACGCTGCTCCTTCTCGTCACACTGTATTGTTTTCTTCAATTACTTGCTAATTAAATTTAATTGCTATGATGCGGCGCAGCAGATTGTGGTGCGGCAGGAAGCGAGCGCTGATAAGAACCACCGAGGTCCATTTACAGAAATTTATTGTGAGCCTTCCTCCGTTCCTCCTCGGAGCAGGCAATATCTCTGTGTAAAGAGCGATAAACAATCTAATTGTCCAGGGCTCTCTGCTTTAAACCTATTAACAGGGAAATATACATCTCCGGCCCCCCACAAAAAAAAAAAAAAAAAGTGCGGCATTTCCCCCCATCATCTCAGCGGGAGGTCTACAATAAACGACGCACGGGTTGTCATACTGAAATTAATTCTTTGTAATGAATGTATCAATAAAATAATTAGTGAGATTAATAGAGCGGTGCGCTTTCGCTTTGGCCTCCTTGACTGCGCTTCGTTATCGACCCCGTTAGTCTTGACATATTTTTGAAGATTGTAAACCAAAAAAAAGGTAAAAAAGTGCAGCGCTCCCAACCCTTGCCTCCAAACTTATATTATCCTATGTAATAAAAAGAAATGCGATGTTCTTAATTCAAACAATATTTCCAAAAATGTGACACCCTTAGTTAGACGTGTGCACACCAGAACTTTTGTTTTGTTTAATTTTCAGATGCACCCCCCCTTTTTTTTTTTTTATTAAAATTCATTAATTACAAACAAAACACAAAAAGACACAACAAAACATCATACAAATTGAACCAAAAAATGTAATAATTCGATTTCCAAAATCTAATATAAGAGTTATTAATCCCTCAGAAAAGTAAAAAAAAAAGTAAACCTTAATTGAAGAATTTCTTTTGGATGCATTCGTCAACCACTTGCAGACCGGAAGATTTTCCCCCTTAACCCCTCGACATCCGCGCTATAGCGGAATGACGGCCACAGCGTGGACCTGAATTTCCAGGAGGCCGTCATATGACGGCCTTCCCTGTGCACGCGCCCAGCGCGCACCCTACAGGGCACGTGCGGAGCGCGCTGTGATCACCGAGTCACTGAGACTTGGGTGATCACCGATCCGAGTAAGGGGCCGGTCCCGGCCCCTTACCACGTGATCAACTGTCAGCCAATGACAGCTGATCACATGATCAAAACAAAAGTTCTGTGATTGTTTTTTCTTCTCCTCGCGCTGACAGCGCGAGGAGAAAAAAAAGCCGATCACTGGCTGATCTGCAAGGTACATCGGTCCTGAAGAGGAAGAGGCAATTATGCCACATCTGTGCCACCTGCCATTGTCACCTGACAGTGCCCACAGTGCCCACCAGTGCCACCTATCAATTCCCATGAGTGCCACCTATCAATGCCCACAAGTGCTACCTATCAATGCCCACAAGTGCCACCTATCAATGCCCATAAGTGCAACCTATTAATGCCCACCAGTGGTGCCAATCAGTGCCACCTAGCAGCACTGCCTATCAGTGTAATCAATCAGTGCCCATTATTGCCACCCATCATTGCCCATCACTGCCACCTATCAGTGCCCATCACTGCCACCCATCGGTGCCCATCACTGCCACCTATCGGTGCCCATCAGTGCCGCCCCATCGGCGTACATCAATGAAGGAGAAAAATTACCTGTTTTAAAATTTTATAACAAAATATAAAAAAAAAATTAAATTCGGTCTTTTTACATTTTTTTTTAACAAAAATAAAACGCAAAGGTGATCAAATACCACCAAAAGAAAGCTCTATTTGTGGCAAAAAAAATGATAAAAATGTAATTTGGGTACAGTGTTGTATGACCGCGCAATTGTCATTAAAAGTGTGTCAGCGCTGAAAGCTGAAAATTGGTCGGGATAGGAGGGGGGTTTAAGTGCCCGTAAGGAAGTGGTTAATGACCGGGCCATTTTTTGCGATACGGCACTGCGTCGCTTTAACTGACAATTGCGCAGTCGTGCGACGCTGTACCCAAACAAAATTGACGTCCTTTTTTTCCCACAATAGAGCTTTCTTTTGGGGGTATTTGATCACCTATGTGGTTTTTATTTTTTGCGATATTAACAAAATAAGAGCGACAAAAAAAAAAAAAGATATATATTTATTGTAGCAAAAGGTAAATATATACATATATATTGTAGCAAAAGGTATATGTAGATATATATATATATATATATATATATATATATATATATATATATATAAATTAAAAAAAAAAAAAAATATATATATATATATATATATATATATATATATATATATATATATATATATATATATATATAATTTACCTTTTGCTACAGTAAATATCCCCCCCCAAAAAATAATTTCTTCATCAGTTTAGGCCAATATGTATTCTTCTTTATATCTTTAGTAAAAAAATTAATAAGCAATAAGCGTATATTGATTGGTTTGCGCAAAAGTTATAGCGTCTACAAAATAGGGAATAGATTTATGGCATTTTTATTTTTAATTTATTTTTTTACTAGTAATGGTGGCGATCTGTGATTTTTTAGCGGGATTGCGACATTGCAGCGGACAGATCGGACAGTTATGACACTTTTTTGGGACCATTGACATTTATACAGTAATCAGTGCTATAAAAATACACTGATTACTGTGTAAATGTCACTGGCAGGGAAGGGGTTAACACAAGGGGGCGACCAAGGGGTTAAGTGTCCCCTGGGAGGTGTTTCTAAATGTGGGGGGGAGGGGACCGACTTTAGGAGGAGCAAGATCGCTGTTCCTAATCACTAGGAATAGCAGATCTCTCTCTACTCCCCTGTCAGAACGGGGAACTGTTTGTTTACATTGACAGATCCCCGTTCTCTCTCTTTCCCGTGATCGCGGGTGGCCGGCGGACATCGCACGCGTGTCTGCTATGGCTCTTAAAGGAGCCGACGTACAGCTCTGGCGATTGGCGGGAAAGAGCCCACTTGCCGCAGTATAATGATGGCGGCTGGTCGGCAAATGGTTAATGGACTCTACTCGTTTTTGGAATTCATTTTGTATCTTCAGTATTCGGTTTGTTTGATCTGGAATAGCTTGATCGTTAATCAGCAGGGGGCCTTAACAACCATGACTCATTTGCTGTCAGCAGGATTCCCCGCTGTCAGCAGAATGTAAACAAAAGAAGTGTGACCTAAAGTAGAAGTTCATGCTAGAACTAAAATCCCTGCATCTATAGCCACCAGCATTCTAACACTAACCTCTCTAGCCCTCTAAAGAAAAAAATAGTAAGTCTATGGGGGAGGTCACTCCCCATTCATTTCACAGCTGTTATCGGCCGTGTCCTCTGCATAGCTTCTGCCGCTGGAGATCGGGTCTGGATCGCCTGCAGAAAAGGTATGTATACTCATTTTTTCTTTACAGGGCTAGAGAGGTTAGTGTTAGAATGTTGGTGGCTATAGATGCTGGGATTTTAGTTTTAGCATGGACTTCCACTTTAAATACATTCAAAAAAAACAAACAAACAGGGTGGGGGTCCCCCCCAATCCATACCAGGCCCTTCAGGTCTGGTATTGATTTTGGGGGGAACCCCCATGCCAAATTTAAAAAAATAATGCAATGGGGCCTCCCCAAAATCCATACAGACCCTTACTCATTTTCAAACATTCAAGCATGCAGCCCAGCAGGCCAGGAAAGGGCGGGGGGCAAGCAATGTCGCCCCCCCTGAACCATGCCAGGTCACATGCCCTCAACATGGGGACGGGTACTTTGGTGCAGGGGGCTTGGCAGGGGGGTTTGGTATGGATTCTCATGGGGCCTCCCCAAAATCCATTCAGACCCTTATTCAAGCATTCAGCCCAGCAGGCCCGGAAAGGGCAGGGGGGGGGAGCAATGTCATCCCCCCCTGAACCATGCCAGGCCACATGCCCTCAACATGGGGAGGGGTACTTTGGTGCAGGGGGCTTGGTGGGGGGGTTTGGTATGGATTGCCATGGCCTCCCCAAAATCCATACAGACCCTTATTCAAGCATGCAGCCAAGCAGGCCAGGAAAGGGCGGGGGGGCGAGCAATATTGTCCGCCCCTGAATCATGCCAGACCACATGCCCTCAACATGGGGAGGGGTACTTTGGTGCAGGGGGCTTGGTGGGGGGGATTTGATGTGGATTCTAAGAGGAACCCCAAGCCAAAATAAAAAAAAGTCATGCCCCCCCCATAAATTTCACACCTTCACTCCTAGTCCAGACCCTTATCTGAGCATGCAGCCTGGCAGGCCAGGAAAGGGGAGGGATGAGCGAGCTTCCCTTTGCCTGAACCATACCAGGCCACATGCCCTCAACACAGGGAGGGGTACTTTGGTGCAGGGGGCTCGGTGGGTGGGTTTGGTATGGATTCTTAGAGGAACCCCACGCCAAAATTAAAAATAAAATGTCACCCCCCCCCCATAAATTCCACACCTTCACCCTTAATCCGGACCCTTATCTGTGCATGAAGCCTGGCAAGCCAGGAAAGGGGAAGGACACCAGGCCACATGCCCTCAACATGGAGGTGCTTTGGGGGGGGGCATGTTAATGAGGAAAAGGTCCTCTTCCCCACAACCCTGGCCCAGGGGGTGACTTATCAGAATGCCCCCATATCCTGGTCCCCTACTATGTGAATGAGTATGGGGTACATAGTGCCCCTACTCATTCACCAAAAAAAGTAGATCCAACGTCAAACACACTGGGGGGACACCATTACTTTTTTAAATTCTTTTTTAGTGTGGGGTTCCCCTCAAAACCCATATCAGACCCGAAGAGTTTTTTATTTTTTTTTAAACCGGCACTTCTTTTGTTTACATTCTGCTAAAGGGGGGGGGGGGGCAGATAGGTCATGGTTATGAAGGACGCGTCGGCGGCCCAATACTTAACAACCACAGCTATTCACAATAAATTTCCGATCATTACTGAAAGAATTTGAAAATGACATCATCCGAATTATGAAATACTTAGCTCTATTAATTACCACTCAGCTGGAGATCATGGAGAAACTGTAACAGGCACAAACACATAAGGGAGAGTCTGTGTAACTCTTATGTGTTTGTGCCTGTTACAGTTTCTCCATGATCTCCAGCTGAGTGGTAATTAATAGAGCTAAGTATTTCATACAAATGGCTCCGTTATCAATTAACAATCGAATGTATTTTTTGGTTTAGAGATGTTTTCACAATGAATGATGTATTTCCAGATTCAAGTAGCAGATGGTGCCCTTTGGGCTGAATATGGGGTTCTGGTTAGGATTAGGTGACCATACGGACGCCCGGAGCATCATTCTGAAAGTCAGCGGGGAATAATTTCTCCGGTTTTCTATCCTGGTGGCGCCATTGACTGGGCGTTCTGCTTTGCCCCCATAGCGAGATATCTCTGTTGGATTGCCTACTGACAGTCCTTCTTGTGCTGTCAGGTGGGGGGCGGTAATTTTCATCCTAACCGCTCCTCCCTATGGTTGTATTTTCCAACATGGCACAGCGGCTTCAGCATGTGACATGTTCACGTCGCGCAGCGCATGATGTCAGTCCCGACACGGCTCGCGCATGTGCGATGGCCTATTTTGGGCACCTGCACCTCCACAGGCTCCTTTGGGCTGCTGGTGGAGGTGGAGGGGGTATAAAGAGATGCAGATTTATGGAATTTGCCATGACTCCATCAGAAAGAGGAGGGATATTCACAATATGATACATCCAATAGGTAAGGAGGCCTTGGTCTTGGTAAAATTCACTTCAAGTCACAAGTGGTGATTTGTGTATTGAACTAGTCTCTATATTTCATCTGCATTTTATGTAGGACCATTGCTGGCTTACTTGGACAACATGTCCCGATGTAAACGGTCCCTCGTTTAGTTCAGTTTGAGGATTCCCGGACCTGTTTTCAAGCAATTAGGATTGTACTACAACTTGCCGCCAATACAGGTAGGTAATGAATCCATTACTGGGCAATTGTCTGATTTTATGATGATATGACAATTTACATTATAACCTCCATCCTAGGTAGGCCATTTAAGGTCGCCATTATGCCTTCCTCTATATGGTTTCACCAATTGTCCTTATCTAATTATCCCTATGATTCTTGGAGCCTAACTTCCATTGGATTTTAAGATACTCACAACAGAGACTGGGGGATGGTTAGCAGCCCCACACACATTTGAGATAGATAAAAAAAAATAGTTTTTTTGTAAAGTATATATACATTGTTCTTTTGAAATCATGCTATTTTTTATGTTTATTGATTTTTTTTTGTCTAAAATATATTAATTATAACTGTTAGTGATCATATATGCAGTTTTTGATTAAATGTCTCCTGAGGAAGCCATTGTATGGCGAAACATGTAGCGAATTGGAATCTACTGCACCTTTTCCATCTACCGTATGGATGTATAGGATATATATGATGACAATGTGTTGATTCTTTTAATGTTAAAATAACATTTTGATATTTTTCATATTTTTTTCGTGTTGCTTTTTTGCACCTTAAAAATCCCAGATTTTTTTGCTTGCTATACTCACTATGGCCATGTTCCTTAATGTGTTGCGTCCTCTCCACCGGACTCTGGACTTCCTTTTGAAGATTGATGAAATATGGAGGGGGGATACATCGATTTCATAGTTAGATAGATAGATAGATAGATAGATAGATAGATAGATAGATAGATAGATAGATAGATAGATAGATAGATAGATAGATAGATAGATAGATAGATAGATAGATAGATAGATAGATAGATAGATAGATAGATAGATAGATAGATAGATACTGCAGATAGAAAGAAAGAAAGAAAGAAAGAAAGAAAGAAAGAAAGAAAGAAAGAAAGAAAGAGAAAGGAAAAAAAAAAGAAGGAAAGAAAGAAAGAAAGAAAGAAGGAAAGAAAGAAAGGAAGAAAGTAAGAAAGAAAGAAGGAAAAAAGAAAGAAAGAAAGAAAGAAAGAAAGAAAGAAAGAAAGAAAGAAAGAAAGAAAGAAAGAAAGAAAGAAAGAAAGAAAGAAAAAGAAAGAAGAAAGGAAAAAAAAAAGAAGGAAAGAAAGAAAGAAAGAAATAAGGAAGGAAAGAAAGAAAGAAGGAAAGAAAGAAGGAAAGTAAGAAAGAAAGAAAGAAATAAGGAAGGAAAGAAAGAAAGAAAGAAAGAAAGAAAGAAAGAAAGAAAAAGAAAGAAGAAAGGAAAAAAAAAGAAGGAAAGAAAGAAAGAAAGAAAGAAATAAGGAAGGAAAGAAAGAAAGAAGGAAAGAAAGAAAGAAGGAAAGTAAGAAAGAAAGAAAGAAATAAGGAAGGAAAGAAAGAAAGAAGGAAAGAAAGAAAGAAGGAAAGTAAGAAAGAAAGAAAGAAAGAAAGAAATAAGGAAGGAAACAAAGAAAGAAATAAGGAAGGAAAGAAAGAAAGAAGGAAAGAAAGAAAGAAGGAAAGTAAGAAAGAAAGAAGGAAGGAAAGAAAGAAAGAAATAAGGAAGGAAAGAAAGAAAGAAATAAGGAAGGAAAGAAAGAAAGAAGGAAAGAAAGAAAGAAAGAAAGAAAGAAAGAAAGAAAGAAAGAAAGAAAGAAGGAAAGAAAGAAAGAAGGAAAGAAAGAAAGAAGGAAAGTAAGAAAGAAAGAAGGAAAAAAGAAAGAAAGAAGGAAAGAAAGAAAGAAAGAAGGAAGGAAGGAAGGAAGGAAGGAAGGAAGGAAGGAAGGAAGGAAGGAAGGAAAGAAAGAAAGAAAGAAAGAAAGAAAGAAAGAAAGAAAGAAAGAAAGAAAGAAAGAAAGAAAGAAAGAAAGAAAGAAAGAAAGAAAGGAAAGAAAGAAAGAAAGAAAGAAAGAAAGAAAGAAAGAAAGAAAGAAAGAAAGAAAGAAGAAAGAAAGAAAGAAAGAAAGAAAGAAAGAAAGAAAGAAAGAAAGAACTATTTAGTCCCTGTATAAGAAACTGTGTAGAGAATTTCTGAATATGTTGCTGTAGCAGCTCTGTTCTGATTACACCACAGCAGCTCAGCGGGATTGAGGTCAGGACTCGGCCATTGTACTCTATGGGAGTTTGTTCTGTTTTGGTTGCTCTGTTAAACACGTAGCTCATCAATTTCAATGCGTTTAAAATTTTTCCTGAGAATAAAGAAATGTCACCGGATGGGATGGAAAATAGGGGCTGTGGCAGTGATAGAGCCGCACTGTTGTTGATTTGTTTTTCCGTTTGATTTTGCAGACAATGCTGTTGTTAATCCAGCAAGCCTTGTTGGCTTTTAGAAGCAGCTCCCCTCTGAGAAGGAGACACGGGCTCGGCGTCTCACACTGGTTTCCAGTCTAGTACAGAAGGTTCATTTTACTGCGAGTGTTATTTAATTTTCTCTATCTGAAGCAGACCCGCAGGTAGCTGAGACTACGAAGGTGAATAAAACTCATTTTAATTCTGCTGGAAAAAGAAAATATTCCTCAGTGTTCAATTAGAATCTCAGTTCCATGTCAGATTACTTAGACAAGCTATTTTTTCCCTCTAAATGATTCATAATGTCAAGTTAGTCAAGGCTGCAGATGGAAAAGTAGATATCAGAAATGAGCCAGTCTGACTAAGAGCTAACTCATACAGTAAATGGGAATGACACAAACAAATGTTAATCCTTAACTTGAAGTGCACCTGTTACTTCATGCAAACCCCAAAACTAAACTGAAAATTAATGTCAGTGGATACCAACAGAATCCAGTCATTTAGAACCCACCATTGCAACTTGGGAGACAGGACACTTCAGTATGCCGATACCAACCCATCGAAGGGTCAAAGCCTATGGCAGTGATGGTGAACCTTGGCACTCCAGATGTTTTGGAACTACATTTCCCATGATGCTCATGCAATCTGCAGTGTAGTTGAGCATCATGGGGTTGAGCATCATGGGAAATGTAGTTTCAAAACATCTGGGGTGCCAAGGTTTGCCATCACTGGCCTAGGGCCTCTTTACAACACATCCCAATCTATAAAGATGTGCCCTGCATTGTATTATGGGAAGCCCGAGAGATGGTCTCCAACACCAACACTTTTCAACCAACTAGTTTGAGTATGGTATCCCCCAGGCTTTAGAAGCTCCATTGGAGAACTGCAACAGCAGATCATAAAATTACTCATACTGATTGGTACCTGGCAATGCCTAACCTTTGTTTTAGGGTTAAAGCTAGTTTAGAAGGTCAGAGTAAGGAATAGAAGTTTAGGGTTAGTGTTAAAGTTAGGGTATAGTAGGTTAGGGTTAGAAGCTTAGGGTTAGTGTCAGAAGATTAGGGTTAGAAGGGTAGAGTTAGCGTTAGAAGATTAGAGAAAGAAGGTTAGGGCTAGTGTTAGAAGATTAAGTTTAGAAGGTTAGAGTTAATGTTAGAAGATTAGGATTAGGGTTAGAAGGTCGGGGTTAGAAGGTTAGGGTTAGAAGGTTAGTGTTAGAAGGATAGGGTTAGAAGGTTGGGGTTAGTGCTAGAAGATTAGCATTAGGATTTGAAGTTTGGGGTTCGTGTTAGAAGATTAGGGTTCGTTTTAGAAGGTTAGGGTTAGAAGGTTAAGGTTAGTGTTAAAAGATTGGGTTGGGGTTAGAAGGTTGTGGTTAATAAAAGAAGATTAGGGTTAAAGTTAGAGGGTTAGAGTTAGAAGGTTGTGGTTAGTTTTAGAAGATTAACATTAGTTTTGGAAGATTAGAGTTAGTGCTAGAAGGTTATGGTTAGTGCTAGAAGATTAGGATTAGGGTTAGAAGGTTAGGGTTAATGTTAGAAGATTGGGGTTAAGGTTAGAAGGTTAGAGTTAGTGTTAGAAGATTAGGGTTAGGATTAGGGTTAAAAGGTTAGGGTTAGTGTTAGAAGATTCGAGTTAGAAGATTACAGGTAGAAAATTGGGGTTAGTGTTAGAAGATTAGGGTTAGAAGGCTAAGGTTAGTGTTAGAAGATTGGGGTTAAGGTTAGAAGACTAGGATTAGAAGATTGGTGTTAGTGTTAGAAGATTAGGGTTAATTTTAGAAGGATAGGGTTAGAAGGTTGGGTTAAGTGTTAAAAAATTAGGATTAGGTTTAGAAGGCTAACGTTAGTGTTAAAAGATTGGGGTTAGTGTTAGAAAATGAGCGTTAAGGTTAGGGGGTTAGGGTTAAAAAGTTAGGGTTAGCTTTATAAGATCAATGTTAGTTTTGGAAGAGAAAGTTAGGGTTACAAGGTTTGGGTTAGTGTTAGAAGATTAGGGATAGGGTAAGAAGGTTATGGTTAGTGCTAGAAAATTAGGGTTAGGGTTAGAAAGGTTATGGTTAGTTTTAGAAGATTAGGGTTAGTGTTAGAAGATTAGGGTTAGGGTTAGAAGGTTAGTATTTGTGTAAGAAGTTTAGGGTTGGGTTAGAAGGTTAGGGTTAGCCATAGAGATGTCCCCGTGTGTCAGAGGGGGGCAGACCGGGTGGCCCCGCAACTCTGATGCTATGGGGGAAGCCATAGGGATGTTCCCGTGCATCAGAGGGTGACTGGGTCACCCGGCGAAGATACCGTGTGGCCCCACCCACAGTTTAAAGAGAGCTGTCACCTGCGAGGACGCGTCATATGGCGTGTGCCTCCCATGGAGGCAGATCTTCTTTATTTTTTTTTTTGGTCCGTCGACGGAGGTGAATGGACTACGTGGGACAGTTTTGTTTTTTTATTTTTTTAATAAAGGACTTCTCCCACTGTGTGTTTTTTTTTTTTTACCATTTTCACACTTTTTTTGTGAAATGGTACGGGTACAATTTACCCCTTACCATTTCAAACAGGGGGGGCGGGGGGGTCCCTTTGTTAAAGGGGGCTTCCAGATTTTGATAAGCTCCCCTCCCGCAGACCCCCACAACCACCAGGCAAGGGTTGTGGGGATGAGGCCCTTCTCCCCATCAACATGGGGACACGGTGCCTTGGGGGGTTACCCCAAAGCACCCTCCCAATGTTGAGGACATGTGGCTTGGTACGGTTTAGGAGGGGGGCGCTCTATTGCCCCCCCTCTTTTCCTGCGGCCCACCAGGTTGCATCCTCAGATAAGGGTCTGGTATGGATTTTTGGGGGACCCCACGCCATTTTTTTTTAAATTTTGGTGCGGGGTTCCCCTTAAAATCTATACCAGACCTGAAGGGCCTGGTATGAAATTTGGGGGGACCCACACACATTTTTTTTTTAAATTTAGGTTCTGGTTCCCCTGTTGGGGAATCCCATGCCGTTTTTATTAATGAACTTTTATGTGTATTGCCGGACCGACAATTCATTAATAGCCACGAGTACATTTAAACGACCTTTTTTCCTTTAGAAATGTCATTTTGCTCTCGGACTGTTCTAAACACGGGAAACATGCGCCCCTTTACAGGCATACTATAGACACGCCGCAGGTATGAAATTTAAAGGAATATTACACTTTCATTGTTTCACTTTAAGCATTATTAAAATCACTGCTCCTGAAAAAACGTCAGTTTTTAAAACATTTTTTTTGCATTGATACATGTCCCCTGGGGCAGGACCCAGGTCCCCAAACACTTTTTTATGACAATAACTTGCATATTAACCTTTAAAATTAGCACTTTTGATTTCTCCCATAGACTTTTAAAGGGTGTTCCGCGGCTTTCGAATTTGCCGCGAACACCCCAAATTGTTCGCTATTCGGCAAACGGGTGAACAGCCAATGTTCGGGTCGAACTCATGTTCGACCCGAACATAAAGCCCATCCCTACTTGACACCATCTGAACCAAATAAGTTTATCTTGGTCTCATCAGACCACAGGACATGGTTCCAGTAATCCATGTCCTTAGTCTGCTAGTCTTCAGCAAACTGTTTGCGGGCTTTCTTGCACATCATCTTTAGAAGAGGCTTCCTTCTGGGACGACAGCCATGCAGACCAATTTGATGCAGTGTGCGGCGTATGGTCTGAGCACTGACAGGCTGACCCTCCACCCCTACAACCTCTGCAGCAATGCTGGCAGCACTCATACGTCTATTTCCCAAAGACAACCTCTGGATATGACGCTGAGCACGTGACCTCAACTTCTTTGGTGGACCATGGTGAGGCCTGTTCTGAGTAGAACCTGTCCTGTTAAACCGCTGTATGGTCTTGGCCACCGCGCTGCAGCTCAGTTTCAGGATCTTGGCAATCTTCTTATAGCCTAGGCCATCTTTATGCAGAGCAACAATTCTTTTTTTCAGATCCTCAGAGAGTTCTTTGCCATGAGGTGCCATGTTGAACTTCCAGTGACCAGTAGGAGAGAGTGAGAACACCAAATTTAACACACCTGCTCCCCATTCACACCTGACACCTTGTAACACTAGTGAGTCACATGACACCGGGGAGGGAAAATGGCTAATTGGGCCCAATTTGAACATTTTCACTTATGGGTGTACTCACTTTTGTTGCCAGCGGTTTAGACATTAATGGCTGTGTGTTGAGTTATTTTGAGGGGACAGCAAATTTACACTGTTATACAAGCTGTACACTCACTACTTTACATTGTAGCAAAGTGTCATTTCTTCAGTGTTGTCACATGAAAAGATAGAAGAAAGGATTTACAAAAATGTGAGGGGTGTACTCACTTTTGTGAGATACTGTATATATGTAGTGTCAGTGTGAGTGTTAGTATCAGTGTGTTCAGGTATTACAGAAATAAAAGAGCAACATGTACAAGCCTCTTGTTTCATGTAATTATATTAGTAAAAACTACTTGTAGAATTCACTATTGAAGGTAACTTTGTGACCTATTGCTAGGTTATAATGCTCCCAATTGAAGGTAGCATTGTCACCACAGTCTGAACTCTGGCTGCACATCTGGCCTCAATCAGGAGTGCTTAAATGTAGTTCAGATATTCAGCGTTTGAACAAAAGTGCGTCATTCTACCTGTCCTGCTGCTTTACGCTTTTGGATTGCTCTTTAATACTGACTCAGACTTCCTTTTGTTGATGATTTCACCTGCCCTGACCTTGGCTTGCTCCCTGACCTTCAATATGACTCTCCCTTACATGTCTATGCTTGGTTGACCTCATTCAGTTGGCTGTCTTGCTTCTTCGAGAGGGTTCTACAGCAACCTATGACAACCACTCACTGTGCCTTATACTCCTTTGTACAAGCCTCAAAACAAAGAGAAAATACCGATGGCTTTATGTTCTTGAACTATAATGAGTCTTTTGACTTTTTTTTAGCATGCCTTTATCTTGATCCATCCACTCATTTCCTCCTATAAAAAAAAAAGATAAATCAGAGTGAGAAAATGTTAAAGTTTAGTGCTTAACCACTTCAATATCAATAATTAAAAAGGGAGTTTATGGGACTTTAATTGAGGTACAAGACATGGTGAGAACATGTTTAAAAGAGATCATATGTTTATTAACATGGAAAGTGTAATACATATATGGGTCATAGGATTGCGCATAGGTACAAAATACAGCATGAATAAAAGAGACATAATAATCATATCAACTTGGAAACACATGACAATATGGCAGTGCATATATCTAACATGGTACGTTAAGGATGCAACATAGTGTCAACTTATAAATACATGGCGATAATAGAGATCAATGAGCAATTCCCATGAGTATATATATGTAGTAACAATGGTGGAAGCGGCAAAGTGCATATAATGACAAGATATCAATGAGTAAGGGCATAATTGTTGAAACTTGTTTGGTTGCTGGTGGAGATGTATGTAGGCATCCTAGATTGCCCGATGCGTTTCGTGTTTATACACTCATCAGGGGCGCATGCTCCCAAGTATCTAAAGAGAATAGGATGTTCAATCTAGTGTAACACTAGTGATAGTAAAACAGAGGCGAAAAAAGCCCATCCTAAGTACTTACGTATAAAAACTGATAAATAAAAAGGGGTTTGTAGATTATGGGACCAAGCCCCCCCCCCTTCTTTGCTGCGTAATAGGGATGGAGGTATCTTGACTAAGCTGGCAGTGTTCCCCTGCCGCTTAGGTGGAAGTTGCATAGGCTCCATGTGGCCTTGTACCACATTTTGGGGCCCTGTTGCACTCGGTACACATCTCTCATATCTATGTGCCATGTGGCACTTGATTGTTTTTGCTAACCTGGTTGAGTAGCTTGCTATCATCACTAACATTTTCCTTCATTCGGTTACATAGATCTTGCATTACATGGCACCACAGGCCTCTGGTACTGTCCTATCCCGGAAGCTGCGATGCGCTCTGAGTTCCGCCCTCATCCCCCTCCAATGGGGGACTTGGACGGGATCCATGACGCATCGACACCACGCCACGTGCCTCACGCGTGACATCATTGCGTGCGCCGTCGCGTGGTTCATTACATGGCACCACAGGCCTCTGGTACTGTCCTATCCCAGAAGCTGCGATGCGCTCTGAGTTCCGCCCTCATCCCCCTCCAATGGGGGACTTGAGCGGGATCCATGACGCATCGACGCCACGCCACGTGCCTCACGCGTGACATCATTGCGTGCGTCGTCGCGTTTATTGCCACTCTAGCTGCCACAATGGGGAGGCCCAGCCCCGGCCAGGGGCGGAGCTCACCGCCCAGACCGGAGCCCCTCCCTGTACGTGCGGGAAGTTGGTAGGAGCCAGCGTGCAGTTGTACGGCGTGTATTAACACGCCGCTCGCACACAGCCATGACTTTCATGGCGAGCCATACGTTAGATGACACAGGGATCCTCCACATCTCCAATTAGCCACCAAGGTAATTTCAAGATTAGTCAATATTAGTCACCATGCCGGTATATTCGCTTAGTGGGTACATCATACCTAATGCTGATGAGGCATCACTGATGGGCACTGTTAAGCTGCACTGATGGGCACTTATAGGCAGCACTGATGGGTGCTGGTAAGCTGTACTGATGGGCATTGATAAGGCTGCACTGATGAACACTGATGAGGCTACACTGATGAGCAGTGATGAGGCTACACTGATGGGCACTGAGGCTGCACTGATGAACACTGATGAGGCTACACTGATGAGCAGTGATGAGGCTACACTGATGAGCACTGATGAGGCATCACTGATGGGCACTGTTAAGCTGCACTGATGGGCACTGATGAGGTGGCACTGATGGGCACTGATAGGCTGTACTGATGGGCACCGATAAGCTGTACTGATGAGCACTGATGGGCACTGATAAGCTGTACTGATGGGCACTGATAAGCTGTACTGATGGGCACTGATAAGCTGCACTGATAGGCACTAATGGGCACTGTTGGGGCTACACTGATGATTAGTGCCTTGATGATCAGTATAAGCATTGTGCTGACACCCTCACCTAGATTATATGCCAGCTCTTTGCACCTTTGGTTTATTATGGCATGTGATGAGGAGCATATCACTCGTTCCCCCTCATCGGCAGCCCTGTGCTACACCCCTCAACTGTATGTGGCCCCACAATACCTCAGCTTCCGGGACAGACATTTTTCTGCTGGCCTTGGTCCCATACTCTACAAACCCCTTTTTATTTACCAGTTTTTATACGTAAGTACTTAGGATGGGCTTTTTTCGCCTCTGTTTTACTATCACTAGTGTTACACTAGATTGAACATCCTATTCTCTATAGATACTTGGGAGCATCCGCCCCTGATGAGTGTATAAACATGAAACGCATCGGGCAATCTAGGATGCCTACATACATCTCCACCAGCAACCAACCAAGTTTGAACAATTATGCCCTTACTCATTGATATCTTGTCATTATATGCACTTTGCCGCTTCCACCATTGTTGCTACATATATACACTCATGGGAATTGCTCATTGATCTCTATTATTGCCATGTATTTATAAGTTGACACTATGTCGCATCCTTAACGTACCATGTTAGATATATGCACTGCCATATTGTCATGTGTTTCCAAGTTGATATGATTATTATGTCTCTTTTATTCATGCTGTATTTTGTACCTATACGCAATCCTATGACCCATATATGTATTACACTTTTCATGTTAATAAACATATGATCTCTTTTAAACATTTTCTCACCATGTCTTGTACCTCAATTAAAGTCCCATAAACTCCCTTTTTAATTATTGTATTGTATCAGGGATGGAGGCACATACTATGTGCGCCTCATTTAAAGTCCCACCCGGGTTGCTACTTAGCTAAACCCCCCCCCCCTTCTTAACCACATCAATACCGGGCACTTTCACCCCAAGCCAATCTTCAGCTTTCAGTGATGCTGCATGTTGAATGACAATTGTGCGGTCATGTAACACTGTATCCATTTGAAATGTTTATCATTTTTTGGAGACAGATAGAGCTTTCTTTTGGTGGTATTTAATCACCACTGGTTTTTTTTTATAAATAAAAAAGAATGAAAATGTTGAAATTTTTTTTTTCTTAGTTTATGTTATAAAAGTTTGCAAATAGGTAATTTGTCTTCTTCACTGATGTGTGCTGATGAGGCTGCACTGATGGGCACTCATGAGGCTGCACTAATGGGCACTGTTAAGCTGCCTTAATGCACACTGATGGGCACTGATAAGCAGCACTGATAAGCACTGATGAGGCTGCACTTATGAGCACTGATGAGGCTACACTGATGGGCACTGATGAGGCTACACTGATGAGCACTGATGATGCTGCACTGATGAGCACTGATGAGGCTGCACTGATGAGCACTGATGAGGCTGCACTGATAAGCACTGATGAGGCTGCACTGATAAGCACTGATGAGGCTGCACTCATGAGTTGGCACTGATGAGCACTGATGAGGCTGCACTGATAAGCACTGATGAGGCTGCACTGAAGAGCACTGATGAGGCTACACTGATGAGCACTGATAAGGCTACACTGATGAGCACTGATGAGGCTGCACTCATGAGTTGGCACTGATGAGCACTGATGAGGCATCACTTATGGGCACTGTTAAGCTGCACTGATGGGCACTGATAGGCAGCAATGATGGGCACTAATAAGCTGTACTGATGGGCACTGATGAGGCTGCACTGATGAGTTGGCACTGATGAGCACTGATGAGGCTGCACTGATAAGCACTGATGAGGCTGCACTGAAGAGCACTGATGAGGCTACACTGATGAGCACTGATAAGGCTACACTGATGAGCACTGATGAGGCTGCACTCATGAGTTGGCACTGATGAGCACTGATGAGGCATCACTTATGGGCACTGTTAAGCTGCACTGATGGGCACTGATAGGCAGCAATGATGGGCACTAATAAGCTGTACTGATGGGCACTGATGAGGCTGCACTGATGAACACTGGTGAGGCTACACTGATGAGCAGTGATGAGGCTACACTGATGGGCACTGATGAGCACTGATGAGGCATCACTGATGGGCACTGTTAAGCTGCACTGATGGGCACTGATAGGCAGCAATGATGGGCACTAATAAGCTGTACTGATGGGCACTGATGAGGCTGCACTGATGAACATTGATGAGGCTACACTGATGAGCAGTGATGAGGCTACACTGATGGGCACTGATGAGGCTGCACTGATGAACACTGATGAGGCTACACTGATGAGCACTGATGAGCCATCACTGATGGGCACTGTTAAGCTGCACTGATGGGCACTGATGAGGTGGCACTGATGGGCACTGATAGGCAGCACTGATGGGCACTGATAAGCTGCATTGATGGGCACTGATAAGCTGTACTGATGGGCACTGATAAGCTGTACTGATGAGCACTGATGGGCACTGATAAGCTGTACTGATGGGCACTGATAAGCTGTACTGATGGGCACTGATAAGCTGCACTGATAGGCACTGATGGGCACTGTTGGGGCTACACTGATGATTAGTGCCTTGATGATCAGTATAAGCATTGTGCTGATACCTTCGCCGGTTATCAGCACTACTTTCCCCACACAGACAGCATGTGAGAAAAGGATGATAACCGGCAAGCCTGTTTATATGTAATCATCTGTGATTGGACCCGGCTGATCACATGGTAAAGGGCTGTTGTGATTGGTCCTTTGCCCCAGAGGTGCGTGGGGGGGAGGGGTGTGGGTCTGGGAAGATATCCACGGACACCCTCCCAGGACCATAGAGCCCGCACTGTAGCCGTATTTCAGCTACAGCGTTCTAATGAGGTGGTTAAAAGTTGGCAAGCCTGAGATTGGGGCAGGATGAGGAGCAGGAAAAAAGGAAGGACTAATAGGGAATGTGTCAAAAGGGAAGCAATGGTATAACAGTGACCATAGATAACAGTGCTGTGGTTTAATAGTTGATGGCCTGCAGGAGATTCAATTATATAGTATTATGGTCCTTTAAAGGAACAACATTGACTTGGCTATACAAGGCAAAAAAGGCATCCCTTACAATATATGGACTACATATGCAAACTTGTTAGACTATGTGGGCAACAAATATGCAATCAGGACAATGAATAGGCAACAAATGGGCAATTATGCATAATGTGGACAAACATTGGCAAACATGACAATACAGAGCAGCAAACAGGTAATTGTAACAATATCCATGCAGTGACAATAGATGACACTCAAGTCTTACTGCCTCTTCTCCCTTGTGAAGCAACTGGTTCCAATATAAATGCTGAGACATTGAGTCAAAGACATACAAGGGATGAACTGAAAGTAATGCAAAAGTGGGCATAACATTTGTTTTTAAATTAAAGTAAAACTAAAGGCAAAGCTCTTTTTTTTCCATTTTGGATAGAATAAAGGAGGGTTATAAGCCTTATCAGTTTATTTTTGCCTTCAATTCCTATCCAATAGCCAAACAAAAAGTGTGAGGAAATCCCTGCAAATTAAGGGAATTCCTTAACCCCCGCCCCCCCATCACAGGGGTTCTAATCCATCTCTGTGGGAAAAAAAATGCTTTAGTTATACTTTACCTTACATACATAGGTCGTTCAAATTTTACATGTTGCTAGAGTAACTCTTCCTCTATAGTAACTCTTCTTCTTCGTCTTTTTCTTTTTTGATCGGTAGGCTGCCTGCCCTGGGCCGCTTTGGGCCAAGCTGTGGCTGCAGCGCTCCGCTCCCTCCTCCACTATATGTCATACACAGTCTGCAGGCATCTCCCGCTGTGTTTCTCGGAGCTGAGTGTGAAAACTTTGGCCGCGCTGTGAGAAGAGTCCCGCCCTCCTCCTAGATCAGCTTGTGTGATAGACGCAGCGTTCTGTCCATCACACGAGCTGATCTAGGAGGAGGGCGGGACTCTTCTCACAGAGCAGCCAAAGTTTTCACACTCAGCTCCGAGACACACAGCAGGAGATGCCCCCAGACTGTGTAATCCAGGCACAGGCACTGACTACAGTGGGGCTGCGATTATGGGCACAGTGAGACTGCATTATGGGCACGGTGAGACTGCATTATGGGCACGGTGAGACTGCATTATGGGCACGGTGAGACTGCATTATGGGCACGGTGAGACTGCATTATGGGCACAGTGAGGCTGCCATTATAGGCACGGCGAGGCTTTGATTATGGGCATGGTGAGACAGCATTATGGGCACGGTAAGGCTGCGATTATGGGCATGGTGAGACAGCTTTATGGGCACGGTGAGACTGCATTATGGGCACGGTGAGACTGCATTATGGGCACAGTGAGACTGCATTATGGGCACGGTGAGACTGCATTATGGGCATGGTGAGGCTGCCATTATAGGCACAGCGAGGCTGCGATTATGGGCACGGTGAGACAGCATTATGGGCACGGTGAGGCTGCGATTATGGGCACGGTGAGACAGCATTATGGGCATGGTGAGGCTGCCATTATAGACACGGCGAGGCTGCGAATATGGGCGCGGTGAGGCTGCGAATATGGGCACGGTGAGACAGCATTATGGGCACGGTGAGACAGCATTATGGGCAAGGTGAGGCTGCAATTATAGGCATGGCGAGACTGCGATTATGGTCACGGTGAGACTGCATTATGGGCACAGTGAGGCTGCGATTATGGGCATGGTGAGACAGCATTATGGGCACGGTGAGACAGCATTATGGGCACGGTGAGACAGTATTATGGGCATGGTGAGGCTGCAATTATGGGCACGGTAAGTCTGAGATTATGGGCATGGTGAGACTGCATTATGGGCATGGTAAGGCTGCGATTATGGGCATGGTGAGGCTGCGATTATGGGCATGGTAAGGCTGAGATTATGGGCACGTTGAGGCTGAGTTTATAACGTGTGACGTCCTAGCCATGCCCCGCTATGTTCGGCTTCAGCCGTTGCCATAACAACAGTGCTAAATCAGCTAAAAGTAGTTGGATCTGTATGTGCGTTATAATTAATCGAAATTAGTCGATTAATCGATTTTAAAAAAAATCGATTAATCGAACACGGAAATTGTAATCAATAACAGCCCTAGAATATTTAATTTTTATTGTTTTACTTTAAGCATTTAAGAATAAATGACTGCTCCCGAAAAAATGGCCGTTTTTAAAACTTTTTTTTGCACTGATACATGTCTCCTGGGGCAGGACCCGGGTCCCCAAACACTTTTTATGACAATAACTTGCATTTAAGCCTTTAAAATGAGCACTTTTGATTTATCATGTTCGTGTCCCATAGACTTTAACGGGGTTCGTGTGTTCTGCCAAATTTTTTGCCTGTTCGCATGTTCTGCTGCGAACCGAACCGGGGGTGTGTTCGGCGGATCCTTAGTCCCCACAGGTACATAGTGAATACTCTTTAGTTTCAAAGTATAACAATGGACAGCAGATCATGTACAGATGGGATCATCTGGGATTGCAAAAAAGAAGAGAAAAACAGAGTGTACTGGCCTCATGAAGAATGTTCAATCACTAATTAAATATGACCCAAGATATATACTCACAAACCTAAGAGCATGTAGGCATTGCATTCTGCTAACCAGCAGAAGATAAACACTCGACAGGCATTAAAGCCACAGAATATCTCCAACAACCATGAGTTCATTTTATGCAGCATGTGCTGTAATGACTGACACAATTCTGGGATCCCACCTTCCCAGTTCCTCGGAGCCTCAAGTGTTTTTCTTCTGCCATTATTCAGAATCATATGGCTACATGCTGGTTCGCTCTCTAAAAGTGAGTACACCCCTCACATTTTTGTAAATATTTTATTCTTTTCATGTGACAACACTGAAGAAATTACACTTTGCTACAATGTAAAGTAGTGAGTGTACAGCTTGTATAACAGTGTAAATTTGCTGTCCCCTCAAAATAACTCAACATACAGCCATTAATGTCTAAACCGCTGGCAACAAAAGTCAGTACACCCCTAAGTGAAAATGTCCAAATTTGGTCCAATTAGCTGACCCCCCCCCGCTGTCATGTGACTCGTTATTGTTACAAGGTCTCAGGTGTGAATGGGGAGCAGGTGTGTTAAATTTGGTGTTATCACTCTCACTCTCTCATACTGGTCACTGGAAGTTCAACATGGCACCTCATGGCAAAGAACTCTCTGAGGATCTGAAAAAAAAAAAGTTTTTTCTCAAAAATTGTTGGTCTACATAAAGATGGTCTAGGCTATAAAAAGATTACCAAGACCCTGAAATTGAGCTGCAGTGCGGTGGCCAAGACCATACAGTGGTCTAACAGGACAGGTTCCACTCAGAACAGTAGAACCAAAGAAGTTGAGGTCACGTGCTCAGCATCATATCCAGAGGTTGTTTTTTGGGAAATAGACATATGAGTGCTGCCATCATTGGTGCAGAGGTTGAAGGGGTGGGGGGTCAGCCTGTCAGTGCTCAGACCATACGCTGCACACTGCATCAAATTGGTCTGCATGGCTGTCATCCCAGAAGGAAGCCTCTTCTAAAGATGATGCACAAGGAAGACCACAAACAGTTTGCTGAAGACAAGCAGACTAAGGACATGGATTACTGGAACCATGTCCTGTGGTCTGATGAAACCAAGATAAACTTATTTGGTTCAGATGGTGACAAGCGTGTGTGGCGCCAACCAGGGGAGGAGTACAAAGACGTGTGTCTTGTCTACAGTCGAGCATGGTGGTGGGAGTGTCATGGTCTGGGGCTGCATGAGTTCTGCCGGCACTGGGGAGCTACAGATCATTGAGGGAACCATGAATGGCAACATGTACTGTGACATACTGAAGCAGAGCATGATCCCCTCCCTTCGGAGACTGGACCGCAGGGCAGTATTCCAACATGATAACGACCCCAAACACACCTCCAAGACGACCACTGCCTTGCTAAAGAAGCTGAGGGTAAAGGTGATGGACTGGCCAAGCATGTCTCCAGACCTAAACCCTATTGAGAATCTGTGGGGCATCCTTAAACGGAAGGTGGAGGAGCGCAAGGTCTCTAACATCCACCAGCTCCGTGATGTCGTCATGGAGGAGTAGAGGAGGACTCCAGTGACAGCCTGTGAAGCTCTGGTGACCTCCATGCCCAAGAGGGTTAAGGCAGTGCTGGAAAATAATGGTGGCCACACAAAATAATGACACTTTCGGTCCAATTTGGACATTTTCACTTAGGGGTGTACTGACTTTTGTTGCCAGTGGTTTAGACATTAATGGCTGTGTGTTGAGTTATTTTGAGGGGACAGCAAATTTACACTGTTATACAAGCTGTACACTCACTACTTTACATTGTAGCAAAGTGTCATTTCTTCAGTGTTGTCACATGAAAAGATAGAAGAAAAGATTTACAAAAATGTGAGGGGTGTACTTACTTTTGTGAGAAACTGCATATCATATAATAATATAATAGAATCTAATCCAATATACTATAATATAATATATAATGCATTATAATACATAATATACAATAATGCCATAATCTTATAAAATAACAATAGTACTAATAATAATATTATAATGTATAGTATACACATAATTAGTCTGGTTGAAAAAAAGACAGAATTCTATCTAGTTCAACCAATAAAAGGGAAAAAGAAATCCTTAAAAAAAAAAAAAAATCATACAATTCTATGGACACAATGCTATACTCACATTTGATCCAGTGCAAGGCAAAAGCCCCAGCAAAGCATGAACCAATTTCCTCCAGCAGGGGAAAAAACTCCTTTCTGATCCCCCGAGACGCAACCGGATATTCCCTAGATCAATACACTTTTCTACATATATATTATAATATTATACTGTAATATATTATAATATAATATACGGTATTATAATATATAATATACAATAGAGGGGCGTGGCTTGGCCGAGCTAGGAGATGGCTGCCTGAGAACACAGCTCCCGCCGTTGCATCCTTTTCACCAGCCATACCGGAGGTAAATATCGCTATACCTGTCAGTGAAACGATGGGAACAGCCTCCCGACACACTTCTGCCTCACGTTCTCGATCACCCCGCGAAACAACCGGGAATTCCAACCAAAACATCCCTGACATGTTCAGGGCCCAGAGAAGCAACATGGCGTCGTCCCGTCATGACTCCTCACAGGCCTCAGCAGCACAGCTTGCGGGACAGATTTCCACATCACAGATATCACCCCCTCTAATCACGGATTCACAGGTCAATCCGCACCCACCATCCCTCAACATACACGACCTGAGGGCGATCGCCACCGACATTAAGGACACTCTTTCAGCCGCTATTGCGGAATTAAGAGTGGATATACACACCCTGAACGACCGCGTTCTCGAAGTGGAAAAAACCACTGCGAAACATGACTTGGTACTCCGCAAAGCTACACGTCGGATAGACACACATACCATGCAGCTGCGAGAGACACAACGCCGCATCGAAGACCTTGACAACCGCGGCCGCAGACATAACCTCCGTGTGAGAGGCATGCCGGAGTCCATTGAGGCGGATCACCTGACCCCTGCTGTGACCGAACTGTTCAATACCCTGCTGGAAAGGCCGCCTCAAACATGCATTGAAATGGAGAGAATCCACAGAGCATTACGCCCCAAAGGCAGAGACAATGACCCACCCAGGGATATTATTTGTTGTCTTGTGGATTACCGGATAAAAGAAGATATCCTGAGACAAGCAAGGCTCAAACAACCAATACAATACAATGGCGCCCAGCTTCAGATTTTCCAGGACTTATCAGGCATTACACTACAACAGCGCAGGGATTTGAAGCCACTGCTAGAGGAATTGCGCGCCAATGGGATCATATACCGATGGAAATTTCCCTTCTGCCTGGCAGCAACCCATCTCGGCCGTACTGCATTCCTAAAAGTGCCTGAAGACCTGCCCCACTTCTGTGATAGCCTGGGGATACCTTTGGTTGAAGTACCAAACTGGTATGCGGACTTCCGACATCAGGCAGCAGGACGCCATCCCATGCAGGAAGAACCGATGGAAGCGCAGGATTATCGCTCCCGCAGAAGAAGATCCCCATCCAGCAGCAGATCGCACGCGATACATCAGGGCCTGCAACAACGCCACAGCCCTACGGATTCCCAGCGTTCTCGTAGGGCCCGTAGAGACTACTGATGCCTGCTATATCTACAGCGGCCGCCGTGATGGAAACTTCCATATTCAAGTTTCAACGCTCCGTGATGTCATTCATTTACCCCAGTTCCGGTTAAGTTATGACAGCATATTTGTTACCCGCACTGCGAATCCACATATCCAGTTTTCAAAGATCGATTACCTTAATCTCTTCTGCATAGAGTTTCGACTGTTTACTAGCACTGCACAGTCTCCTTCAGACAATACACATTTTACTCTGTCTGCTCTCGGAACCTGCCCGCGATGAGCGCTGATTGCCAAATACTTCTGCTGTACAGTGAACCAGCCCTGTGTGTTCTGACAATATACAACATACAGTGTACATCTTACAGACACCCATCTATATGCTATAAATGTTGTTCCTGCCTGCAACTGCAGACTCAATTGGACTTAAGTCTTTAACCTAAACTCCATATTATAAAATATATTTACTTTGACATATGATATTGGTCTTCTGCTTCAACGGCAATGGACTGAATGCGATTCTCTTATACTACAGGTTGGTATGTAAATTTTACAAGCGCAGATGTACACATAGATAGCAAATACTGTAAGGTATGTTGTTTGGCTAAACTATAGCTCACTACCCCCCCCTATGGGGTATAGATCACACATTTCTACACAACGAGGGCTCCAAGTTAAATTATATTTTATACAATAGACTAATCATTCACGCTGCATCCTCTCCTCTCCATTATTTCAAGCACCTAATTGAGGCACCTCTCCACTTTATAAGGCACTACCACGCCCCTTAAAAAGTTTATTCTTTAACATATTGCGGACTTATTCATTTCACTACAGAATGAATGTGCGAATCAACCTACCAGGCCATAGTGGGTGTCGCCCTGAGATGGTAGACGCATACGGAAGTAGCCTGAATTCTAGGGTAAACCAATGTGACTGAAAATATTGACAGGTGGAAGGCATTTGCCAATGAGAACGATACCTCAAGAAAAGGAATACACTTACACATTTTCGCCTCGCACCACTCGCTCATTCTCATCTATATAATGAGGTTTAGGTGGCTTGAAAACATCTCATCTTAAATATGGAGAGAACAGGTGTCAGACGACAAATATGCCCAACTCTGCAGGAACACATTTCAACTCCGGTGCACGAGCTAGTATTTACACAGTAGTTCCACAAGTTTCACTGTTTATGTTTTTTACATTTATACTGGTATCGCAGTTCCGGTTCCTTTAGTCTACGCTAACTGATTAATGGCAATAGATTATATGTTCTCCTGTCACTGAGCCCACACTCTACGATGGCTTGTGAACATACCGGTTACCCTCATGACATAATAACACACTGTATGCACGCTCACACGCTGCACTTTATGATGTAGCCCGCTCACAACACACTGCTCTAGATTATATCCCCGCGGATAAGAGATTCCCTCTCTCTTCTAACTTACTCTATACATTATACGAAGCCTTAGAGACTGACAACAGGATCGAGGCTGATATAATTGACATCATAACTTTTGAACTATGGTCCCACCCCCTCCTTCTCTAGCACTACGTAGAATGCAACGGCGGATTACCACCTTACCGTACAACTCACAGTAGATCCGTAGCTCGCTTCAACCCAACCCCCACACAGTGCAGTGAAAAGGTTCGGGCTGGTATCTGATCCTTCTCACACTAATTGTGCACTGTATTTTTCTGACCTTTTTCGTTGCAGATAAGGTTAGTTACTCTCACCCCCCCCCCCACACCCTCACTCTCTTCTACATAAACACACAGCTTCATCCTAGACCTTCCACCCCCAGCGGAAGAACCACGGTCTCCCTACTCTAACTGAAAGTCTTACGCTCTACCACCAATACCAACATGGCAGATAATGACCAAGCTACCCGCATGAAGACAATCCATAATGAAACACAAACTAATGTCCAAATAAGAATTGAATCCATAAACATCAGAGGCCTGAACACTCCCGAAAAACGATCACAACTGTTAAATTCACTACACAAAAATAAAACACAAATCGCATTTATACAAGAAACTCATTTCCGTGCTGACAACGTACCCAAACTGGGAAACTATCGTTACCCAACAATGTACCATGCATCCAATGCCTCTTCCAAAACAAAAGGGGTTGCTATACTAATCTCGAAACATTGCCCTTTGCTAATCACAGAAACCATGCAAGACCCTAATGGTAGATACCTATTCCTTAAAGGAACGTTACATAACAAGCCCGTTACTCTCGCGAACATATATGCTCCTAACACTAAACAGGTTACGTTTTTCAGAGAAACCCTACAATTGCTCACGGAATTCTTCTCTGGTATCCTTATACTGGGTGGGGATTTCAATGTAACATTAAACCCTCACCAGGATTCCTCAAATGGCACAACATCATTGCCGTATAGAGCTCTGAGAGCGATCAAACAACAACTGCAAGAATTGACTTTACATGATACGTGGCGCACACTTCACCCGAATGATAGAGATTTTACATTTTTCTCACCACCCCATAACAAATATTCCAGGATCGACTACCTTTTTATCTCCCAAAATGACTTATCCTTGATCAAACATGCGACCATAGACCCTATGATCCTTTCTGATCACAATCCCATTTCACTGACGTTAAATATCCCAATGTCACGCCCCGCACACTCGATATGGCGGTTAGACAACTCGCTATTGACAGACCTGGACGCTACATCCAAAATTCATGACAGACTAATCCACTACTTCAAAGAAAATACCACTGAGGAAACAAACCCATCCATTGTATGGGCTGCACATAAGTGCGTAATAAGAGGTGAATTAATCTCACTAGCTATAGCAAAAAATAAACAACGGAAAGCCCATATAACATCCTTAACATCCAAAATACATGCCCTTGAAAGGATACACAAAGCATCCCTGGCCAATAAATTGCTTACAGAACTTCTGCAAGCGAGGGAAGAACTCAGAGACGAATTACATAAATCACTGAGACGCAAATACCTCTTCACCCAAAAATTATATTATGAATGTGGCAATAAATCCGGTAAGTTAATGGCTAAAGCCCTGCAACGTAGAAAGGCAGCTTTAACCATTCATGAGATTAAGGATCCTAAGGGGAAGTCTTTTAAATCCACGGAAGACATCGCCACACAGTTTGTAAATTATTACAAGAAACTATACAACCTACCAACACCAGAAATCAAAAATCACCCACGAAATAGACAGGAAGCGATATCTACATTCTTGTCACAGCATGGTATACCACATATTTCCCCGGAAACATCCAAGACACTTGACTGCCCTATTAATATTGAGGAAACCACAATAGCATTAAAACAACTCAAAACAGGGAAAAGCCCGGGCCCGGATGGGCTTACTGTAGGATATTACAAAACATTTTCAGAAATCCTTACCTCTCATTTTGTTACGGCATTCAATGCGCTTTCTAATACCCCACATCCAAATAGAGATTTACTGGAAGCCCATATCACTCTCATTCCAAAACCCGGCAAAGACGATACACTAGTGACTAATTATAGACCTATATCCCTCCTTAACGTTGACCTTAAACTTTATGCCAAAATTCTTGCGAATCGACTACTTCCCATCATCCCTGACCTCATTTCCCTTGACCAAGTTGGTTTTGTCCCCGGCAGAGAAGCTAGGGATAACACCATAAAAGCCCTACATATCCATCATATACTTTCATCGTCTCCAACTCACAAACGCCAGGGATTCCTCCTATCGCTCGATGCGGAGAAGGCGTTCGACAGAGTAGCATGGGACTACATGGCAGCGACATTACGAGCAATGGGCCTCCCATTGCAATTTCTTCAAATGATATTGGCTCTATACACAAGCCCTACTGCTAGAATAAGAATTAATGGACGCCTGTCGGACGCCTTCTCCGTATCGAACGGTACACGTCAAGGGTGCCCGTTATCACCTATTATCTTTATACTCACGCTAGAACCTATTTTACGCAAACTGCGGACAAATCCTGACATTAAAGGCATTAACATTGATAATAAACAGTACAAAATAGCGGCTTACGCAGACGACATCTTACTTTTCCTGTCAGAACCCCTGATAACTATTCCCAACCTGTTAAAAGATTTGGCTTCCTTCAAAGAACTCTCAAACTTAAAAATCAATTTTACAAAGTCTAAAGCCCTGAATATCTCCCTCCCAAAGACATTAGTGACACAATGTAAAACAAACTTCCCTTTCCAATGGGAAGCACATGCCCTTACCTATTTAGGAATCCAAATACCAACACATTTGGAAGAAATATACGACAAAAATTATTTAGCTTTACTAAATAATATCCAAAAAGATCTCCTTAAGTGGTCATCAGGCCCTTTCTCATGGTTCGGAAGGATTGCCATCGTTAAGATGAATATATTGCCGAGAATACTATATGTACTTCAGACCATCCCAATCAAATTGCCCCCATCATTTTTTACCATATACAAGCGAATCTGTCGTAACTTTATATGGGCAGCAAAATCTCCCAGATTGAGCTGGAATAGACTGACTATCCCCAAACCAAAAGGAGGCCTCGGCCTCCCGGACATCCAGAAATACCAATGGGCTTGCCACCTTACGAGAATTATCGATTGGCATATACACAAATCTACTAAAGATTGGGTGAACATTGAAAACTCTTACACCCATCTACCCCTCTCTCACCTACCATGGATTGATGCAAATTCATTACCAAAAGAATACACTTCACATCCATTGACCGGACCCACTATTCAAATTTTCACAACAATTGCCAAAAAACTGGGTTGGTACCCCTCTCCAGGACCACTAACCCCCCTGACTAACAACCCAGACTTTTCACCTGGAGTGCCATTTCAGGATAGATCTCAAACCCTAGCTCATTGTCCTATTAGAGCCTCCCAATTTTTTCATAAGGGTATACTTCTTCCTTATAATAAGATATCTGAACACTTCCCAGAATATCATATACCATTTTATAAATTTCTACAAATCAGACACTTTCTGACCAAGGCCAAACCCACTTCTCAATGGTTTAGAGACCTAACTTCCTTTGAAGCACTTTGTACCAGTACACCTCCACAAAGACATCTTATCTCAGAGGTCTATTCGCTACTCTTTCCTGACCAAGACCCCACGATTACAACAGCCAATCAAAAATGGGAATCAGAACTGGAGATACAATTATCAACGAAAGACTGGGGAAACATTTATGAACACATCCATAAAGGTTCAGTGAATGTTTCAGCACAAGAAACCTCTTACAAAATATACTCAAGATGGTACAACACGCCAGACAAAATCCACCTATACCACCCCTCTGTCTCACCCATGTGCTGGAGATGCAATAACGAAGTGGGTTCATTGCTCCATATTTGGTGGACTTGTCCACAGATACAAAAATTCTGGAAAAAAGTACATGAGGTGATACGCCACGTCACTACTTACACCCTATCTTATACGCCATCACAATACTTATTACACCACTCTACAATCTCCCAACATGCATACCGTAAATCCCTCACACTCCACCTGGTGAATGCAGCTAAACAATGCATACCAGTACAATGGAGGAGTACCACCCCACCCACTTTAACAGAATGGTTCAAGCGAATAGAAAAGATCTCTGAGATGGAAAACATAATCCATCAAGCCAAAGACACTCCTTCAAAATACAGGAAAACGTGGGCCTGTTGGATACACTTCCGAGATTCCCCAAAATACCAAGAGTTTCTGCAACACTTTTAATCTTGTCAGACAACAACGAAAATATAACAGACATTATTTACTACATGTTCCATGCCGCGATATGTAGACTTACAGACTCGTCTTCTATGCGCAGGATTCACCAAGGTTCATTCCCAGCCCCCCCTCTGTAACGGACATGAAGCGACATTTGCCCATATTGACCCCGGATACATTTTTTTTTTTTTTTTTTTTTTATTATTTTTCTTTTTTTTTCTCACTTTCGCTATCTTTCCACATACACATCCCTATTTACCATTAAATATAGAACAACTTCTCAAATGTTCAACTTATCATTTCCTTTCTGGTAGAAATTACATCGTAAAGCTCCACTACATACCCTAGTCCTTCTTCCCATCGAGGGACTTTGTTCACCCATTTATGTCGCGAAAGTAAATATTATCTTCATATAACCATATATACACAAGCCAGAATAACTGAAGGCGTTACTAATCATGCCTACCGCACAGTGTGATCCCTCTTGGGGTGCGGGATTGAGAAACTGGCATATATTGGTCTAATTACCTAAGGCGCATAACCTCATAGACATCTGAACTCAGTTCGACTTACAAGTCAACTTATAATTTTTCATAGAGTTATTTCACATGTATTGTTCCAAGTACAATTACGATATTTCTTACATTTGTTATTGTTCTAAATACCAATGTGGCAAACATCTGTACAATAAACTGCTTAGTAAAACTTACGTAAGACTGTACCAAAACTGCAAGCTGTATTTGTAACCTACATTTGATGCTTCTGTCACTAACGTTTCCAAAATTTTAACTATGTACTGTTATACCACTTGTACAACATAACATTTATAAACTTAATAAAATTATTTGAAACAAAAAAATATACAATAATATGTAATGTTTTAAAATAGTAGTAATAATAATAAAAAAAAAAATAATAATAATATATAGTATACACTTTTCTACATATATATTATAATATAATTCAGTGCTGGCCACACAAATAAATATTGACTGCCCCTTTCCTCGGCATATACTGGATTTACTATTCATTTAGTCTAGGGCAGAGATCTCCAAACTACGGCCCTCCGGCGGTTGCGGAACTACACGTCCCATGAGGCATTGTAAAACTCTGACATTCATAAACATGACTAGGCATGATAGGAATTGAAGTTTCTGAACAACTGGAAGGCCATAGTTTGGAGACCCCTGGTCTAAGGGGTTACTGGTTGGTCACCCCCTCACTGCTGTTATCTGGTCTCATGACTATGGTGTAAGGTAAACATTCATTCCATCTTCTGTTAAAAAAAAAAAACATTCATTCCATAGTAAAAACATATGCAGGGTGGTGGTGATGGGAAGGGGGTGCAGGGTAACTGGTCTTGTCTCCGCCCCCTCCTGTAGTTTTCTGCAGGCAGCCTGTAGTGGGTGGAGCCTGTTGGGCCCCTCCCACAGCTCTGCTCTCTCTCCTTGTGTAGGGTGACTTGTCTTGTCCCCCCCCCTTCTGTAGTTTACTGCAGGCAACCTGTAGTGGGTGGAGCCTATTGGGCCCCTCCCACAGATCTGCTTTCTCTTCTTGTGCAGGGTGACTGGTCTTGTCTCCACCCCCTCCTGTAGTTTTCTGCAGGCAGCCTATATGGGGTGGAGCATGGTAGGCCCCTCCCATAGCTCTGCTCATGCTCCTTGTGCAGGAGGACAGGTCTTGTCTTCGCCCCCCTCCTGTAGCTTTCTATAGGCAGCCTGTAGTAGGTGGAGCCTGCTGGGTTCTTCCCACAGCTCTGCTCTCTCTTCTTGTGCAGGGTGACTGGTTTTGTCTCCACCCACTCCTGTAGTTTTCTGTAGTTGGTGGAGCCTGTTGGACCCCTGCCACAGCTCTGCTCTCTCTTCTTGTGCAGGATGACTGGTCCTGTCTCCGCCTCCTCCTGTAGTTTTCTGCAGGCAGCCTGTAGTGGGTGGAGCCTGATGGCCCCTCCCACAGCTCTGCTCTCGCTCCTGGTGTAGGGTGACTGGTCTTGTCTCCGCCCCCTCCCGTGGTTTTCTGCAGGCAGCCTATATGGGGTGGAGCCTGATGGGCCCCTCCCACAGCTCTGCTCTCTGCACAGGCTATGTACAGCACAGTGATGAGGTCATGGCTACTTTTATAAGGTAATATATAGGTTTGCTAAATATATATATAAAACATATCTTATGTTGCTATTATAATAATAATATATTTTAATGAAAGTTTGTGTGCTTGGACTTCAGCTTTAGCATTTTTTTTTCTTAATTTTGAAACTTTATTACATATTGTAAGATTATTTTTCATGAAGCTGATAAAACATACTAACAATCACACATCTCTCTATTTATATATTTAATGTAGCAATCTAATTTTTGATGGTTTGAAAACCATTATCCTTGCCTTTTATTTTTTCCTGTGAACAAAAAAATATGAATCTTCTTTGGCATTTCTAAAAGTTTCAGTGAGAGGTCCCGGGGGATGGAGACCTTCACAGATTATAACAGTAGGTTTGCTTGAAGTCTTTTGCTCCTGAAGGGTTTCTGTGTTCAGATGTCCTTTGACCCGTGAATTAATGCTCAATAGCTGCTTCTAAAGGGGAAGAAAGGCTTTTCACATCATCCCTGTTAGTGCCAGATGCTGAACAAAGAGCTCATCTGGGAATTATGTGACAATTTTCAAGGTACTTGCTTATCCATAAAATACAGTAAAGTGTAGTGGAGAGGAAGCCATTGTTTGTCCAATTTTAGTTTAAAGTAATATAGAGCCATACTTGCTGGAAGCCCACGTAGTCAATAGAAATGGAATATTTATTGGGGAAGTGGTAATACCTCTGTGAGACGGGGAAATGTCAAGAGTGTGTACAGTTTTAGATAAAAATAGCATGGGGTTAGCATGGAACAGATGCTGTTATTACTGTTGCGATTTAACCATCAACTGTATACTGAATAAAAGAAGCATGGAACACGCCTCTACATGAGAAGCTCATACTGCAGAACATGCTCTATGTTGGGTAAAGTAACTGTTGGCGATCATGTGCCAGTGGCATCGCTAGAGTCAGGCAACCAGGGCACATGCCCAGTATCTCCTGTGGGGCTGTGGAGTGCTCTGGGTCGCCAACGCCACAGTTCCTGATGCCATGACCCCCACTTACCATTGTTGCAGCAGGCATCACTCTTTGCTGGCTGCTGCTACCTTTCGGAGAGCCGATGAAAGCTTCCTTTAGCCTTGTTCTCAGCTCTGAGCTGTCACATGACACTCATGAGGAGGAAGCAGGTTACCCATGCTTTGCTCTGAGGTCTGCAAATGTTTGGGGTAAATAATAATGAGGGACAGACTGACTTGAAGGGGGTGATTGTACTGAGGTACAGACTGACTTGTGGGGGGTGATTATACTGAGGGACAAACTGACCTGGAGGGAAATAAACTAAGGGACAGACTGACCTGGGGGGATTTTTCTGGTGGGCCGACTGACCTGGGGGAGGGTTATGGTACTAGGGACAGAATGACCTGGGGGACTTACTGACCTGGTAGGGAGGAATTGCACTGGGGGACAGACTGTCCTGGGGGGTGGGGTTGCTGATGAACAGACTGACCTGGGGGGGTGATGGTACTGGGGGGGGAGATTGACCTGGGGGACAGACTGACCTGGAGGGGGGACATTGGCAGTTGTAATCAGTCCTGGGCAGGGATGGCTCATCCATTAGTGGCACCCGGGCGCCGCCCCCTCTCTCCAGGCCACCCCCTATATGCAAGTGGGAAGTGGGGTGGCATATGGAGGAACAGATCCCCTCCATGTTTCTTCTGCAACCCCTGAATGCCTGCCTCTCTTCATCTCCCTCCCCCAGTCATTCAGTGGCTGCAGGAGGAACATGGAGGGGATCAGTTCCTCTATATTCTTCCCCACAGCCCCTCCTATCCAGCTTCTATATGCTGCCCCCGGGCCCCTGTGTTCTCTCCTGGCCCCTCCTTGTTCCCTGCAGATCTGCCAGGGGATGTTGTCAGGATAGAGAGCAGAGAAGGGGCCGGTAAATATGTCCTTGTCTGGATAGGAAGTGGCCCTGTTCGGGGGTCAGGGGGGCCTTCATGGTTTCCATTACTGAGGCCCTGAAGGGCCTCTGTCTCTCTCCATATGTCCATGAAGGCTGACCTGGTTCTCTCACCTATCCAGCTTCTGGTATAGCTGGCAGTAGTAAGTCACAGTTCACTGGGCTGGTTCTGTAATGATGAAGATGTTTCATGGCTTCCGCAGTTCACCACCAGCAGACATAAATCTGAGATTACTTTCCAGCACAAACACTAAAAAATAATGTAAATTCCAGAGTTTTACAAAAAGTTTCCCACATCATTAGAAGGCATTTGGAAAAGGACTGGTTTAAGCAAAATAACGATTCTGGCAAACCCAAAGCCTCAAAGTAAACCAAAGACAAGTTTCTGAGGTCAAAAGCTTGTGTGATAGGCAATTCACAGGAACAAGCACAGGGTTTAAGCACAACCTCACAGTGGTCTAAGTAGGCAAGTTGGTTTTCGCCTGATAAGAGACGATTTAAGATTCAAGGAACATACTATCATTCTACAATATGATCAAAAAAAGGAAAGCAGATGTAGTCATACCATTAAAAAATCCAATATTTCACTTAAAAACATATATGACCACATAAAAATATACACACAATAAATTAAATTCATACCCCTCTTAGTCCAAACGATCTCAATAACCCTCCCAGAATTCAAAATCCAAACAGCCCGGGAGGAAAAAACGTTTTTGAAACTTGGAGGTACGGGCAGCAATACTTCGAAACCACCTACCAGAAGGTAACAGTGTAAACAGAACTTTACCCAGATGGGAGCTATCCTTCACAATACTGTGGGCTTTCTGAAGACATCTTCTTTCCCTCTGTTCCTCAATACTAGGTAGATCTTTGCCTGTAACAATTTTCTGCTCCTTCTTTATCACCCTTTGTAAAGCGTTCATATAATTGATGTGCACAACCCTCGTCTGAGGGAAATTTGGTAAATCAAGACACTCTTTATGGCAGCCTGATAGCTGGGAAGGACCCTCTCAGAAAAACCATCCCTCCACAGCTTCCTAAGGATAAGCTTCCTCGAGATATATAACCTCTGATGTGCCCTATACCGAAGAAGAGATGCCGCTCAAACCGACCCGATGTAGTCACGGTGTATGGCCTCAGATAGCGCTGCTCTGGCCACACCCTGACACGGTTCGCCCAGCCCACGGCAGCACAAGTACAAATATCAGTCCAGTATCAATTATTAATCTATTCATTTAAATGAATAAAAATAAATGTCCAATTCATAAAGGGTTGAATCCATGCGAGAAAAAAAAAGATTTATCCACAGTGTGTGCTCAATTCAAACTCCACATAAATGGTGCATTCCAGCACCACTGCTACTTCTTGAGATCTGAGTGATTGAACCACCACCTCAAAGGTACAAATGCAGGCTTACCAACATTAAATTACTTCTAGCTAGAGCATGTGAGATGGAAACTCATCTAGACCTCATCGCTACTGCTGGCTCGTATTTAACATCTTCTTCTGGTTGTCATCCACCCTATCCTCAGACAGGAATGATAAAGCAAACACTCCACATAGTGTGAAATTTTTTATTAAAAAAAAAAGAAAAAAACATTATATTAAAAATGCACTCATCAGTGCTTCAGAATAAGTCATATCTGACAAAACGCGTAGGGAGGAGCTACATGCTGACATCATAGCATTTACCGAAAATGACAGTGGAATTGCTTGGTTTGCCGGCCAAATGTTATCATTGGGCAATATCTCCTGCCTATGCGTAAGTGCATTTTTAATATAATAAAAGTGTTTAATAAGGATTTTACACTATGTGGAGTGATTGCTTTATCATTCCTTTCTGACTATCAGATGGATGACAACCAGAAGAGGATGTTAAAGAAGAGCTCCAAGCTCCCCCCAATAAAATTAAAAGTCAGCAGCTACAAATACTGTAGCTGCTGACTTTTAATATTAGGGCACTTACCTGTCCAGGCATCCAGTGGTGTCCTCAACTGAGCCGATTCGTCAATCGGCTATTGGGTGCTGGCACCACCATCTTGACTTAGGGAAACTGTCAGCGAAGCCTTATGGCTTCACAGCCGGTTAGCTACTGAGCATGCGTAAAGTGAATTGCTCTTTGTGAATAGGCCACAGTCTTCTGGGGCCTGTGAAATGTCCCAGAAGACTGGGGGGAAGGGTACCTGTCAAAAATTGCAAAATGTGGCAGCAGAGGGGGGAGGAGGCAGACAAGCGGAGCTTCCCCTTATGGGTGGAGCTCTGCTTTAAATATGAGCTAGCAGTAACGATGCGGTCTGGATGAGTTTCCATCTCACATGCTCTTTATGACTTCTCTTTAGCTAGAGAGCCATTTAATGCTGGTAAGTCTGCATTTGTACCTTTGAAGTGGGGGTTCAATCACATGAATCTCAAGAAGTAGCGGTGGAATGCATCATTAATGTGGAATTTCAATTGAGCACAAACTGTGGAGACATTTTTATTTTTTTCTCTTTCTTTCACTTGGATTTGACACTTTATGAATTGGACATTTATTTTTATGTATTTATATTTACTAACACTTTATTATAAATTTGACATTTATTTTGATTTATTTGTATTTACTAACACTTTATGAATTGGACATTCATTTTGATTTATTTATATTTACTAACACTTTATGAATTGGACATTTATTTTTATTTATTTATATTTACTAGCACTTTATGAATTGGACATTTATTTTTATTTATTTATATTTACTAACACTTTATTATAAATTTGACATTTATTGTGATTTATTTGTATTTACTAACACTTTATGAATTGGACATTAATTGTGATTTATTTATATTTACTAACACTTTATGAATTGGACATTTATTTTTATTTATTTATATTTACTAACACTTTATGAATTGGACATTTATTTGTATTTATTTATATTTACTAACACTTTATTATAAATTTGACATTTATTTTGATTTATTTGTATTTACTAACACTTTATGAATCAGTCATTTATTTTGATTTATTTATATTTACTAACACTTTATTATAAATATAACATTTATTTTTATTTATTTGTATTTACTAACACTTTATGAATTGGGCATTTATTTTGATTTATTTCAATAAATAGATCAGCAATTTATACTTGAAATGATGGTATTTTTATAACACATGGATTTATTTAGTTTGACTGATATTTGTATTTGAACACTACTTGGTTACATGTTTATTAGCGTAACGCAATTCTTTACCTATGTTTGATTTACTATGATCAATATCTCACAGTGAGGTTTCAGCTTTTTTTTTTCTTACATTTTTTAAACACAAGCTCAGCTTTCTTTTTTTTTTTCTTTTGCCAGCATACGTTACGTACCTAATAGGAGACTGAAATTACAAGGGTGGCCCTTCTTGTATCTGCTCCCCAAACAACCCTGCAAGTGGAACAGACAGTGTCGAGGGACAGGGGGAATACGAGTGCCAGGTACTTGCAGAACCTTGGACTAGACATGTCAAATTTGTTTAGATATGAATCAAAATGCGAACTACATTTTTGTTATTTGAAGATTCGGATGTATCTGAATTTACAAATCACAATAGTAATGAATTTCAAATTAATCTGAAATAAATTATAATGAAACAAATTATCCAAATTTGAATGTGAAAATGAGTTTAAATTTGAAAATGAATTTGAATTGAAATTTGAAAATGATTTTAAATTCGAAAATAAATTTAAATTCAAAATTGAAAATGAATTTGAATTTGAAAATGAATTTGAATTCATAATTGGAAATGAATTTGAATTTGAAAATAAATTTCAATTTGAAAATGAATTTGAATTCAAAATTGAAAATTATTTTAAATTTGAAAATAAATTTGAATTTGAAAATGAATTTGAATTCAAAATTGAAAATGAATTTGAAAATGAATTTAAATTTATAATTGAAAATGAATTTGAATTTGAAAATTCTTTTAAATTCAAAATTCAAAATTAATTTTAAAATGAATTTGAATTCAAAATTGAAAATGAATTTGAATTTAAAAATTCATATAAATTCATAATTGAAATTGAATTTGAAAATTCATATAAATTCCTTATTGAAAATGAATTTGAATTTGAAAATTCTTTTAAATTCAAAATTGAAAATTAATTTTAATTTGAAAATGAATGTGAAATTGAAACATGAAATAAGATGATGATTTCTACTTAGGCTTCTTTACAGAATAGAATATAATAAAACAGAATAGAATGTAATAGGATAGAACAGAATAGAATCAAATAGAATAAAATAGAAAATAAAGGAATAGAAGAGAATAAAATAGAATAGAACAGAATACAACAAAATAGAATAGAATGGAATAAAACAGAATAGAATGGAATAGGATAGAACAGAATAGAATAGCATAGAATAGAAAATACAGGAATAACATAGAATAAAATAGAATAGAACAGAATAAAACAAAATAGAATGAAATAAAACAGAATATAATAGAAAATAAAAGAAATATAATAGATTAGAATAAAACAGAATAGCATAGAAAAGAGTAGAATTGAAAAACAAATAATAGAATAGAAACAGTATGGAATAGAAAAAACTAGCATAGATTACAATAAAATAGAATAAAATAGAATGAATATAGACATCTTCTGGGGATGCTGGCGCCCCATGACTATGGTCCAGGGGGGCAGAATGAAACATGTTGGGGGTGTGGCCTGGTCAGAGTCCAGGCTGAGGTTGCCACCCCATTCATTCAGTAGGACACCAGAGGTGTGCGACTTCCAGTGGTTACCCTTCTTTCCTCAAACTCATGCAGGAGCCAGGATGGGCTCCATCCCCTGTCAGCACTCCAGCAACAGCTGTGGACGCACTATCTACATACCCCCTCCCTATTGAGCCTGAGTGGCATACACACTTTTCCCAGGCCCCTGTGACTCTGGCAGCCATCTTGGGTCAGACAGAGCTTATTTAAGGGCCCTGGCTCCCCGGTTTGGCATGTTTTTGCGAGTTGGTAGAGCAAGGACAGGTACCCAGCCTGTTAGGGACAGTACTAACAACATGGAAAGGTGCCAGGCCATATTCTGCTCTCCTTACAGACGCTGTCGGTCTGGCTTACCCCCACTCCGTTCCCATTACTGGAAACCGTGACTGCACCCGTTTGGGCAGGCTTCCTACCGGGATTGTTGTGAACTGTTGCTGTACTATTTTAATTCAAGTTCTCCATTGCACAGGACTGTGTGAATTATTGCCGCCGCACTACACTGGACAACACCTACTGTACACATTTGTTACACATTTTAACCGATTGCCGACCAGCCGCCGCAGTTGTACTGCGCCAGAATGGCACAGACAGGTGAATCCCCGTTATGTTACATCGGTTCCTAAGGCGGCCACTAGGGGCGCGTGCGCCCACCGCTCGCCCCAGGAGCCGTTGCGAGTGTCACGAGTGATTGCGGGAGCCCGGCGGTCATCGAAACCGCCGGGCTCCCGCGATCACTCGTAACACGACGAGAACCGGGACCTCTGTGTGTAAAAACAGAGATCCCGGTTCTCTGAGGGGAGAAGTAACAGATCGTCTGTTCATACAGAGTATGAACAGCGATCTCTCATCTCCTATAGTCAGTCCCCTCCCACTTCAGTTAGAACACACACTAGGGAACACAATTAACCCCTTGATCGCCCCCTAGGGTTAACCCCTTCACTGCCAGTGACATTTTTACAGTAAATCAGTGCATTTTTATAGCACTGATCACTGTATTAAGGCCCATTGTCCCAAAAATGTGTCAAAATTGTTCGATGTGTCCGCCATAATGTTGCAGTCCCAATAAAAATCGCAGATCGCCGCCATTACTAGAAAAAAAAAATTGATAATAAAAATGCTAGAAATCTATCCCCTATTTGTAGACGCTATAACTTTTGCGCAAACCAATCAATATACGCTTATTGCGATTTTTTTTTACCAAAAATATGTAGAAGAATATAGTACCTGCCGCCGATATTGTGTTCCCAGCACGATGGGATCACCGCTGCATGGCTGCGCTTCTCGCACTCACCGCCCCCCACGAGATGCCGCGCATCCATAGGAATCCATTGGGGGCGGCGAGCGGGAGGAGCGACAGAGCTCAGCGCTGGCTCCCGCGACGGGGCTCGCAGGTGTCAATCTCGCCGCTAACAGAGGCAAGATTGACACAATAACGGCGGCACCTACTGTACATATCGGCCTAAACTGAGAAAAAAATTTGCTTTTTTTTTAAAAAAAAAGGGGATATTTATTATAGCAAAAACTAAAAAATATTGTGTTTTTTTTTCAAAATTGTCACTCTTTTTTTGTTTATAACGCAAAAAATAAAAAACGCAGCGGTGATCAAATACCACCAAAAGAAAGCTCTATTTGTGGAAAAAAAAGGGCATCAATTTTGTTTGGGTGCAACGTCGCACGACTGCGCAATTGTCAGTTAAAGCGACGCAGTGACGAATCGCAAAAAGGGCTCTGGTCAGGAAGGGGGTAGAATCTTCCGCGGCTGAAGCGGTTAAAGAACAGAAGGCTCATAATTAAAAGATTTATAATGCAAATGTGTTTAATTTTTGTCGGTATATTAAAGAATTAAAGGCGGTTTAGAAAGGAATAAAATCCTGGAAGCTCTTGTAAGATAAGATGTAAAAAAATAAAAATTGTTTAGCAACCTTTTTGGAGACTTGAGTGCTTGCTGCTGTGAGTCGTATATAACCGGCAGCAAGGGCAAGCTACCATCAGGAGGCAAATGAGTGCCATACAATTAACCCCGAGACCTTCGCATTTCTGGACAGATCCACCAAAATTATCCAATAAACACACACGGTTTACCTATTCTAGGTTTACCACATGACTGCCAGATTTCTATATCATGCAAATGTAAAAATAAAACAAGCAGGTTGATTATTTCTTTATTCCTAATTATCTAATTTCAGGGTTTTTCCTTTTTTATTTTTTTTTATTTTTTTATAGTCGTGTTAAGCATAAGCTTTAATGTCTTGCTGGTATAATGAAATCTCTGCCCCATATTGCCTCTCCGCTGGTGCCTAATACGCTGCCAGCCAAAACAGCTCTGGCACCAGCTGAATATATGCCATCCCAGTCAGCAGGACAGGGCAATCTGCTTGATGCATTCTCACTCCTATGAATGATAGAGGAAAAAAAATACAAAAATGAAAAAAAAAGCATACATTAGAAATTTTATTTTAAAATTCTTTGGATTTTTTTTTTTTTTATTCTGATACGGATATTTTTTTTTTTTCCATGAGGTATTTGGCTGCTTCAGATGCAACTGTGTAAAAAATAAATAAATAATAATAATAATGAAAAAAAATTGCTCCATAGTGACATGATAGCATCACGCAGTTGCTGCAGATTTGTCGGCTGCACATCCATGATGCCAATCCCCCGTTCCCACCACATCCCAAAGGTGCTCTATTGGATGAGATGTGGTGAGTGTGGAGGCCATTGGAGGACAGGGACCTCATTGTCCAGTGGTGAGATTGGAGCTTTGTGACATGGTGCATTATCCTGCTGGAAGGAGCCATCAGAAGATGGGGACACTGTAGTCATAAAGGGATGGACATGGTCAGCAACAAGACTCAGGTAGGCCGCGGTGTTTAACCCATGCTCAGTTGTTACTAAGAGGCCCAAAGTGTGCCAAGAAAATATCCCCCCCACCACCATTACACCCCCACCACCAGCCTGAACCGGTGATACAAGGCAGGACGGATCCATGCCCCAAATTCTGACCTCACCATCTGAATGTTGCAGCTGAAATGTAGACTCATCAGACCAGGCAATGTTTTTCCAATCTTCTATTGTGCAATTTTGGTGATCCTGTGCCAATTGTAGCCTCAGTTTCCTGTTCTTAGCTGACAGGAGTGGCACCCCGTGTGGTCTTCTGCTGCTGTAGATCATGTGCTTCAAGGTTGGATGTGTTGTGCGTTCAGAGATGTTATTCTGCATACCTTGGGTGTAACGAGTGGTTATTTGAGTTACTGTTGCCTTTCTATCACCTGGAACCAGTCTGCCCATTCTCCTCTGACCTTTGACATCAACAAGACATTTTCCTTTACACAACTGCCGCTCACTGGATATTTTCTCTTTTCTCCACCATTCTCTGAAAAACCCAAGAGATGGTTGTGGGTGAAAATCCCAGAAATACTCAGACCAGCTAGTCTGGCACCAACAACCATCCCACGTTCAAAGTCACTCCAATCCCCTTTCTTCTCCATTCTGATGCTCAGTCTAAACTCCACCAAGTCATCTTCACCACATCTAGATACCACATCTAGATGCCTAAATGCATCTAGACATTCCGATCGTGTGTGGGCTTCATCTGACCTTTTCTTTTGGAAATTCTGAAGGACCTAGAAATAGAACACGTTTCAAATCTTTCCGACTGACTCAATTCCTATCCGGAAAACCGTTGGTCTGCATGCTAGTCCGACGGACCAAAAACAATGCAAGGGCAGCTATTGGCTACTGGCTATTGAACTTCCTTTTTCTAGTCCCGTTGTACGTCATCACGTTTTAAACGATCAGACTTTGGTGTGATCGTGTGTAAGCAAGTCAGTTTCAGCGGAACTCTGCCGGAACTCCGTCAGAAAGTCCGTCAGAGTCTACTCTGACGGAAAGTCCACTCGTGTGTACGCGGCATTAGATGTCTTATTCAGGTCAGCCCCTGCTGCATCCTCTCCCCTATTTTAAAGGTCTTCAATAGCCTCTTGATTTTGATATTTTAGCATTGTTAGCATTAGATATTCGGCTGCTTTAGATGCCACTCTGTGAAGAAGAATAATAGCAAAAAATAAATTAAAGATAAAATAAATTCCTGGATTTGAACTTTGTGCTTTTGAAGGTCTTCAATAGTCCCTGGATTAGATATTTGGCTGCTTTAGATGCCACTGTATGAAAAAAAAAATACAATAAAAATGTAATAACAAAAATATTTTTGAATTTGAACTTTGTATTTTTTTGAAGGTCTTCAATAGTCTCTCAATTCTCTGAGTGTGATACAGTTTTTGGCAGTAGATGTTTTGGCTGCTTTAGATGCATTATTTTTTCACGGTGTAAAAATAATAATAACATAATATACAGGATACTAACATTTGTAGGTAAAGTTCATCCAGGGAATATCTGATTGCTTCTTGTGGGATCAACAAAGGTTATAGGATTGTAAAAAAAAAAAAAAAAGTTTCCCCTTTTATTAGTTGAACTAGATGGACTCTTTTTTTCAACCAGACCAACTATGCAACTATGTAAGAAGGAATTAGACATATAAAGGTATTGGGTTGATTATATTCTGATAGTAGGTGCTTTTTCAATGAGTTGCCCCAGTTCAAACTTTATTTTAGGGCATGGCAGCCTACTTTCATTAAATAAAATGGGAAGTCCACCTAGACATCAGTTGCCCAATCAGGGGGTTCTTTCACATCAATATGAACATTCAAATTAAAATGCCGAGCCACCTGACTCCCTTGTTGGCAGCACTGCTGTTCTTCTAACCAGTCCCTCTGAATGTGATGCCCAGCTCTCCTGGTTTTCTTAGCTCATTCAGCCTTAAGTTGCTTCGCCCTGCTGCACAGCCCAATCCTGGCTCCTGGATAGGGGTTCTACTGACACCCTGATAGGAGCCTACCTGACTCCTAGAATGAGAGGTCCTATCTCCTGGCTGCTGGCTGAGGCACCTCTGACCCCTGGGTAAGACCTTCTGTCTATTGACTCCTGGCTATGGCTCCTTTGACCCCTCAGTGAGACCTCCTGTCTCTTGACTCCTGGCTGGGACTCTTCTGACCCCTGTGGAGAGACCTTTTGTCTCTTGACTCCTGGCTGGGGCAACTCCGACCGACCCCCTGGGTGAGACCTCCTGTCTCTTGACTCCTGGTTGGCGCTCCTCTGACCACTCAGTGAGACTCCCTGTCCCTTGACTCCTGACTAGGGCTCCTTTGAACCCTGGGTGAGACCTCCTGTCTCTTGACTCCTGGTCGGGGCTCCTCCGACCCCTTAGTGAGACCTTCTGTCTCTTGATTCCTGGCTGGGGTTTCTCTGACCCCTGGGTGAGACCTCCTGTCTCTTGACTTTTGGTTGGGGCTCCCCTGACCCCTCAGTGAGACCTCCTGTCTCTTGACTTCTGGTTGAGGCTCCCCTCACCCCTCAGTGGGACCTCTTGTCTCTTGACTCCTGACTGGGGCTTCTCTGACCACTCAGTGAGACCTCATGTGTCTTAACTCCTGACTGGGGCTCCTCTGAACCCTGGGTGAGACCTCCTGTCTCTTGACTCCTGACTGGGGCTTCTCTGACCCCTCAGTGAGACCTCTTGTCTCTTGACTCCTGGTTGGGGCTTTTCTGACCCCTGGGTGAGACCTCTTGTCTCTCAAACTGGGAGCTGTCTCCAAAGTGGGAGCTCTGAGCTATCCTCAGGCTTGAGTATACAACGACCCTGCACACCTGTGAACTCAGGCTGCAGACATCTGGTAACCTCTGGACACAAGATTGAAGGTTCCAATCCAGAACCACAGAATCCAGATTAAACTAAAGACACGGCTTCCTGTATATATATATATATATATATATATATATATATATATATGTATATATATATATATATATATATATATATATATATATATATATATATATATATATATTATATACTCTGAAGTATATGCAAATTGTCATCATAAAATCTGAGGCAGCAGACTTTGTGAAAATCAATGTTTGTTTTATTCTCAAAACATTTGCCAATGGATGTATTCAAAGCCACAGGCACCAAATTTGTAGCACTTGCTCCCCAGCATGGGAGGAAATCAGTGAGGTCCATTATGGCTGACAGGTTTCATGGGGTAACCCCTCTTCATCAGAGCTAGAGATATGGTGCCTGTGGCCAGACTTATATACTATTACAAAAAATGCAGCTCCTCCCATCAACATACAGTCAGGTCCATAAATATTGGGACATCGACACAATTCTAATCTTTTTGTCTCTATACACCACCACAATAGATTTGAAATTAAATGAACAAGATATGCTTAAACTGCAGACTTTCAGCTTTAATTTGAGGGTATTTACATCCAAATCAGGTGAACGGTGTAGGAATTACAACGGTTTGTATATGTGCCTCCCACTTTTTAAGGGACCAAAAGTAATGGGACAATTGACTGCTCAGCTGTTCCATGGCCAGGTGTGTGTTATTCCCTCATTATCCCATTTACAATGAGCAATTAAAAGGTCCAGAGTTCATTTCAAGTGTGCTATTTGCATTTGGAATCTGTTGCTGTCAACTCTCAATATGCGATCCAAAGAGCTGTCACTATTAGTGAAGCAAGCCATCATTAGGCTGAAAAAACAAAACAAACCCATTAGAGAGATAGGAAACACATTAGGTGTGGTCAAATCAAATGGGTGGAACATCCTTGAAAAGAAAGAATGCACGGGGGAGCTCAGCAACACCAAAAGATCCGGAAGACCACGGAAAACAACTATGGTGGATGACCGAAGAATTCTTTCCCTGGTGAAGAAAACACCCTTCACAACAGTTGGCCAGATGAAGAACACTCTCCAGGAGGTAGGTGTATGTGTGTCAAAGTCAACAATCAAGAGAAGACTTCACCAGAGTGAATACAGAGGGTTCACCACAAGATGTAAACCATTGGTGAGCCTCAAAAACAGGAGGGCCAGATTAGAGTTTGACAAACAACATCTAAAAAAGCCTTCACAGTTCTGGAACAATATCCTATGGATAGATGAGACCAAGATCAACTTGTACCAGAGTGATGGGAACAGAAGAGTATGGAGAAGGAAAGGAACTGCTCATGATCCAAAGCATACCACCTCATCAGTGAAGCATGGTGGTGGTAGTGTCATGGCATGGGCATGTATGGCTGCCAATGGAACTGGTTCTCTTCTATTTATTGATGATGTGACTGCTGACAAAAGCAGCAGGATGAATTCTGAAGTGTTTCGGACAATATTATCTGCTCATATTCAGCAAAATGCTTCAGAACTCATTGGACGGCGTTTCACAGTGCAGATGGACAATGACCCGAAGCATACTGCGAAAGCAACCAAAGAGTTTTTTAAGGGAAAGAAGTGGAATGTTATGCAATAGCCAAGTCAATCACCTGACCTGAATCCGATTGAGCATGCATTTCACTTGCTGAAGACAAAACTGAAGGGAAAATGCCCCAAGAACAAGGAGGAACTGAAGACAGTTGCAGTAGAGGCCTGGCAGAGCATCTCCAGGGATGAAACCCAGCGTCTGGTGATGTCTATGCATTCCAGACTTCAGGCTGTAATTGACTGCAAAGGATTTGCAACCAAGTATTAAAAAGTGAAAGTTTGATGGATGATTGTTAATCTGTCCCATTACTTTTGGTCCCTTAAAAAGTGGGAGGCACATATACAAACTGTTGTAATTCCTACACCGTTCACCTGATTTGGATGTAAATACCCTCAAATTAAAGCTGAAAGTCTGCAGTTAAAGCACATCTTGTTTGTTTCATTTCAAATCCAATGTGGTGGTGTATAGAGCCAAAAAGATTAGAATTGTGTCCATGTCCCAATATTTATGGACCTGACTGTATGTAGGCTGGATTGCACATTGACAAGTCACCTTCCTCTTCAGAGATTGGTCCTATTCTGTACGCTTCACCTTTTTTGTTCACAGGGCCTCAACAAGCACTGCACCGTTCTGTAAAAAAAAAAAAAAAAGAAAGAAAGAAAAAAGGTCACGGTAGACCTGGAAATTCAAATTTAAAAAACATCTCCACTGGAATCTGTAAGAAATAAAAGAAAACATTTTGTGAATTCATTATCTATCATCTACTGCTACTATCTAAATACTGCTTTGGGGTTGACTGACCCTTTTAAAGGAGAACATAAAGCAAATGCAAATGGCTAATAAAGTGAAACATCTACCTTTATTGTGCATCTATTATACCTCTTTCCCTTAGACTATGTATCTGAACATACGAAATTAGGTTGCAGCACATTTCCTTTACAGCCCCCAGGACCCTATATGAATAAGAAGGTAAAAGCTTTTCCATGTCGTCCCTAAATGGGAACTACAACAGAAAAGCCATTTTTATATATATATATATATTTTTTTTTACACAGTTTACATTCCAGTGATTTAGGTCCCTTGAAGGACCAGAGATCCCCCCCACTCCCAGCCCAATAAATTGTGCAACTGATTTAAAATAAAATGCATGCTATAAAGAATACCTATAGCATCGGATCTCGCTTCCTTTAATAATTGAATACGGCCAACCAGACTTCTTGTACATCTGTAATGTAATAAAAAATATTGCCCATAAACTTGCCTGAAAATGTATATATATATATATTTTTTATTTTTTTATCCCCTTTTCTCTTTGCAGCCTGTAGAGGGTCTATATATTATGAATGAGTTGATAATCCTCACCGCTGTTTCTTAGAAACCAAAATTTGTTTTGTGTTTTATAGCACCGAACAAAAAACAAGATTACTATGGAAATAAAACCGCATATTTTTTTATGTTTTTTTTTTTTTTTTTTTTATTATTTTATTTATTTTTTATTCCTGATATTACGGATGATATTTGTCTATTAAAGGTCAAACACTACTCCATGGAAACCAGTTTGCTTTTATTGTCGCCGGTGCAATATTAAGCGGTAAGATCAAGTTTTAACCTTTTATTCTTTAAAAGCCTCGGCATTACAATACATATTTTTTCACGGCATCAACCGTACGCATACCAGATGGTTCCCATACTTGTGACCGTTGTTGATAGTCGCCCCATATACTAAGTATACAGAGGACTAACGGTATGGACTGTTGAAGTATGTGATTGTTGTATGTTGATGATGGTTGGGATAATTGTATGTGCATTGTGAACGTAGTGATCATTCTGATGCCCAACAGTAATAATGTTTAATAAATTCCTGAAATGTCACAATATACATCAAGGATGAAGGATGATATATATATATATATATATATACATATATATATACAGGTGCATCTCATAAAATGTGAATATCATCAAGAAGTTAATTTATTTCAGTAATTTAATTCAAAAAGTGAAACTCATATATTTTATATAGATGTGTTACACAGAGTGATGTATTTCAAGCATTTCTTTCTTTTAATTTTGATGATTATGGCTTACAGCTAGTGAAAACCCAAAATTCAGTATCTCCGAAAATTTGAATATTACATAAGACCAATTAAAAAAAAAAAGGATTTTTAATAGAGTAATGTTGGCTTAGTGAGAAGTCTGTCCATGTACAGTATAGTATGCACTCAATACTTGGTCGGGGATCCTTTTGCAGGAATTATGGCATCAATGCGGCGTGGCATGATGGTGAGCAGCCTGTGGCACTGCTGAGGTGTTATGGAAGCCCGGGTTGCTTTGATAGCGGCCTTCAGCTGGTCTGCATTGTTGGGTCTGGTGTCTCTCATCTTCCTCTTGACAATACCCCAGGTTCTCTATGGGGTTTAGGTCAGGCGAGTTTGCTGGCCAATCAAGCACAGTGATACCATGATCATTAAACCAGGTATTGGTAGTTTTGGCAGTGTGGTCAGGTGCCAAGTCCTGCTGGAAAATGAAATCAGCATCTCCATAAAGCTGGTCAGCAGAGGGAAGCATGAAGTGCGCTAGAATTTCCTGGTAGAGGGCTGCGCTGACTTTGGACTTGATAAAACAAGGAGGACCAACACCAGAAGATGACATGGCTCCCCAAAATCATCACTGACTGTGGAAACTTCACACTGGGCCTCATGCAACTTGGATTCTGTGCCTCTCCACTCTTCCTCCAGACTCTGGAAGCTTGTTTTCCAAATGAAATGCAAACTTTTCCACAGTCCGTGATGATTTAGGGAGCCGTGTCATCTGCTGGTGTTGGTCCCATGTGTTTTATCAAGTCCAAAGTCAGCGCAGCCCTCTACCAGGAAATTCTGGAGCTCTTCATGCTTCCCTCTGCTGACCAGCTTTATGGAGATGCTATTTTTATTTACCAGCAGGACTTGGCACCTTTTGGCTGCTTCTCTGATGAATGCTCTCCTTGCCCGGCCGGTCAGTTTAGGTGGACGGCCATGTCTTGGTAGGTTTGCAGTTGTGCCATACTCTTTCCATTTTCCGATGATGGATTGAACAGAGCTCCGTGAGATGTTCAAAGCTTGGGATAACTTTTTTTCTAACCTAACCCTGCTTAAAAATTAGCCACAAGTTTATCCCTGACCTGTCTGGTGTGTTCCTTGGCCTTCATGATGCTGTTTGTTCATTAAGGTTCTCTAAGGAACTTCTGAGGGCTTCACAGAACAGCTGTATTTATACTGAGATTAAATTACACACAGGTGGACTCTATTTACTAATTAGGTGACTTCTGAAGGCAATTGGTTCCACTAGATTTTAGTTAGGGGTATCAGAGTAAAGGGGGCTGAATACAAATGCCCCCCCACACTTTTCACATATTTATTTGTAAAAAAAATGAAAATCATTTATCATTTTCCTTCCACTTCACTATTATGTGCCACTTTGTGTTGGTCTATCGCATAAAATCCCAATAAAATACATTTACATTTTTGGATGTAATATGACAAAACGTATATATATATACATATATATGTATTTTTTTTTATTTTTTTTTAATATTGGTGGATGCTGTTATGTGTTATGCTACAATTCCCATGCATTTTGTGTTTTTGTGCCTTGCAAAAGTATTCACCCCCCTTGGCTTTTTACCTATTTTGTTACATTACAGCCTTTAGTTCAACGTTTTTTTAATCTACATAGTTACATAGTTACATAGTTACATAGTAGGTGAGGTTGAAAAAAGACACAAGTCCATCAAGTCCAACCTATGTGTGTGATTATGTGTCAGTATTACATTGTATATCCCTGTATATTGCGGTCATTCAGGTGATTATCTAATAGTTTCTTGAAGCTATCAATGCTCCCCGCTGAGACCACCGCCTGTGGAAGGGAATTCCACATCCTTGCCGCTCTTACAGTAAAGAACCCTCTACGTAGTTTAAGGTTAAACCTCTTTTCCTCTAATTGTAATGAGTGGCCACGAGTCTTATTAAACTCTCTTCTGCGAAAAAGTTTTATCCCTATTGTGGGGTCACCAGTACACTATTTGTAAATTGAAATCATATCCCCTCTCAAGCGTCTCTTCTCCAGAGAGAATAAGTTCAGTGCTCGCAACCTTTCCTCATAACTAAGATCCTCCAGACCCTTTATTAGCTTTGTTGCCCTTCTTTGTACTCGCTCCATTTCCAGTACGTCCCTCCTGAATTATATGTGATGATCAGAACACAATAGTCTAAGTTGGTGAAGTAAAATTAGAAAAATATATACATAAAACTATTTTTCAGAAAAAAAAAAAATGATAATTTCCATGTGTGTATGTATTCACCTCCCTTTGTTATGAAGCCCATAAAAAGCTCTGGTACAACCAATTACCTTCAGAAGTCACATAATTAGTGAAATGATGTCCACCTGTGTGCAATCTAAGTGTCACATGATCTGTCATTACATAGACACACCTTTTTGAAAGGCCCCAGAGGCTGCAACACCTAAGCAAGAGGCACCACTAACCAAACACTGCCATGAAGACCAAGGAACTCTCCAAACAAGTAAGGGACAATGTTATTGAGAAGTACAAGTCAGGATTAGGTTATAAAAAAATATCCAAATCTTTGATGATCCCTAGGAGCACCATCAAATCTATCATAACCAAATGGAAGGAACATGGCACAACAGCAAACCTTCCAAGAGACGGCCGCACACCAAAACTCACGGACCGGACAAGGAGGGCATTAATCAGAGAGGAGCACAGAGACCTAAGGTAACCCTGGAGGAGCTGCAGAGTTCCACAGCAGAGACTGGAGTATCTGTACATAGGACAACAATAAGCCGTACGCTCCATAGAGTTGGGCTTTTATGGCAGAGTGGCCAGAAGAAAGGGATTACTTTCAGCAAAAAACAAAATGGCACGTTTTGAGTTTGTGAAAAGGCATGTGGGAGACTCCCAAAATGTATAGAGGAAGGTGCTCTGGTCTGATGAGACTAAAATTTAACTTTTTGGCCATCAAAGAAAACGCTATGTCTGGTGCAAACCCAACACGTCATCCAAAGAACACCATCCCCACTGTGAAACATGGTGGTGGCAGCATCATGCTGTGGGATGTTTTTCAGCAGTCAGGACTGGGAAACTGGTCAGAGTTGAGGGAAAGATGGATGGTGCTAAATACAGGGATATTCTTGAGCAAAACCTGCACCACTCTGTGTGTGATTTGAGGCTAGGACGGAGGTTCACCTTCGAGCATTACAATGACCCCAAACACACTGCTAAAGAAACACTTGAGTGGTTTAAGGGGAAACATGTAAATGCAATGGAATGGTCTAGTCAAAGCCCAGACCTCAATCCAACAGAAAATCTGTGGTCAGACTTAAAGATTGCTGTTCACAAGAGCAAACCACTCAACTTGAAGGAGCTGGAGCAGTTTTGCAAGGAGGAATGGGCAGAAATCCCAGTGGTAAGATGGGGCAAGATCATAGAGACTTATCAAAAGCGACTTGGAGCTGTGATAGCCGCAAAAGGTGGCTCTACAAAAGTATTGACTTTAGGGGGGTGAATAGTTATGCACATTGACTTTTTCTGTTATTTTGTCCTATTTATTGTTTGTTTCACAATAAAAATAATAAAAAAAATCTTAAATGCAGAAAATGCAAATCCTTGAAAAATCCATGTTAATTACAGGTTGTGAGGCAACAAAACACGAAAAATGCCAAGGGGGTGAATACATTTGCAAGGAACTGTATATATTATATATTAGAATATATATATATATGTATTTATTTATTTTTTTTTTTGGGGGGGAGGGGGGGGGATTTTATTTAATATATATATATATCAGTAGACACTTTTAATCCCACAGTCTCCATAGACACCACTCAATCTGGCTTCGCTTTTCATGTATCTCCCCCATCAATACATCTTTATCCCTTGAATAATATCAGACACCTCCAGAGTGAAACATATTAAATGGCGGTTCTCGCTTGACATCTATTTTTATAAACAATCATCGGCTTTTTCTTTTATCTGCCTTCACGTTGAAAAACACTCATCTGAATTGCCCCGCAGGACTTATCCCTGACTGTGTTAGAGGAAGAACGTATAGCGGACGTACGTAGTGTGTGGGTGTACATCACAGCTTTAATGGACAAACTTATGTGCTGCAAATGACAGTTTACATTTTATGGTTGACATCCCTCTTCTGACCTCTCATTCACTCATGCATAGCTTCTGAGAATTACATTTAGTACATAGGTTTCAAACTGCGTCAGCTGGATGTATAAAAGCATTGTGAAAAAAAAAAAAAAGAGGTCTTTATTTCTCAGGTCCAGCAACATGAAGTTCATTTTTATGTAACATTACATAAAATGTCTGATGCGTGGTGTGTAATGCGCAAAGGCTCACATAAGGGATTAAATAGATGACACTGATCATCCCCGGCAGGTATTGTAAAATTTTAGATTCATGTTGTTTTTAGACAAGCAGATGACTATTACCGAACACGGTGCTTGTTTGGAAGAGTGAAAGAGATCGCTGAAAGCGCATGTAACATGTGGTCACATTCAAGTACCTCTAAGCTACACTATATTACCATAAGTATTGGGACGCCTGCCTTTACAAGCACATGAACTTTAATGGCCTCCCAGTCTTAGTCCGTAGGGTTCAATATTGAGTTGGCTCCGCCCTTTGCAGCTAGAACAGCTTCAACTCTTCTGGGAAGGCCGTCCACGAGGTTTAGGAGTGTGTCTATGGGAATGTTTGACCGTTCTTCCAGAGGCGCATTTGTGAGGTCAGGCACTGATGTTGGACGAGAAGACCTGGCTTGCAGTCACCACGTGGGTTGAGGCTACTCTTCTGCAAAACTCTTCTCCAAATCATTTGGTGGAGGTGGGGATTATGGTGTGGATGTGTTTTTCAGGGGTTGGACTTGGCCCCTTAGTTCCAGTGAAGGGAATTCCTAAGGCGTCAGCATACCAAGACATTTTGGACAATTTCATGCCCCCAACTTTGTGGGAACAGTTTGGGGATGGCCCCTTCCTGTTCCAAAATGACTGTGCACCAGTGCACAAAGCAAGGTCCATAAAGACATGGATGAGCGAGTTTGGGGTGGAGGAACTTGACTGGCCTGCACAGCCAACCTTAACCTGATAGAACACCTTTGGGATGAATTAGAGCAGAAACTGCGAGCCAGGCCTTCCTGTCCAACATCAGTGCCTGACCTTATAAATGGGCTTCTGGAAGAATGGTCAAACATTCCCATAGACACCCTCCTAAACCTTGTGGACGACCTTCCCAGAAGAGTTGAAGCTGTTATAGCTGCAAAGGGTGGGCCAACTCAATATTGAACCCTATGGACTAAGACTGGGATGCCATTAAAGTTCATGTGCGTGTAGAGGCAGGCGTCCCAATACTTTTGGTAATATATCGTGTGTGTGTCCTTAGGATTTGTGTAAAAATCCCGCCCCCCCCCCCTGTCCCTGCAGACTGCTCCCCTGTATGGCATGTGGGAGACCAGAGGGAGAGAGATTTTCTAGATAATCCTGACCCCCCCTCCACCCTCTTTTTTTTTTTTTCCTTTGAGATTATGTACTGGATGTTTTTGTATTTTTTTTGTTCTTTTGTATGTTATGTTTATATTTTATCAAATTTTTTGTGGAGTTAACGAGTTGCTTGTGCGTGAACTTGATTTGTTTATTTTAAATATGGAGATAATAAAAATTATATATAATTTACTCTTTACATGTGATTTTATGGTGGCACAATTAAATTCTCAATGATTTATCTATGTCTTTCCTCTTTCTTTGGCAAGCCAAGGGTTTTCCTACTTCTATTGTCTTTCAAAGGGCGGTGTCCACTGAGAAATAGGCTATTGTATACAGGACAATTCCACACAACTCTTTATTTAAAAAAAAAAAAATTTTTAATGTATAGCATGTGTGGAGACCGGGGAGAGAGATTTTCTAGATAATCCTGACCTACCCTCCTCCCTCTTTTTTGTTTTTTTTCCTTCGAGATCATATACTGGATGTTTTTGTATGTGTCTTGTTCTTTTGTATGTTATATTTATATTGTATATCATTTTTTGTGGAGTTAGCGAGTTACTGTACAACTTACTGGGTGTGGATCCCGAGGAAGCAAGTTCTTCACGAAACGCGTAGATCTGAAGCACCAGGTACCACACAACTAACTCACTTCTTACCGAAGATCATTGTTTTTATGTGAACATTTATATAGATTTTACTCTTTATGTGTGAATTCTTGGTGGCATATTTAAAACCCTAATTATTTACCATTGTCTTCCCTCTTTCTTTGGGTAGCCAAGGGTTTTCTTACTTGTCTCTCAAAGGGGGGTGTCCACTGAGAAATAGGTTGTTGTATACAGGGTACTTCCACACAACTCTATAAACATTTTTTTCATTTTTTTATATAAAGTATTTTAAATGTAGATATAAAAAGTGGATGCAGCACTAAAATAGTATTGGTCAAAATGAAGAATCATTCAATGTGGATACGCAGAAACTGCAGTGTCTTCATAAGCCTCACACTACTTCCTGTATCAAGAAATGGCAGTCCATCATCTCGGAAGGAAACATAACAACATCACCATCATAGGCTCCACCCTATGTGTTTCGTCATCAATAGGAAGTCGTCTGATCTGGCCAATCCCCAGATGATGTCCTATTGATGACGAATTTAATGACTTGCTGGTTAATGAACTTCTTTATTGTAAGTGCAATACCTATTTTTTTTAAATTGGCCTGCATTTGATATATTACACTATGGGAGCCTTTTCTTTTGTATTTTTGTGCAATATGATCCACTAGCTGGTGACACCAGGAATCAATACTTGGAAGCTCCGAACACTACCTAGGTTTTGGGGAAACTATTAAATCCCGGTGCTGGGGGAGACTGCTGTGGCGGTCATCGCCATCTGGTAAGCAGATTATTATATCACCTTGGGTGTGCGGAGCCGGATGCACTAGATATATTGTATGTGAAAATTATATCACTGCTTAATTTCCTATTTTCATGGATGGACTTTAAACAGACACCTATGGATTCTCTTATGTGACAGGATTCTGCTTTAGTTTTTTCTTTTTCACTTTTCTTTTTCACCTTGATATTTCTTCATTTTGACCAATAATATTTTAGCGCTGCATCCACTTTTTATATATCTTGTTTGAGGTTTGTGTACTGGACTTTTTTTGATGCTGACTGCTTTTTTGTCACTATCACTTATTTGTTTTCTTGTGGTATTTTTGATTATAATTTCTATTGGTTCTAGCGCAGCGTTAGCCTCTGGGCTCCTCTTGTTTTTTATATATCTATTTTTAATGTATAGCATGTGGGAGACTGGGGAGAGGGATTTTCTAGATAATCCTGGCCCACCCTCCTCCCTCTTTATTTTATTTTTTTTTCCGTTGAGATTATATACTGGATGTTTTTGTATTTGTTTTGTTCTTTTGTATGTTATATTTATATTTTATCTCATTTTTTGTGGCATTGTCGAGTTACTGTACAACTTACCGGGTGTGGATCCTGAGGAAGCAAGTTCTTTACCAGAAACGCGTAGATCTGAAATGCCAGGTACCACACAACTCACTTCTTAGCAAAGATCATTGTTTTTGTGAACTTTGATTTGTTTATTTTAAACATGGAGATAATAAACATTATATATTTTATTCTTTATGTGTGATTTCTTGGTGGCACATTTAAAAACCCAATTATTTACGTTTGTCTTCCCTCTTTGTTTGGGTAGCCAAGGGTTTTCCTATTTCTATTGTCTTTCAAAGGACGGTGTGCACTGAGAAATAGGTTATTGTGTACATGGCACTTCTACACAATTCGATAAACATTTGTTTTTTAATATTGTAAATGTATGGTATGTGGGAGGCCGAGGAAAGAGAGATTTTCTGGATAATCCTGACCCACCCTCTTTTTTTTTTCCTTTGAAATTATATACTTGATGTTTTTGTATGTGTCTTGTTCTTTTGTATGTTATATTTATATGTTATCTAATTTTTTTTTGGAATTACCGAGTTACTGTATGTTAGAAACCATGAAATCAGGCCGAGACAGAAGTACAGTTAATCACACTTGTTTAATAATAAAAGTAAAAAGAACAAACGTAGTCAAAACATAGGCCAAAGTACAGTAACCGGAACGGATAGTCAACCAAGCCAGAAGTCAGGGATCAATGTAGTGGAACAGCAAGCAGGATCTGGAGCCAGAAGGGATGTCAACAAAGCAAGTCTTGAACAGGATCACAGGAGATAGTTTCTGTGATGTTGACCAAGGCAAAGGCAGAGCTCCTCTGGACTGGACGGCTTAAGTAGGCAGGACTAACGAGCAAGATATCATCAACAGCTGAGTAACTGTGGAGAGATAGGAGCTGGCAATTAGCCGACAGCTGAGCGGCCAGCTCAGAGAAGGAAGGGTTGAGCCCAGCCCTGACACTGTACAACTTACCATGTTGTGGATCCTGAGGAAGAAAGTTCTTCACGAAACGCGTAGGTCTGAAACGCCAGGTACCACACAACTCACTTCTTAAAAAAGACCATTGTTTATACATGAACTTTGATTTGTTTATTTTAAATATGGATATTATAAAAATTATACATATTTTACTCTTTATTTGTGATTTTATGGTTGCACATTTAAACCCCCAATTACCTTTGTCTTTCCTCTTTTTTTGGCTTAGCCAAGGATTTTCCTTACTTCTATTGTCTTTCAAAGGGTGGTGTCCACTGAAAAATAAGTTTTTGTATACAGGGAACTTCCTTTTTTAACAACGTAATGCCCTGTACACAGGATAAGATTTTCCGACAACAAAATCCATGGGTTTTTTTTCCGACGGATGTTGGCTCAAACTTGTCTTGCATACACACGGTCACACAAATCTTGCCGGAAGTTCCGAACGTCAAGAACGCGGTGACGTACAACGCGTACGACGAGCCGAGAAAAATGAAGTTCAATAGCCAGTGCGGCTCCTTCTGCTTGATTCCGAGCATGCGTGGAACTTTGTGCGTCGGAATTGTGTACACACGATCGGAATTTACGACAGCGGATTTTGTTGTCGGAAAATTTGGAGATCCAGATCTCAAATTTTGTGTCGGAAATGCCGATGGAAAAAGGTCCGATGGAGCCCACACACGGTCGGAATTTCTGACAACAAGCTCCCATCGAACATTTTCAGGTGGAAAATCCGATCGTGTGTACGCGGCATAAGTGTTCAGTATTTGCAGGGGGCACAAGTACTTTTAAATAAATGCATACCTGGGTAAATTCACATTGGCTCCCATACAGATTCATTAAAGGACAACTAAAGTGAAAAATATAGTATTCTGCTAACTGTATGAAAACCGCATGAAATCCGTATGCAATATATAAATTGCTTTTTTTTTTTTTTGTTGCTTTTTTTTTTGTTTCAATATTTTTTATTGAAATATATGAGAGAATGTTGAACAGTTCACAGGGGAGAGTAAAAACAACGAGAAAACATAATGTCATTTAGAGCGCGGAGGGCCCTCTCCAGTATTGTTACATATATAAAAACAATTATGTACCAAACAGGACAAAAGGTAAATACTATGCAAATACCAGTGAAGTGAGGATATAGGGCATAGTCCTGTTTTTTTTTTTGGATAAGGGGCATCATGGGGAGGAGGGGGGTAATGAATTGCTTTTTTGTTAATTCACGTCTTTATATATATATATATATTTATTTATTTTTACACATTTATATGCAGGACTCCTGTTCGAAATCGTGGGGCCCATACAGCTTTCCTGACAGCCCCCCCCCCAAGCATGTGGATGCAGGTGTATGGTCCTGAACATAGATTATGGGCATTTGGGGCCACTCACCTACACCTGTCAATTTAGGACCTCTGGCTGGGTTCATACAGCTGCTGTGTGCCAATAGAGTTAAGCCTCGTACACACGATCGGATTGTTGGCCAACAAAAAAGTGGACTTTTGTCCGAAGGGCGTTGGCCCAAACTTGTCTTGCATACACACGGCCACTCAATTGTCAGCCAACAAATACGAACGTAGTGACATACTACGTTGTTTTTCAGCTCTTTAGCGCCACCCTTTGGGCTCCTTCTGCTAATTCCATGTTAGCAGAAGTTTGGTGAGTGTTGATTCGTGCTTTTCATTTCGCGCTTTTCATTTCGCACTTTTCAGTCCATTTCTGAACGGCCGTTCGTCAACCAGCCATGTTGCGGAATCGGAGGAGAAAACGTGTTATTTATTATTGGCCTTGGCGTTATTGCTTTGACATTATTTTTTTGGTTGAATAATAATGATTTGATTTGTTATATTTTCTATATTTTTGGATGCATAGAATGCACTTTTTGGTTAAGTTCTATTACCAGATAGCATGCCTAATTTTATTTTATTTAATTTTTTTAATGCACAATAAAAAAATTGTGGAGAATAATACTTGGCTATGTGTTTTACTTAGTTTGGGAGTAAGCAGTTACATACATTCGCGTTTTTCATTTCATGCTTTTCAGTTCGTTACTGAACGGCCGTTCGTCAAGCAGACACGTTGCAGAATCGGAGATAACGTGTTATTTATTATTGGCCTTGGAGTTATTGCTTTGACCCAAGTTCGGTCCAGGAACAGGAGGAGGAGGAGTTGTTCTTTGACCAAAAATTGTTTGCTTTATTAATCGTGACCAATTATGTCATATGCCTTTGCTGCGGGAGATCCAGGAGAATAATCCGGATGATTTTCGGAATTATCTCCGGATGACGGACCCCTGCTTTCACCAACTCTTGGCATTGGTGACCCTCTATATTAAGAAGAAGGACACATGCATGAGGCTTTTATTTTATTTTTTGGTTGGATAATGATTTGATTTGTTATTTATTATCGTTTATCGTTTATCGTTTATTATCTATATTTTTGGATGCATAGAATACCTTTTTTGGTTAAGTTCTATTGGCAGATAGCATGTCTAATTTTATTTTTGTTTTCTTTTTTTTATTGCACAATAAAAAAAAATGTGGAGAATAATACTTGGCTATGTGTTTTACTTCAAATGGCAGTTTGGGAGTTGGCAGTTACATTTTATAAAATACAATGTAACATTAACAAGGGACACCAACATAGTTGTATCGTTGATCTTAAAAACGACGGGATAATGGTGTTGTGGTAACTTGCCCAAATAAAAAAAAAATAAAAAAAAAAATAATATTATTCTTGATATCACTAGAAAAATAAAAGCCTTTAAAAATTTGTTTGCCATAACTCCATCAGTATCACCAGCAAAGCAGCTTCATTATTATCCCATTAAAGAAGAAGAGAATTGTGCGCTACATTTCTAGATTTCTTAATTTGCCGCGTCATGAATGTTAATTCTCCATTACGAACGTTAGTTTACAAAACCGACCGCTTCCGGCTCATCCTTGCTTCCGAGCATGCGTGTTTATACTATGGACTTTTTTCCGCCGGACTTGTGTACACACGCTCGGAAAATCCGACAACAGACATTTGTCCGCGGAAAATTTTAAAACCTGCCATCCTTCATTTGTCCACGGAAAGTTGGCCAACAATTGTCCGATGGAGCGTACAAACGGTCAGATTTTCCGCCAACAGCCCGTCATCACACAAGTCCAATCGTGTGTACGAGGCTTCGCAGGTGACACCAGCCACATGATTAAACCACTTGTTCACGCTGCCAGAGTACCTGGCTAAATGAGCCGCCATTTTTTTTGTTACAATTTCATTATTTTAACAGCCCTGTTTGTAGGAGGGGGATATCAGGAGCAGTGGCAGCAGGTGGTATATTTCAGGGGGGCAAACAATGCACCCAAAGCCACCCCCACCCCACCGGTCATTCAGGTTACCTGCACCATCCACCCCCGTGGGTTGGTCTTTCGGGTCCGCACACAACCACCACAACCATCGATCAGTCCAAGAGCCCCACACTTACCCGCAGGCAGCGCTTCCCTCCGGGCGGTGGCTTCGTCCCCTGCGTCTCCTCCGGCGGCCTCCATGTCTCCTCCCTCCTCCTCTCTCCTTGTCATGGTCCAATAGGATTGCTTGTTGTTTTGGCCAATTGGGAAACGGGTCTCAGGACCCTCTTCCTGGTTTGCGGGGAGGAGATTCAGTGTGGCAATAGCGAATATTCATTTGCTATTATCACACAACTGGGTGGGCCTCGGAGCGCAGTGCTTTGCGCCCCCAAGTCCTCTCCTTTTTGAAGCCTATTAGAGCCTTAGGCTCTAATCACGTTCTTAAAATGCCCCCCCATTGCAATCCATGCATCCGGCACCCCAAATGTAGATTAGGGGACCGGACGCATGGATAGGGGGGCGAAGCTCCTGCACCCCTAATGGACGGGCCGCCATTGATCAGGTGTCTAAACAGACCCCTGACTTCTCACTTTTGAGACAGAGGAGAGAGATTAAGGCCACAGATCCCCGGTTTCTTTCTCTGCAACCTCAGCTGCACTGCAGAATGACTGGACAATGAATCTCTGTACAGAGGCTTCCTGTTCATTCACAAACTAGAAGCATAGTAAACAATGTTTTTTGTGCTTCAGTTATGCATTAACCGCTTGCTGACCAGCCATTGTCATTATACTGCGGCAGGTCGGCACGTTCCCGCGAGCCGTCGTAGCTACACGTCCGCTCCTTTAAGCGGGATAGCAGACACACGCTTGTGCCCACTGCACAGCGGGGGGTGCCGATGCTCGTGGCCGACGGTCGCGATGACCGACGGCCACGAGCGATCGCGGGTACAAGAGGCAGAACAGGGATGTGTGTTTGTAAACAGCACACACACACACATCCCTGTTTTTTATTTTTTGGTTTCTAACATCACTAACATCACTGCCTGCCTCTCCACCTCATCTAATCAGAGAACATTAACTGCTTGCTGACCAGCCTCCGTCATTATTCTGCGGCAAGACGGCGAAGCTGAGCAAACTGCCGTAGGTGTACGTCTGCTGCTTTAAGAGCTATAGGGGGGCACGTGCCTGCCCGCGGCATGACGCCGGAGCCGATGCTCGTGACCCGCGATCGCTCCTCAGAGAGCCAGGACAGGGAGCTGTCAATGTAAACAAACAGATCCCGTTCTGTCAGGGGAGTAGAGAGACATCTGCTGTTCCTAGTAATTAATTATTAATTTTTTTGGATTAGTAATGGCGGCGATCTGCGATTTTTATCATGACTGCGACATTATGGGGGACACATTGGACACTTCTGACACCATTTTGGAACCATTGTCATTTATACAGCGATCAGTGCTATAAAAATGCATTGATTACTGTGTAAATGACACTGGCAGTGAAGGGGTTAACCACTAGGGGGCGATCAAGGGGTTAACTGTGTCCTAGGGAGCGATTCTAACTGTGGCGGGAGGGGCTACCACTGACATGACAGCGATCACTGCTCCCGATGACAGGGAGTGGTAATCTCTGTCATGTCACTAGGCAGAACGGGCAAATGCTGTCAGAGGGGTTACCTTGTTGGTCGCGGTGCTGGCCGCTCTGGTGCGCGCTGGCGCGCGCGTTCCTGTGAGCGCTGATGTGCGCCCCTCTGGGCGCTGGTGTGCATGATCCTGTGGGTGCTGGTGTGTGCACTGGTGCTAGGGCGCGTGCACGCGCAGGTGTGCGCACGTGTGTGGCGTTTGGCGCCAATCGGTCTATTTAGGTTTGCTGTGCACTCTGCTCGGTGCTGCCTGATCATCAGCTCCCTGTGCCCTTGTTTCTGCTATCTGTACCTGAGTTCCTGATCTCCTGACAACCCGGCTTGTTCCTCGGATACCCCTGACTTCCGCCTGCACCTGACCTCGGCCTCTTTGACTCCGATTCTGCCTGCTCCTGTTGTACCGTTATCGCCCGTCTGTTGCCGAACCCTGCCTGTATCCCGACCTGCCTGCTCTGCTCCTGCTCAGCACCTGTTTGCCTGTGTTCCAGCCTACCTGTCTGCTGCCTGAAGATCATCTTCCTTCCAGCATCTGGATCCTTACCACCAGGCTCTCATACCACTCCGCACTCCCGTGCCTTCTGTCTATTCTATCAGAGGCCGCGAGTCGGACACGTAAGGGAGACCACCCTCTGCCCAAGCGGACTTCCGCTCCATGGCACGATCGCGGGCACCCGGTGGACATCGAGTCTGTGGGACCCGCGGTCATGGAGCATGAGGAGGGCGCACGCGCCCACAATTCCGCATCTTAAAGGGGATGTACCTGTACACCCAGCCGTGCCATTCTGCCAACGTATATCGGCATGCGGCGGTGTGGAAGAAAGCTCTATTTGTGGGAAAAAAAGGACGTTAATTTTGGTTGGGTATAGCGAGTAGCATGACTGCGCAATTATCAGTTAAAGTGACGCACTGCCGAATCGCAAAAAAAGGGCCCGGTCAGGAAGGGGGTAAATCATTTTTTGGGGCTGGAGTGGTTAATGCGAGATTTTCGGAAAAAAAAATATGGCATTTGTTTTTAATACAAACTGCTTTAGCAAACTGAATGCCAGTCATTTAGGGCTTAGAAGTACATTCTTTCCTCTATGACAGCATTACGCATATATGGGGCAGCAGGGAAGGTGGACCTTAACATTCAGCCACATATATGCTTTGCTATCTTGTTCGGGGGTGTGTTCCTTCGTAGAGTCATCGAACTGTCAGCTCATGGTTAACTAACAATTGGGAGCCAGTAGGCATAACTTCTGACGGCATAAGCACTGTTTGACCAATCACAGTGTGGCATAATAGGGATCCCCCCGCCTACCAGCTTGGGGTGTCACAGCTCATTTAATAGACATATGCAATTCGTTTAGTCCGAATTTGTTTTTTTAACGAATTTTGACAAATTTGTTAATTTCAGAATTTTCGAATTTCAAAATTTTTCAATTTCCGAAATTTCGAATTTTCAAATTTCCGAATTTCAAATTTCCGAATTTTCAAACTTCCCAATTTTCAAAAATTTGAAATTTGGAGGATTCGGGAATTCGGAATTTCGGAAATTCGAAATTTTGGAGATTCGGAAATTTGAAAATTCGAAATTTGAAATTTCCGAAATTTGGAAATTCGAAATTCGAAATTTCGGAAATCGAAAAATTTGGAAATTCGGAATTCAAACATTTGGAAATTCAAAATTTCGGAAATTGAAAAATTCGGAAAGTAACAAATTTGTCAAAATTCATTAAAAAATCTTTCATTCAAAAGAATGAAAAGCTGAAAATTCGAAAACCCGAAAATCTGAAATAATAACTAACTAATAATAAATATTAAATTATAGGTATTGGAATTTCCTTTCAAATTTGGCTGTTAGTGAATGTATTTGAACAAATTATCTGAGATAGCGAATGCCGTATATAAACGAATGTAACGTAACAATCTAATAATAATAAATAACAATAATAATAATAATAAAACCTTTTTATTATTATTATTTATTATTAATTTGTTCCATTCCATTTGTTTAGATGCGGCATTCGTTATTTCGGATAATTCGTAACTTCATATAAATTTGTATTCGTTACGTTCACAAACAGCCAAATTTGAAAGGGAATTCCAATACCTATAATTTAATAGTTAGTTATTATTAGTTAGTTATTATTTCGAATTTTACTGATTTTCTTTCTTTTTTTCAGATTTTCAAATTTTCAGATTTTCAAATTTCTGAATTTCCTAATTTCTGAATTTTCGAATTCCCAAAATCCGAAAATTTGGAAATTCGGAATTCAAAAATTCGGAATTCAAAAATTCGGAATTTGGAAATTCGGAAATCGAAAATTCGTAAATTTGGAATTCGAAAACTCGAAATTTGGAAATTCGAAAATTCGGAAATTTGGAAATTTGGAAATTCAGAAAATCGGAAATTGGGAAATTCTAAAGTTCGTAAATGTATTATTATGTTAAAAGTTATTATTAGTTAGTTATTATTTTTAATTTTACTGATTTTCTATTTTTCAGATTTTTGAATTTTCAGATTTTCGAATTTTTGAATTTCCCAAATTTTCGAATTCCAAAAATCCGAAAATTCGGAATTCGTAAATTCGGAATTCGAATATTCGTAAATATGGATTCGAAAATTTGGAAATTTGCAAACTCGTAAATTCAGAAATTTGGAAATTTGAGAGTTCGGAAATTCGAATGTTCAGAAATTTCCGAATCCCGAATTTTTGCATTTCTGAATTTCCAAATTTTTGAATTTTAGAGTTTTCAAATTTCCTAATTTCTGAAAAAAGTAAACAAAACAAATGAAATGAAAACGAAAATGAACACATTTTTTGTCAGTGCACATGTCTATCATTTAATGTGCTGGCTCTGGATGATGTAAAGGGGTTAAAACAATAAATAAAACCCTTTGATGGTTGCTGCTTGCTTGAAATCTCGGTATAATTGACTATACCAGCCAGAGCCATCACTGCAGAACAAATGAAGAAGGCGTGGCCCTCCTTCTGGGTTTTTCAAAAAACTTTCAAATATGATCTCTCCTGCAAAAAGCCTATGGAAAACCAGGAAGCAAAGGGTTTACTTGTGGGTAGGTGCAGTGTGATGCAGTGTGGTGCGGTGGGCAGTGTGGTGCGGTGGGCAGTGTGGTGCAGTGTGGTGCGGTGGGCAGTGTGGTGCGGTGGGCAGTGTGGTGCGGTGGCCAGCGTGGTGCAGTGTGGTGGGCAGTGTGGTGCAATGTGGTGCGGTGGCCAGTGTGGTGCGGTGGCCAGTGTGGTGCAGTGTGGTGGGCAGTGTGGTGCAGTGTGGTGCAGTGTGGTGCGGTGGGCAGTGTGGTGCAGTGTGGTGCGGTGGGCAATGTGGTGCAGTGTGGTGCGGTGGGCAGTGTGGTGCAGTGTGGTGCGGTGGGCAGTGTGGTGTGGTGGCCAGTGTGGTGCAGTGGCCAGTGTGGTGCAGTGTGGTGTGGTGGGCAGTGTGGTGCAGTGTGGTGCGGTGGGCAGTGTGGTGCAGTGTGGTGCGGTGGCCAGTGTGGTGCAGTGTGGTGTGGTGGGCAGTGTGGTGCAGTGTGATGCCGTGGGCAATGTGGTGCAGTGTGGCTGGCAGTGTGGTGCAGTGTGGTGTGGTGGGCAGTGTGGTGCAGTGTGGTGTGGTGGGCAGTGTGGTGCAGTGTGGTGTGGTGGGCAGTGTGGTGCAGTGTGGTGTGGTGGGCAGTGTGGTGCAGTGTGGTGCGGTGGGCAGTGTGGTGCAGTGTGGTGCAGTGTGGTGCAGTGTGGTGCGGTGGCCAGTGTGGTGTAGTGTGGTGTGGTGGGCAGTGTGGTGTAGTGTGGTGTGGTGGTCAGTGTGGTGCAGTGTGGTGCGGTGGCCAGTGTGGTGCAGTGTGGTGTGGTGGGCAGTGTGGTGCAGTGTGGTGCAGTGTGGTGCGGTGGCCAGTGTGGTGTAGTGTGGTGTGGTGGGCAGTGTGGTGCAGTGTGGTGTGGTGGTCAGTGTGGTGCAGTGTGGTGCGGTGGCCAGTGTGGTGCAGTGTGGTGTGGTGGGCAGTGTGGTGCCGTGGGCAATGTGGTGCAGTGTGGTGTGGTTGGCAGTGTGGTGCAGTGTGGTGCAGTGTGGTGCAGTGTGGTGCAGTGTGGTGCGGTGGCCAGTGTGGTGTAGTGTGGTGTGGTGGGCAGTGTGGTGCAGTGTGGTGTGGTGGTCAGTGTGGTGCGGTGGCCAGTGTGGTGCGGTGGGCAGTGTGGTGCAGTGTGGTGCAGTGTGGTGCGGTGGCCAGTATGGTGTAGTTGTGTTGTGGTGGGCAGTGTGGTGCAGTGTGGTGTGGTGGTCAGTGTGGTGCAGTGTGGTGTGGTGGGCAGTGTGGTGCAGTGTGGTGTGGTGGGCAGTGTGGTGCAGTGTGGTGCCGTGGGCAATGTGGTGCAGTGTGGTGTGGTTGGCAGTGTGGTGCAGTGTGGTGCAGTGTGGTGCAGTGTGGTGTGGTGGGCAGTGTGGTGCAGTGTGGTGCCGTGGGCAGTGTGGTGCAGTGTGGTGCCGTGGGCAGTGTGGTGTAGTGTGGTGTGGTGGGCAGTGTGGTGTAGTGTGGTGTGGTGGTCAGTGTGGTGCAGTGTGGTGCGGTGGCCAGTGTGGTGCAGTGTGGTGTGGTGGGCAGTGTGGTGCAGTGTGGTGCGGTGGCCAGTGTGGTGTAGTGTGGTGTGGTGGGCAGTGTGGTGCAGTGTGGTGTGGTGGTCAGTGTGGTGCAGTGTGGTGCGGTGGCCAGTGTGGTGCAGTGTGGTGTGGTGGGCAGTGTGGTGCCGTGGGCAATGTGGTGCAGTGTGGTGTGGTTGGCAGTGTGGTGCAGTGTGGTGCAGTGTGGTGCAGTGTGGTGCGGTGGCCAGTGTGGTGTAGTGTGGTGTGGTGGGCAGTGTGGTGCAGTGTGGTGTGGTGGTCAGTGTGGTGCAGTGTGGTGCGGTGGCCAGTGTGGTGCGGTGGGCAGTGTGGTGCAGTGTGGTGCAGTGTGGTGCAGTGTGGTGCGGTGGCCAGTGTGGTGTAGTGTGGTGTGGTGGGCAGTGTGGTGCAGTGTGGTGTGGTGGTCAGTGTGGTGCAGTGTGGTGTGGTGGGCAGTGTGGTGCAGTGTGGTGTGGTGGGCAGTGTGGTGCAGTGTGGTGCCGTGGGCAATGTGGTGCAGTGTGGTGTGGTTGGCAGTGTGGTGCAGTGTGGTGCAGTGTGGTGCAGTGTGGTGTGGTGGGCAGTGTGGTGCAGTGTGGTGTGGTGGTCAGTGTGGTGCAGTGTGGTGTGGTGGGCAGTGTGGTGCAGTGTGGTGTGGTGGGCAGTGTGGTGCAGTGTGGTGCCGTGGGCAATGTGGTGCAGTGTGGTGTGGTTGGCAGTGTGGTGCAGTGTGGTGCAGTGTGGTGCAGTGTGGTGTGGTGGGCAGTGTGGTGCAGTGTGGTGCCGTGGGCAGTGTGGTGCAGTGTGGTGTGGTGTGGTGCAGTGTGGTGTGGTGGGCAGTGTGGTGCAGTGTGGTGCCGTGGGCAGTGTGGTGCAGTGTGGTGCCGTGGGCAGTGTGGTGCAGTGTGGTGCAGTGTGGTGCAGTGTGGTGTGGTGGGCAGTGTGGTGCAGTGTGGTGCCGTGGGCAGTGTGGTGCAGTGTGGTGCGGTTGGCAGTGAGCACATAGAGTCCAAGATCAATTAAAAAAAAAATGTATATGGTAGAAGGGTTGGCACAACACAAACAGGCCTGGCAGGGATTCAACCAGACCGGAGCCACTTACAGAAACTAACACCGAGGTGACAGTGATCTGAAGACCCGTAGATGCCGAGAACATTTGCCAAAAGGAGCGACATGCAGCTTGGCCGGTCCGCACCCAAATGGGGAGGCTTCCAGGAAGGTTGGTATGCAGGGTTGCCAACTGTCAGTAAATTTACAAACAGTTTGCAAAATCTGCAGTTTTTGCATCTGTCCATGGCAGTCTGCATGTCCATAGTGGACATTCATGGACAGATGCAAAAAGTTTCAGATTTTACAAACTGTTCACACATTTATTGACAGTTGGAAACCCTGATAGCGTGTCCCTGCACCTTCCTTACTCCTCTGGAACTTTTCCCTGATGCTAAGCACTGCCCTTGACAGATGGGTAACCTGTCCCTGCACTAGCCACTTGCAAAAATTGCACACCAAATACAGGAGCCAGGGTTTTAAATAGACTGTGCTTGACCCAAGATGGCCACCAAAGTCACAATTTATTTGCCATAGTTTTGAACATAGCAGCTCGCAAATTGTTTTTTTTTGTATCTAATCAGATAGCTGCCTCCCTGTGACTGAGGAAACTATAGAGGTATTAGGTTCCTCTCGGCTTCCTCCTCAATCCAGGAGCCATAGTTTTAAATAGACTCTGATTGACCCAAGATGGCCACCAAAGTCACTATTTATTTGGCACAGTTTGAACATAGCAGCTCGCAAAATGTTTTTACGTGTATCTAATCAGATAGCTGCCTCTCTGTGACTGAGGAAACTATAGAGGAACTAGGTTCCTCTCGACTTCCTCCTCAATCCAGGAGCCAGGGTTTTAAATAGACTCTGATTGACCCAAGATGGCCACCAAAATCACAATTTATTTGACACAGTTTGAACATAGCAGCTCGCAAATCGTTTTTACGTGTATCTAATCAGATAGCTGCCTCTCTGTGACTGAGGAAACTATAGATGAACTAGGTTCCTCCCTCGACTTCCTCCTCATCTGTATTACCGCTGAGGATGAGCGCCACCATCAGTGGAGAAAATAGACTGCACCTGACTACACACTGCTAAGAACTTTGTTGCAAAGTAGAGGAACAAAGAATAGGACCCAGTCTGTCACATGACCACCCAAGTAAATGTTTTGGGTGTAAAATTGCCAAATATTATATATATATTATTAATAATTTTTTCAACCACTTCAATACCGGGCACTTTTGTCCCTTCCTGCCCAGGCCAATTGTTAGCTTTCAGCGCTGTCGCACTTTGAATGACAATTGCGCGGTCATGTTACACTGTACTCAAACAAATTTTTTATAATTTTTTTTTCCCACAAATAGAGCTTTCTTTTGGTGGTATTTGATCACTGCTGGCATTTTTATTTTTTTGCGCAACAAATAAAAGAAGACTGAACATTTTGAAAAAAATAATAGTTTTTCTTTGTTTCTGTTATAAAATTTTGTAAATAAATACGTTTTCTCCTTCACTGATGGGCACTGATGAGGTGGCACTGATGGGCACTGATGATGGGCACTGATAGGTGGCACTGATGGGCACTGATGAGGCTGCATTAATGCGCACTGATAACGTGGCACTGATGGGCACTGATGAGGTGGCACCAATGAGTTGGCACTGATGAGGTGGCACTGATGGGCACTGATGATGGGCGCTGATAGGTGGCACTGATGGGCACTGATTGGCGGCACTGATGGGCACTGATAGGTAGCACTGATATGCAGCACTGATGGGCATTGATAGGTGGCACTGATAGGCACTGATAGGCGGTACTGATGGGCACTGATAGGTGGTACTGGTATGCAGCACTGATGGGCACTGATAGGCAGCACTGATGGGCACTGATAGGTAGCACTGATGGGCACTTATGGGTGGCACTGATAGGTGGCACGGGTGGGCATTGATTGGTGGGCACTGATGGACACAGATTGACACTGATAGGTGGCACTGATGGACACTGATAGGTGGCATGGGTGGGCACTGATTGGTGGGCACTGATGGGCACGGATGGGCACTGATAGGAAGCACTGATGGACACTGATAGATGGCACTGCTGGGCATCACTGATGAGGATACATCTGGCAGGCACTGACTGACTGGCGCTGACTGGCAAGATGTGTGGGCACTGATTATCATTATTTGGGCACTTACTGGCATCCCTGGCAGTCTAGGGTGGGATACCTGGTCATCCATCTGTTGTGGGCATCCCTGGTGGTCCAGTGTGGGCATTCCTGGGGGGGGCTGCGCTGATAAACAATCAGTGCAGACCCCCCCCCCTGTCTGTAGAGCCGCCGATCGTCTCTCCTCTACTTGCCTCTGTCAGACGCGAGTGAGGAAAAGCCGATAAACGGCTCTTCCTGTTTACATCGTGATCAGCCGTGATTAAACGAATTCGGTGTAGCGGTTTGTCAGATTGACACACCACACCACCGATCGCCACGATGCGCGCCCCCCACGGGTGCGCGGCGGCTGTTATTCTGCTGGACGTCATATGACACCCAGTCAGGATAGCCGAACCACCGCCGTCATTCTGCTATAAGCCGGGCGGGAAGTGGTTAAAAAAACCTTTATGTTCCCTTTAAACAATGACATCACTTCTAATTTGTCACAGAGGTGGACATACTTTTAAAAACAGGATCGCACGTCTGCACCCTGCCCGTATCCTGAAAAAATAGGTTGAAATGGATAGAAATGTTCCACACACGGCCTTTCCTGCTCGACAAATATCCCACTCAAAAGGTTAATTTGCTGAAACGACGGAATCCGAGTTGCTACGGCCCTGTTTAAAATCCTCCCAAGAAACAACGAGGAGAAGGATAGACGCCCAGACCGCATCGTCTCTGCTACATTATTACTAATTGTGCTCGCCGGAGGAGACGGAACCTCGAGGACCCCGTCTTTATTACTTCTCTCCGGATTATTATAGCCGGGTTCTATTGCACACATTGATAAAACCTCGTGTTTGGAAAGGAAAACTCATCATATAAAGCCGTGATTTCTTAATACATGACAGGATGTGTAATTATTTCAGAAGAGTATAGAATGAAAAGAAAAGACTAACAAATAATGGATGATAGGTACACGGGTACTGTGACGGGAGACATTTCCAGAACGGTATAAAGAAAGGAAGACGAGAAGAACAATGATCAATATATTACCCCCCCCCCCCTCCCCCAGAGAGATCCAGGATAGGTATGCTGTACATTGTCTACAGTTTGGTATGGGGAAAGGAAAGAAAAGAAGAAAAGAAAAGGAAAGGAAAGGAAAGGAAAGGAAAGGAAAGGAAAGGAAAGGAAAGGAAAGGAAAGGAAAGGAAAGGAAAGGAAAGGAAAGGAAAGGAAAAGGATCAAAGGGAAAACAGAAAGGCCGAAGGGAGGGTCAAAAGAATTAAAAGAAAGGGGAATGGAGTGGAAAAGGAAGGAAGGAAGGAAGGAAGGAAGGAAGGAAGGAAGGAAGGAAGGAAGGAACGAAGGAAGGAAGGAAGGAAGGAAGGAATGGAGTGGAGTGGGAAAGGAAAGTAAAACAAAGAAAAATAATGGAAACAAAGAAAGTACAGGGGTAAAAAGATGGAGGAAAAAGGGAAAGGATAGGACAGGTAAACGAAAAGATGAATGTAGGAAAAGTACAGGGAGAAGAAAGAAAGAAAGAAAGAAAGAAAGAAAGAAAGAAAGAAAGAAAGAAAGAAAGAAAGAAAGAAAGAAAGAAAGAAAGAAAGAAAGAAAGAAAAAATGCAATAAACAAAGGACAGAAGGGAAGGAAAAAGTAAGCAAGGAAGAAAGAAAGGAAGTGAGGAAGGAAAGGAAAAGAAAAACAAGGAAGGGAAGGGAAGGGAAAAACTAGGAGGCAATGAAAAAGGAGTTGCAATGAACAAGGAAAGTATAAAAGGAAAAAAGAATAGAAAATATAGAAGAAGAAAGGAAAGGAAAGGAAAGGAAAGGAAAGGAAAGGAAAGGAAAGGAAAGGAAAGGAAAGGAAAGGATAATAGGAAAAAAGAAGAAGAATAGGAAAGGGAATGAAAGGAAAGGAAAGGAGTGGATGAAAAAAGGGTTGCACTGAAAAAGGAAAGTATAAAAGGAAAAAAAATGGAAAACATAGACGAAGAATAGGAAGAAAGGAAAAAATAAAAGACAAAAGAAAAACGGAAGAAAATAAGAAAAGGAAGGAAACAGAAGAAGAATAGGAAGGAAAGGAAAGGAAAGGAAAGGAAAGGAAAGGAAAGGAAAGGAAAGGAAAGGAAAGGAAAGGAAAGGAAAACATAGAAGAAGAATAGGAAGGAAGGAAAAAGAATGGAAACATAGAGAGAGGATAGAAAGAAACTGGAAAATAATGGAGGGAAAGGGAAGAAATGAAGGAAGGGAAAGGGAAGGAAGGAAGGGAACGAACAAGGCAAAGAAGGGGATGAAAAAGGAATTACAATGAAAAAGGAAAGTATAAAAGAAAAGAGAATAGAAGAAGAATAGGAAGGAAGAAAAACAGGATGGAAAATAAAAAAAAGACAAAGGAAAAATGGAAGAAAATAAGAAAAGGAAGGAAAAAGAATAGAAACATACAGAGGATAGAAAGAAACTAGAAAATAATGGAGGGAAATGGAAGAAATGAAGGAAAGGAAGGAAGGAAGGAAGGAAGGAAGGAAGGAAGGAAGGAAGGAAGGAAGGAAGGAAGGAAGGAAGGAAGGAAAGAACAAGGCAAATAAGAGGATGAAAAAGGAGTTACAATGAAAAAGGAAAGTATAAAAGAAAAGAGAATAGAAGACATAGAAGAAGAATAGGAAGGAAGAAAAACAGCATGGAAAATAAAAAAAAGACAAAGGAAAAATGGAAGGAAAAAAAAAAGGAAGGCAAAAGAAAGAAAACAGAGAGGGTAGAAAGAAACTAGATAATATAATGGAGGAGGAGGGAAGGAAGGAAGGAAGGAAGGAAGGAAGGAAGGAAGGAAGGAAGGAAGGAAGGAAGGAAGGAAGGAAGGAAGGAAGGAAGGAAAGCGAAGATGTTACGTTTTTTTAAACAAAAATGATTTTTGCTACAACAACATTGTTCTTTGTATTTTTAGATGGGCTCTTCGTCCCTTTTACCATTTTAAAGCACGCCAATACTATATCTTAGGTTGCTCCGAAAGTGAATCCCTTTCATCACAGTAATCCTAGGAGCCGTCTGAGGTGAAGTTTTTGTTTTCTAACTATACCATATGTAGTATTCATCACATCATCCGGCCACAAGTGTGTTTGACCCCACAGTTATTGGAAAGGGACCTCCTGGCTCCGGACCAGGCAGCATTTCTCTGCATTTCTCTGCACCCAGGTGAGTGGTAAAGATATAAGCATATGGCCCCATGTCTATTTATAGCGCTGTACTTAACTACAAATGACTTCCTCCTATCTCTATTTTGGAATCGTCCATCATATTACCGGGGACATTGTTGAGTTAGGCAAGTTCTGTTATTACAAGCGCTGACCTCCATCATGCAGGTGCCAGACAACAGTTGTGTACAAATTGCTTTTTCTTTGTCAGCCACAGAAATTTGAACATACTACAAAATTCTTCCTATTACCGCATTGCAAAGATGGTTGGGGAAGATATAGATAAAGGACGGGAAGAAAAAACAGCTTTCTTGGAAACGCGGCTAACTTAGCAACCATCAACTGCTAATGCAAAGCATCGCCCGCTGCTTCACAGATGTTTTCTACAGTGGTCACAGGAGGTAAATTAAAGCTTTGATTTATAAGGATCTGCTCATAAACATCTTTTTTGCGAAACTCTTTAAACACACGACTTTATTTTCGACACGGGGCTCCGAGATGCAAATGGCCAAAATCCACAGTTTTGCAAACAAAGAATATGTTGTCTAATTTGGCTGGTCAGGTCAACCATAGTCTCCAAATAAAACAAATGAGAAGAAAACCTAACAGCATATAATTTCTCCAATATAATGTGCTGGCTGGCCATGCTTATGCATTTGAGATGGACTTCTATGAGGCCATCTCCCGAGCATCTCCTGCATAAAAGCCAATGTGGGTTTGGCCAACTCCAAGAAGATTTCAGTGGGAGGATCTGGAGATGGACGAGGGCTCTGGCTATCCAATTCAGGTAAGTTAAGGGTGCTCCAGGTCAGCATAGACATGGCAAAGAAGAGGGATAAAAAGCCGCAAGAGATCCTTTTGAGAGTCGTATCGAAAAGTTATTTTCATGAAGCCATTTCTAATTTGGCTGGTCAGGTCAACCATAGTCTCTGAATAAAACAAATGAGAAGAAAACCTAACAGCATATAATTTCTCCAATACAATGTCCTGGTTGGCCATGCTTACGCATTTGAGATGGACTTCTATGAGGCCATCTCCTGAGCATCTCCTGCATAAAAGCCAATGTGGGTTTGGCCAACTCCAAGAAGATTTCAGTGGGAGGATCTGGAGATGGACGAGGGCTCTGGCTATCCAATTCAGGTAAGTTAAGGGTGCTCCAGGTCAGCATAGACATGGCAAAGAAGAGGGATAAAAAGCCGCAAGAGATCCTTTTAAGAGTCGTATCGAAAAGTTATTTTCATGAAGCCATTTCTAATTTGGCTGGTCAGGTCAACCATAGTCTCTGAATAAAACAAATGAGAAGAAAACCTAACAGCATATAATTTCTCCAATACAATGTCCTGGTTGGCCATGCTTACGCATTTGAGATGGACTTCTATGAGGCCATCTCCTGAGCATCTCCTGCATAAAAGCCAATGTGGGTTTGGCCAACTCCAAGAAGATTTCAGTGGGAGGATCTGGAGATTGACGAGGGCTCTGGCTATCCAATTCAGGTAAGTCAAGGGTGCTCCAGGTGAGCGTAGACATGGCAAAAAAGAGGGATAAAAAGCCCCAAGAGATCCTTTTAAGAGTCGTATCGAAAAGTTATTTTCATGAAGCCATTTTGTCTTCTAGTCAAAGGCCAAAGAGCTCTTTTTACAATACACCCTTGGAGGAAAACACCACCACCCCTCCATCCATTCCCAGATGTAGACTTACCTGAATTGTAAAGGGCATGAGGACCCAAAATGGAACTAATGTGTGGTCCACAGAGGCATCCATTAACCGCATGCCAACCGCATAATGTAGATATACGGTGGCAAGGTGGCTCTCCTGTGCAGGATCACGTACCTAGTACCTGATCCTGCACTACCAGGTTTGGGGCACTCAGGAGCTGATTAGCGGGTACTACAGACTCAATGTCCGCCGGCACCCGCCGATGCTTTGGCACACTGACAGAACAGTGGTCTGCCAATGTAAACAAGGCAGATCGCCATTCTGTCGCTACAGAAGGCATGGATCCTGTGTCTCTGCTAAGCAGAGACGCTGATCCTTGCCTTCCCCTAGTACAAACACCTCCCCCACAGTAGTAAAGCATTGGTCAGGCATGCATTTAACCGTTTGATCGCCCCTGATGTTAACCCTTTCCCTGCCAGTGTCATTAGTACAGTGACAGTGCATATTTTTAGCACTGTTCACTGTATTAGTGTCACTGGTCCCCAGATAGTGTCAAAAGTGTCAGGTAGTGTCCTGGCTGCAATGTCGCAGTCCTGCTACAGTATAAGTCGCTGATCTGGGCATTTCTAGTAAAAAATAAAAAACAAATAAATACATCCCATAGTTTGTATACTATAACTTTTGCGCAAACCAATCAATATACGCTTACTGGGATTTTTTTTTACCAAAAACATGTGGACCAGTGCACAAAGCAAGGTCCATAAAGACATGGATGAGCGAGTTTGGGGTGGGGGAACTTGACTGGCCTGCACAGAGTCCTCAACTCAACCCAAGTGGAGACTGCAAGCCAGGCCTTCTCGTCCAACATCAGTGCCTGACCTCACAAATGCGCTTCTGGAAGAATGGTCACACATTCCCATAGACACACTCCTAAATCTTGTGGACGGCCTTCCCAGAAGAGTTGAAGCTGTTTTAGCTGCAAAGGGTGGGCCAACTCAATATTGAACCCTACAGACTAAGACTGGGATGCCATTAAAGTTCATGTGTGTGTAAAGGCAGGCGTCCCAATACTTTTGGTGATATAGTGTATACAGTATGTAGATATATACATTTTCTAGTTTTATTTATTACATTGTCGATCGTACTTTATGAGGCCAATGCATTCTGTTTTTCTCTTCTATTTACAACTTCACATAATTAGGTGTATCAAAACTCTACCAGAGCAGACAAGGGCAAAACGATTCTTATGCCCTTCTTAGACCTCTGTCAGAGGGACCTGCGATACAAAAAGCTCTGTCAACCATGACTAAAAGTCCTTCCCAATGGTATAAATTCACGGTCTGACATGTTATTTTGACCTTCCTGTGAAGAGGAGCACATGCTTGCCCTCTCAGTAAAGGTTGGGCATGAGCTCTCCAATAACTGCAATGGGTGGGCCAACTCAATATTGAACCCTACGGAGTAAGACTGGGATGCCATTAAAGTTGATGTGCGTGAAAAGGCAGGCGTCCCAATACTTTTGGCAATATAAATGTATATATGAAAATGAAAATCACTTAAATAGACATGGCAATACACAATAATATCAGGAGATGTTTAACAAGAAGATGCTGACTGCTGAGTAGGAATCATCCCAATGTTTGAGCCGAACACCGGGTGTTCCTTAGTCCGTAGAACAAATGAACATATGGGGCGCTCGCGGCTTGTTAAAGGGGGCTTCCAGATTCCGATAAGTCCCCTGCACGCAGATCCCGACAATTCCCGGCCAGGGTTGCTGGGAAGAGGCTCTTGTCCCCATCAACATGGGGACAAGGTGCTTTGGGGGGCCCCCAAAGCACCCTCCCCATGTTGAGGGCATGTGGCCTGGTATGGTTCAGGAGGGGGGGGGGGGCGGTCGCTTGTTTTATTCCTTGATTTTTCATCTATAAGTCAGGAAAGGGTGTGGTTTACAGATGACAGGGCGGGTCTTAAAGAGGAAGGGGCTTGGCATTGACAGGAAAGGGTGGGTCGTATTTAAATTAGGTGGTGCACAAGCTTAGTCAGGCCTAGGGCAGCACAAAACCTAAATACACCTCTGAGTAGACTGCCACCATGAAATCAGGCCGAGACAGAAGTACAGTTAAATCACACTTGTTTAATAATAAAAGTAAAAAGAACAAATGTAGTCAAAACATAGCCAGAGTTCAGTAACCGGAACGGATAGTCAGCCAAGCCAGAAGTTTTGGGATCAATGTAGTGGAACAGCAAGCAGGATCTGGAGCCAGAAGAGATGTCAGCAAAGCAAGTCTTGACCAGGATCGCAGGAGATAGTTTCTGTGATGTTGACCAAGACAGAGCTCCTCTGGACTGGAAGGCAGGACTGACGAGCAGGATATCATCAACAGCTGAGTCACTGTGGAGAGATAGGAGCTGGCAAATAGCCGACAGCTAAGCAGCCAGCTCAGAGAAGGAAGGGCTGAGCCCAGCCCTGACACTATATTGCCGGGAGCCAGCAATACAATACAGCCTCGAGAAAGTCCACTTCAGCCCCGGAAGATTTTACCCCCTTCCTGACTAGAGCACTTTTTGCGATTCGGCACTGCGTCACATGAAACTGACAATTGCGCGGTCTTTCGATGTTGTACCCAAACAAAATTGACGTCCTTTTTTTCCCACAAATAGAGCTTTCTTTTGGTGGTATTTGATCACCTATGCGGTTTTTATTTTTTGCGCTATAAACAAAAAAAAGCGAAATTTTTTTTAAAAAACGCAATATTTTTTACTTTTTGCTATAATAAATATCCCCATTTAAAAAAAATAAAACAAATTTTTTTCCGAGTTTAGGCCGATATGTATTCTTCTACATATTTTTGGTAATAAAACTCTCAATAAGCGTATATTGATTGGTTTGCGCAAAAGTTATAGCATCTACAAAATAGGGGATAGATTTATAGCATTTTTATTATTATTATTTTTTTTTTACTAGTAATGGCGATTTTTATCGCGACTGCGACATTATGGCGGACACATCGGACAATTTTGACACATTTTTGGGACCACTGGCATTAATACAGCGATCCGTCCTATAAAAATGCATTGATTACTGTAAAAATGTCACTGGCAGCGAAGGGGTTAACACTAGGGGGGTGATCAAGGGGTTAATTGTGTTCCCTAGTGTGTGTTCTAACTGAAGGGGGGAGGGGACTGACTAGGGGAGATGACAGATCGCTGTCCATACTTTGTATGAACAGAGAACCGGGATTATTATTATTATTATTATACAGGATTTATATAGCGCCAACAGTTTACGCAGCGCTTTACAACATGAGGGCGGACAGTACAATTACAATACAATTCAATACGGGGGGGAATCAGAGGGCCCTGCTCATTAGAGCTTACAATCTAGGAGGGAGGGTCAAGTTATACAAAAGGGTAATAGCTGTGGGGGATGGGCTAATGGAGAAAACAGTGCAGTTGTTAGATGGAGGCAGGATAGGCTTCTCTGAAGAGGAAAGTTTTCAGGGATCGCCTAAAAGTGGATACATTTGGAGACGGTCTGACAGATTGGGGTAGGGAATTCCAGAGGATTGGTTGGCGAGGCTCGGGAGAAGTTTACACACAGAGATCCCGGTTCTCGTCGTGTTACGTGCGATCGGGGGAGCCCGGCGGTCATTGAGACCGCCGGGCACTTGCATCGGCTCTGGGGGCGAGCTGCAGGCGCACGCACTCACTGCCCTAGTGGCCACCAGAAGGAGCGCCGTAACATAACGGCGATTCGCCTGCCCGTGCCATTCTGCCGCAATACAACTGCGGCCGCTGGTTGGCAAGCGGTTAAATGCCATTTTTCCCTTTAGAAATGTAATTATTGCTGCGGCACTGTTATATACATCTCACAGAAGCGCCACTTTACAGGTAGACTAGGGGGACCCCCCAGGCACGATATTTAAAGCAATATTTCATGTTCATTGTTTCATTTTAAGCATTATTAAAATCAATGCTCCTGAAAAAAACTATCATTTTAAAAACTTTTTTTTTGCATTGATCCATGTCCCCTGGGGCAGGACCCGGGTCCCCAAACACTTTTTAGGGCACTAACTTGCATATAAGCCTTGAAAATGAGCACTTTTGATTTTTCATGTTTGTGTCCCATAGACTTTAATAGAGTTTGCATGTCCGCTACAACGTTTTGCCTGTTTGCGATTTTCTAGAGTGAACCGAACCGGGGAGGGGGGGTGTTCGGTCCATCCCCACTGCTGAGCTTCCCCTGGAGGTCAAGTCATCAGGATCTACCAGGAAGATCCCAAAGACACGGATTACCTACCAGAACACCAGAATTGTTCAGAATTTCCCTTTTTTTCGCAGGACAGCACTGATCATTACAGCAGAAAGCAAGGGGTTGTTATTCACTGTCGCCGGCCTTTAGCCTGGTAGGGGGTCCAACTTTGAAACGCGTCGGTCATATTTTTTTACTATGCACGTTTCCGAAATTTATAAAAGGAGGAGAACTTGGATGTATAACCCGATTCAAAAGTTAAAACTGTTGGTTCAGCTCGTCGCAACGCCTTTAACTTTCCTCTTCCACAAACTATCTACTTTTTGTAACTCCTGCCTGTGCAATATGCATTGTTCGCGAGTTTGTTTCCCCTTCGCCGGTCTCCCGTGGCTCATAATCTACCTCCGCACGTGACCCCAGCAGGTTTACTTGGCTTCTTTTCCATAGAAGTATTTTTATCTCCTGCGCACACCTGAGCAGCCTGCAGACAGTCTTTCCAAAGAGCGTTTTTTTTTTTTTATAGGGATTCCAAGCAAACGCTAGCCACCGGCAAACCTGCTCTAATCCCCCGTTTTACTTCCCCCCCCCTCTGCTTCCCTAATAAACACTTTCAGCAAACTTTGTCGGCTTATCAAGTAAAACATCTAACAAGGGTATTTACATATTTTGGTGACATTATCTGTCCTCCCCCGCACACACAATCCGACTGTTGACTGAAAAATCCCCAGGCGACTAAATACACGGCTTAATCTGATGGCGATAGGATCAGTCATCTGGGATTAGGTTCGCAAAGCTCCTGTTATGTATAGGAAATTATATCGTACAGACACGATACAGTGTGGTGGAAGAGCTATTGTCCGATCGAAGCTTCTGATTTCATTTTTTTTACAGCGATGATGGATGAGATAGGGCTTTAAAGAGGACCTGCGCTAGGAAATAAAGGAATTTTAACGGCTTCCATACCGCGCCTATTCCGGCATTCCTCTCCGACATGTAAAAATAATCATCTTTTTTTTTTGCTAGAAAATTATTCAGAACCCCCAAACATTATATATATATATATTTTCAGCAGAGACCCTAGGGAATAAAATGGCGGTCATTGCAATTTTTTATGTCACGCGGTATTTGGGCAACAATTTTTCAAACGTAATTTTTCGGAGGGAAAAAAAAAACACTTTCATGATTAAAAAAAAAAAAAAGAAAGTAAAGTTAACCCAATTTTTTTTGTATAATGTGAAAGATGATGTTACGCCGAGTAAATAGATAGCTAACATGTCACGCTTTAAAATTGTGGAATGGCGCCAAACTTCGGTACTTAAAAATCTCCAAAGGCTACATTTTTAATTTTTTTTTTTTTTACAGGTTACCAGTTTAGAGATACAGAGGAGGTCTTACACTAGAGTTATTGCTCTTGCTTTAATGTTCACAGCGATACCTCACATGTGTGCTTTGAACGTCGTTTACATATGCGGACGCAACCTACATATGCATTCGCTTCTGCGTGCGAGCACGAGGGGACGAGGGCACTATAATTATTATTTTTTTCATTATTATTTATTTTATTTATTTATTTTTACACTTTCTCTTAATTTTTTTTTTGATCACTTTTATTTCTATTACAAGGAATGTAAACATCCCTTGCTATAGGAATAGGGCATGACAGGTCCTCTTTTTGGAGAGATCTGGGGTCTATAAGTCCTCACATCTCTCCTCTAGGCACGAAAGCCTGAGATAAAAAAACAATCTCACCATTTCCAGCCGAACACACAGCAGTGTTTACAACTGCCGGGGCTGGACGTGACATCATAACGTCGTGCCTGAGAGTCATAGAGATGACCAGGGACCATCTGGTCCTCAGGCAGCTCTATGGTAAACTTCTACCGCCAGCAGCAACCTTTCCTGGCTCGCCGATCGCACGGGGCGAGCCGGTAAGAGGAACCAGTGGGTGGCCCCTCCCACCATCTGTAAAAACAATCAAGCGGCTAAACTGCCACTATGATTGTTTTTACTTGGCAGGGAATTGCCGGCAGAAAAAAACATATCTAAATGATGCCTGCAGCTGCACCGGTCATCCAGATATCTCCACTGAAAGCCCAGGACGTTATATGACCCACCAGCGTTATGGAAGTGGTTAGAATTCACTCCACGCTGCATCCAGAACAAAACCTATACAGGCCGGGCCGCTACTATCCTTTTTTCACAGAGGGTTCGAGGAATTTTCTTAGCCCAGGGATTTATGCTTTTGTATCTGGCATTTAGAGACCGGCTTCCATATTAAGTCTAAATTTTGAATGCGGATTTGAAGCCACAAAATTCCAACCTCAAGGCAGGGGTCCGTGTTTTGCCTCCCTGCGTCAATGCATGGTGGTGCACATGGTGGTGCACATGGTGGCGTATTTGCCAAGGACTGGGTTTGGTGGTATGTAGCACCCTCCGGTAGTGTGCTGGAGAGGATAGATACATTTAAGCAGGCCTGGCTGGTAGCTAGGCCTGTTTGTTTTCATTCTGGGCTGGGAGTGGCTCAGAGTAGTGCTGGGTGACTCACAGGTGGTGTTATTAGGACCTCCCATTTCTTTCCAGTATCCTCTGGTGCTTTCTGGAACGAGAGGTGGGAGGGGAGATGGAGCCACCTGGGGTGTTTGAGGAGCCCTGACCAATCCTCAATACGGATTGGCACGGGCAGGTCTCCTTAAATACTTAGGGTCAACCTAGCTGGGGGGGGGGTGGAAGAGCTGGAGTGAGAGATTGCAGATGCTGTGGGGTGCCTTTTAACATTTAACAGATGTTTAACATCTTCTCTGTGTCGTGGACTTTATTTCTTTGTTTACGACAGACAAGCTGGTGGGACAAGAGAAAAGTTTGAAACATGTTGGAAAGTGCCAGGCAACAGAACCAACACCTTCGTATGGGAGCAATGTTAATGGCCCATGGTAAATGCTTAAGGATCCCTGCTCAGGCTGTCAAGGTCCGATGAGTTAGATGCCGCTGGCTAGTGAGAGTGCAGGCTGAGGAAAGGTACTTCCAAACAATGGCGACCCTAGGGGGGGGCCAGAGGGGGCCCTGACCCCCCCAACATTATGCTGGGCCCCACCATGTGCCCCCCCCAAAAAAAAAATTTTTTTTTTTTAATTTTTTTTTTTTTTTTACAAAAAGGCAATTTCTTTTTGTTTGTATTCATATTGGATGTGCCACATCTTACTCGGGCCACCGCTGGGGTAACACAGTCTCTATTGAGAGGGAGAACGTCCCCAGTCAGCTCCTGCGGGTGATTCCTCCCCCTCCCTCTGCTCGCTGACACTGCGTAATGCGAGCACTCACACAACCACGGCCGCCCGATCTGCTCCTTCCCCTGCATCCTCATTGGCAGGGAGAAGAGCGAGTTGCAGGAAGGACTCCACCAGGACTCTCAGTTACTGAAAAAACAGACTGATTTCTCCTGTCCTTAGGACAGGAGAACCAGCCTGTAAATTCCAAGAAATGCCAGACCAGAGCTGTCAATAGCAGGGGCAGGACAGCAAGAGGAGGCTGGGAAACCCCACAGTGGCAGAACACCAGGGCCCGGTGGCAAGACAACCTTTGCAACCCTGATAGTTCTCCCACTGCTTTGGACCCTTATATTTTCTTGGTATGCTGGTGACATATATCTCTTGTTCTCTGTCACCCTGGGGGGCCCCAATACAGTAGGAAGGGAGCTCACTGCAGAACATGTGAAAGGGCCATTGTGGGATCGTAGTAAAGGGGTAAAGGGCCCCAGGATAGATAGATATATCTATCTATCTATATATTTTTTTTAATTTATATATATATATATATATATATATATATATATATATATATATAAATATATATTTTTTTTTGCATTTTATATTGCCCCCCTATTTTTGTCCCTGTCCCCCCATGTGCCCCCCCTAAATATGAAAGCTGGAGACACCACTGCTTCCAAACCCAAAGCATACTGCGAACTGGGAAGAGATAGCCCGGCCACCGAACACCTTACCAAGTGGGTAGCAGGTAAAAGCAGCTAAAAGCAGCCTCAGCTCAATTCATGAATTAGAGGGATGAATTAGACTAGAATCTGCGAGCCAGGCCTTTTTGTCCAACCTCAGTGCCTGACCTCACAAATGCGCTTCTGGAAGAATGGTCAAACATTCCCATAGACACACTCCTAAACCTTGTGGTAGGCCTTCCCAGAAGAGTTTAAGCTGTTAAAGCTGCAAAGGGTGTGTGTAAAGGCAAGAAAGCCAATGCTTTTGGCAATATAGTGTATGTGGGAAGTGTCAGAATTGACCTTGGAGTCAAGTTGGCATTCATGGTTCCCTCAATGATCTGTAGCTCCCCAGTGCCGGCATGCAGCCCCAGACCATGACACTCCCACCACCATGCTTGACTGTAGACAAAACACACTTGTCTTTGTCCTCCTCACCTGGTTGCCCCCACACACGCTTGTCACCATCTGAACCAAATAAGTTTATCTTGGTCTCATCAGACCACAGGACATGGTTCCATGGTTCCAGTAATCCATGTCCTTAGTCTGCTTGACTTTAGCAAACTGTTTGCGGGCTTTCTTGTGCATCTCCTTTAGAAGAGGCTTCCTTCTGGGACGACCGCCATGCAGACCAATTTGATGCAGTGTGCGGCGTATGGTCTGAGCACTGACAGGCTGACCCCCCACCCCTACAACCTCTGCAGCAATGCTGGCAGCACTCATATGTCTATTTCTCAAAGACAGCCTCTGGATAGGACGCTGATCACGTGCACTCAACTTCTTTGGTCAACCACGGCGAGGCCTGTTCTGAGTGGTTAAACTGCTGTATGGTCTTGGCCACCGTGCTGCAGCTCAGTTTCAGGGTCTTGGCAATTTTCTTATAGCCTAGGCCATCTTTTTGTATTGCAACCAGGGCTTTTTTTCAGGGGGAACGTGGGGTAATGCAGTTCCGGCACCTCCAGCACTGAATGTATGTAATAGCATGGGGTGTGGGGTGTGCTGGAGGGTCTATTGATGTTGGCTGCTGGGGGATCTATTGCCACTGGTGGGGATCTGATTTTGTGTGAGGGTCTATTGTTGCTGATGGGGAATATATTGTTACTGGGGGGATCTACTGTTAAGGGAGAGGTCTATTTGTACTGGTTGCTGGAGGATCTATTGATGCTGGCTGCTGGGAGATCTGTTGTTGCTGCTGGGGGGGTCTAATGTTACTTGGGTGGATATTTTGTTACTGGGTGTGATATTTTGTTGTGGGTAGTTCACTGTTGCAGCAGGGAATCTATTGTTGTTGGGGTGGAGTCCATTGTTGCTGGGGGAGTCTATTGTTGTGTGGGGATCTATTGCTGGGATTCTATTGTTCCTGGCTGCAGGGGATCTATTTTACTGCTTTTCTTTTTATCATTAACATGTTCCATACAAATGATTTAGCACCACAAAATGATACTTGGTTCTGTATTCTCTAAAAGGGGCAGTACTGGTAGGTGGGTAGGGGGTGGAATCAAGGGACAGTGGTCAGAGGTGGGTAGGGGGTGGAATCAAGGGACAGTGGTCAGCGGTGGGTAGGGGCAGAGACAAGGGGTGACTCAGACGGGGGGAGTTCCTGCACCTATTCTCCGAGAAAAAAAGCCCTGAGAGCAACAATTCTTTTTTTTCAGATCCTCAGAAAGTTCTTTGCCATGAGGTGCCATGTTGAACTTCCAGTGACCAGTATGAGAGAGTGAGAGCGATAACACCAAATTTAACACACCTGCTCCCCATTCACACCCGAGACCTTGTAACAATAACGAGTCACATGACACCGGGGGAGGGAAAATGGCTAATTGGGTCCGATTTGGACATTTTCACTCAGGGGTGTACTCACTTTTGTTGCCAGCGGTTTAGACATTAATGGCTGTGTGTTGAGTTATTTTGAGGGGACAGCAAATATACACTGTTATACAGGGCTTTTTTTCTCAGAGAATAGGTGCAGGAACTCCCTCCTTCCGAGTCTCCTCTTGTGTCCACCTTCGAGCACCATTCCTTGGTTCCACTCCCTACTCACCTCCGAGCACCATTCCTTGGTTCCACTCTCTACCCACCTCCGAGCACCATTCCTTGGTTCCACTCTCTACCTACCTCAGAGCACCATTCCTTGGTTCCACTCCCTACCCACCTCCGAGCACCATTCCTTGGTTCCACTCCCTACCCACCTCCGAGCACCATTCCTTGGTTCCACTCCCTACTCACCTCCGAGCACCATTCCTTGGTTCCACTCTCTACCCACCTCCGAGCACCATTCCTTGGTTCCACTCCCTACCCACCTCCGAGCACCATTCCTTGGTTCCACTCCCTACCCACCTCCGAGCACCATTCCTTGGTTCCACTCCCTACTCACCTCCAAGCACCATTCCTTGGTTCCACTCCCTACCCACCTCCGAGCACCATTCCTTGGTTCCACTCCCTACTCACCTCCAAGCACCATTCCTTGGTTCCACTCCCTACCCACCTCCGAGCACCATTCCTTGGTTCCACTCCCTACCCACCTCGGAGCACCATTCCTTGGTTCCATTCCCTACCCACCTCTGAGCACCATTCCTTGGTTCCACTCCCTACCCACTTCCGAGCAGCATCCCTTGGTTCCACTCCCTACCCACCTCCGAGCACCATTCCTTGGTTCCACTCTCTACCCACCTCCGAGCACCATTCCTTGGTTCCACTCTCTACCTACCTCAGAGCACCATTCCTTGGTTCCACTCCCTACCCACCTCCGAGCACCATTCCTTGGTTCTACTCCTTACCCACCTCCGAGCACCATTCCTTGGTTCCACTCCCTACCCACCTCCGAGCACCATGTCTTGGTTCCACCCCCTACCCACCTCCGAGCACCATTCCTTGGTTCCACTTGGTTCCAGAAACAATTGTCTCCCAGTAGCATATGAGCCCCCCCCCCCGCAACAATAGATCCCCCACCAGCAACAAATGACCTCCCCAGCAACAATAGACTCTCCCCTGTAAAAATAGATCCCCTCCAGCAACAATAGATCCCCCAGCAGCCAGCATCAATAGACCTTCCAGTAAACCCCAGCACCCCTTGCCATTACATACATTCAGAGCTAGAGGTGCCGGAACTGCGTTTCCCCGCGTTCCTGCTGAAAAAAACCCTGCTGTTATACAAGCTGTACACTCACTACTTTACATTGTAGCAAAGTGTAATTTCTTCAGTGTTGTCACATGAAAAGATAGAAGAAAATATTTACAAAAACGTGAGGGGGGTACTCACTTTTGTGAGATACTGTATATATATATATATATATATATATATATATATATATATATATATATATATATATATATAGACCGGTATATATATTTCTTTTTTTAATGTTAATTTATATATAATTTTTATTATAAATATTTTATTTTTATATATTTTTTTGCTAAGCCACGAACACCATAAACACAACAAATGTTTCTTTCGAAGTACCATGCGTTTCCGAATAACCCGGTGAAAAATTAATTGGATCATTAAAGTCTATTATTTGTTCTCTCAGGATTTGATGGCAAACACAAAAAGGTACCTATAAATCTAAATACACAAGAATAAACAAAGGAAAATGGCCCTTTCAGCAGTTTTTTTTTCCCCTCTTTGTTAAAAGTACAAGAGATAATTATTTCACATCTCTGAATGTTTTTTCTTTTTCCTGTATGTTCAAAATAAATGTAAACAGCATTTTTTATGCACAAAAATTACTTTATCAGAGAGCTGCGATGTTTGTGATCAAGAAGACAGCGAGGAGAGAAAAATAATTCTTGTATACTAATGAGACGCTGCTGACCTTGTCGCTGGATTATCAATGTATAGAGAAAAGAAAGTGGTGCCCATTAACTGACTGATGCGAAGGTCGCCGGTTTACACCAATTTGAATTGTAGCAAACAAAACAAAAAAAAAAAGTTAATTGTATGTATTTATCGGTAACATGTTCTGTCTCTAAAAGGTGTTATAAATATTCCTTTCTGGCATTATATTAACTGCATTCTGCAGATAAATCAAGATAAACTTATTGTAGGAAAATAATATTAGTAAAGTCATAATTCTATCTTTATGGCAACCTAGTAGGAAAACCACAGAACGTATTATTTGAATATTTTGTACTATAAAGAATACAGCTGTGTGATTTTCTCAGCAGTGTTTGTGAAACCATTTTCTACCTCTGTCAGTTATTTGGTATTCTTCCTGTCAGTGCTGGGAGAAGGTCACCCGGAAAAGGCGCTGTGATTGTTCGGAGCCGCGATGACGTCACTCCCGCGCATGCGCGCTGGTGCCGCTGGTGCTGCATAATCGCCGTTAGAGACGGCACGCTCAGTGCGCCTGCGCGCCGTTGTCTACGGTGCATGCGCCGTAGGCATCGGTGCCTGTCTTTTGAAAATATCTCCTAAACCATGTAGGTTTAGGAGATATTTCTTGCACAGGCCTTAATCTAGGCTTACCTGTAGGTAAAAGTGGTCTGTAATGCCGCGTACACACGAGCGGACTTTACGGCAGACTTTGCCCGGCGGACTTTTCGACGGACTTTATGACGGACTTTCTGAATGAACGGACTTGCCTACGCACAATCCACCAAAGTCCATCGAATTCGTACGTGATGACGTACGACCGGACTAAAACAAGGAAGTTCATAGCCAGTAGCCAATAGCTGCCCTAGCGTGGCTTTTTGTCCGTCGAACTAGCATACAGACGAGCGGACTTTTCGACTGTACTCGAGTTCGATGCAAAGATTTAAAACATGTTTCAAATCTGGAGCCCACACATGATCTAATTGTCCGACGAAATCCCGTCCGCTGGGCAAAGTCTGCCGTAAAGTCCACTCGTGTGTGCGCGGCATAAGGGTTTATAACCACTTTAAATGGCCATTTTTTCAAAGTCATTTTTTTTTTTTATTGCATTTAAGTCCAAATATGTGGTAGTCAAACCACACATGTGAGGCCGCAATCGTTAGAGCGAGAGAAATAATTCTAGCCCTAGACCTCCTCTGTAACTCAAAACAGGCAACCTGTGGAATTTTTTAAACATCGCCTATGGAGACTTTTAAGGTGTAAAAGTTTGACGCCATTCCACGAGCTGTGGAAGTGTGACATGTTGGGTATCAATTTACTTGGCGTAACATTATCTTTCACAATTTAAAAAAAATAATTCTTTCTGTCGTCGTATTTTTTTATTCAAAAAAGTGAATTTTCTCCAAAAAAAAGTGCGCTTTTAAGACCGCTGCGCAAATACGGTGTGAAAAAAAGTATTGCAATGACTGCCATTTTATTCTCTAGGGTGTTAGAAAAAACAATATATAATGTTTGGGGGTTCTAAGTAATTTTCTAGCAAAAAAAAAAACTGTTTTAATCTTGTAAACACCAAAATCTCAAAACGAGGCTGGTCCTTAAGTGGTTAAGTGGGTCTGTTCTGATCATTATAAGAAGGAGCATTGCTAGGTCTACAAAAGATCTGGGGCTGGAGCCCATAGCAGCGTAGTAAAGAAAGTCATATGATTGGGCTGGCATACACATGTACAGTATATACAGTAATATACACGTGTGTGTGTATATATCCCCAGAGAGCCCCCCCACTTACATCAGGGTCCCCAAAGAGCCCCCCTTACATCAGGGTCCCCAGAGAGCCCCCCTCCTTACATCAGGGTCCCCAGAGAGCCACTCCTTATATCAGGGTCCCCAGAGAGCCTCCCCCTTGCATCGGGGTACCCAGAGAGCCCCACCCACTTACATCGGGATTCCCAGAGAGCCTCCCCCTTAAATCGGGGGGCCCCAGAGAGCCTCTCCCTTAAAATCAGGGTCCCCGGAGAGCCCCCTACTTACATCAGGGTCCCCAGAGAGCCTCCCCTCCCCTTGGGGACCCCTGCAGAGACTTGGAGCTATGGGTCCCAGATTCGGGGATATAGCCCCAAAAGCCACCCCCTAGCGACGCCACTGATTATAAGGTATATATTTACTGATCGTACTGTTGCTTTAAATTGGCATCCATTATTAACAGGAAGTGTAGTATATTACACCCACTTCCTGCCCAGCAGACATTATCAGATAATCTTTCTACAGTGAAGGAAGCATGTTAAAGACCTCCACTATTTCTTAATACTGGCCTTGGAAGCATAAGTCTGTAAGTAGGCTTTCATTAGTTTTCAATTAATTAGTATATGTTCTACTAATTCAACTATATTTCATCTGTTTGTTTGGTGGGATGTTTCTGTCAGGAAGTTCATTCAGCTAGGCCACATTTTTGCTAGCTAGTGCCTTAACAGTATTGTAGCATGCCTGTTACTATTTGCATTTGTGATGTAGTGTTAAATGCTAATGCATATTTTTATAATTTGTGTTTTGCAGTTTTACAAAAAAAACTTATTCTCAGTAAAGATTACATCTATTAGCCCTTCCTCCTGAGTCTTTATTGGGAAGCTGTTACCTGTCTGCCAAGCCTTGTACTTTGAACACATTGTGAGGGCAGAACAGTAAAAAAGACTTTTAACACAGCGGGCCTAGTCTAAAGAAGAGTGGATTCATTCTGCTCATCATCAGCTAACCTCTACAGCCACAGACATTATAAAGAAGTAACCCGTTTCATCATGCGGCACACAGACAAGGATACTACACCAGTCATCCCTCAGCATACACAAGCAGAGGAAAGCATACACAATATGCCAACCAACAGGTCACGCTGCACAAGCTCCAGAGTCTCTAGTCAGTCGGATCAGACATCAGCTAGTGCTGAATCTGCCAGGTCCAAGCGCACTAGCTCTAGACATTCAAGCTGCTCTAACCTGTCGTCCACCAGTGCTGCAGCTGCCATGGCCCATGCAAAAGCAGAAGCTGCGCGTGCACTGGCTTCCTATGCAATACGTGAAGCTGAAATGATAAGAGAACAGGCTTGCATAGATGAAGAACGTCATATGATTAAAGCTAAAAGTAAAGCTGAAGCACTTAGAAGAAAAGCAGAGGTGAAAGCATCTTTACATATTATCAAGCAAGAAAAAACAGCTTCAGCAGCCTTAGCTGAAGCCGAGGTGCTCATGAGAGCTGCCGAAGAACAGTACAGAGAGCACTCTGTGATAGATACCCAGATGACACCACTCAGTGCAATGCAATGCACTTGTGAGTATGTACAATTGCACGCGAACATGGACACTGATCAACAGTCTAATGATGCATTAGAATCATCCAGGGTCCCGCTAGCAGCAGGCAACTTTGATACCACTCGATGCTACAAGACTGAACCAGAACTTTACTTTAATAAGCCAAGTAGCTACATACTCAGCGACCAATCTGTTGGTCCTTCAGGAAATCAAACGAATGGTGACATAATCCCTCCACGGGAAAATAAAAATCCAGCCTATAGCAGAAAGACTTGCAGTAAACGAGAACAACCACACGACTATAGTGGGTTTAACAAAGCATCCCAACCGTCTTACCAGCCACAGACATGCCCTGTGTTTGTTCCCAGAAAATGCCCACCTGAGGCAGCAGGAGTCACAGATGTGACAAAATACTTGATACGCCATGAAATGGTGAGTTCTGGTCTCCTGAAGTTTGATGACCGTCCAGAAAACTATTGGACCTGGAAGTCATCTTTTCTAAGCAGCACCCAAGACTTAAATCTGAAAGACAGGGAAAAGCTTGATCTAATCTCCAAATGGCTCGGACCAGAGTCCACTGAGCAAGCCAAAAGAATCAGGTCAGTACATGTTCATGATGCGACAGCAGGGCTTACAATGGTATGGCAGAGATTGGAAGACTGCTATGGGTCACCTGAAGTAATTGAAGATGCACTTCTGAAGAAAATTGAAAATTATCCAAAAATAACAAACAAAGACAATCAGAAGCTGAGAGAGCTTGGTGACATACTTTTAGAGCTGGAGGCGGCAAAGGCTGGTGGATACCTGCCAGGCCTCTCATATTTGGATACAGCACGTGGAGTGAAACCGGTAATCGAGACGCTTCCTTACAGCTTACAAGAAAGATGGATCACGCAAGCATCAAAATACAAGGAAAATCATCAGGTAGCATTTCCACCTTTCTCCTTCCTCGCCAAATTCATTGTGAATCAAGCTAAAATACGCAATGACCCAAGCTTCGCCTTTTTGAACATGGGAGGCTCCAGTTCTGTAACCTGTAGCCTCTTCCTTGAGATCATGGACAGAGAAGTCTTTATAGATGAGTCAAACAGCTGGGTAGCTCCACTACCTTTCCGTTCACCCCGACGTCACCTTCCTAACAACAAAGGACAAGCAGTGAAGCGTCTCACCTCATTGCGACGCACTCTAGACAGAAAGACAGATATGAAGGAACACTTCCATGATTTCATGAAGAAGATGTTTGACAGTGGTCAAGCTGAAATAGCACCACCATTGGAAGAAAAACAAGAATGTTGGTACATACCAATATTTGGAGTGTATCATCCTCAGAAACCAGGACAGATACGAGTAGTATTTGACTCCAGTGCAAAGTATGAAGGTCTTTCCCTAAACGATGTCCTCCTTAGTGGACCTGACCTGAATAATACACTCCTTGGAGTCCTCATCAGGTTCCGAAAAGAACAGCAGTAACAGCAGATGTACAACAAATGTTCTACTGTTTCCTTGTCTGCAAAGATCACAGAGACTACCTGAGGTTCCTGTGGTATGAAAACAATGACGTTAACAAAGATGTTACAGAATACAGGATGAAAGTACATGTGTTCGGGAACAGCCCCTCTCCAGCTGTAGCTATCTACAACCTGAGACGAGCAGCACAGGAAGGTGAAGAAGAGCATGGAACAGATGCCAAACAGTTTGTCATGAGAAATTTTTATGTAGACGATGGACTCGCTTCTTTCTCCAGCAAAGAAGAGGCTATCGACATCCTGAAAAGAACAAGAGAGATGTTAGCAGAATCTAACCTAAGGTTACACAAAATAGCGTCCAATAGCAGCAAAGTCATGGAAGCGTTTCCCTCAGAGGACCGTGCAAAAGACCTCAAGGATCTGGATCTAGGAACAGATTCACTGCCCCTTCAAAGAAGTTTAGGGCTCAGTTGGGATCTCAAAACCGACAGCTTTACATTTAGAGTATCCAGAGAAGAGAAGCCATTCACGAGAAGAGGTGCCTTGTCCACGGTCAACAGCCTTTACGATCCTTTAGGATTTGTACCCCCCATAACCATGCAAGGCAAGGCTCTTATGAGAGAAATTGCTACTGAACATGAACAAAGTGAATGGGATACGCCTCTACCTAAGGAGAAAGAAATGCAGTGGAAGTTGTGGAAGGACTCATTAATGGAGCTTTAACAACTTATCATCCAAAGGTCATATGTCCCTGTTTCTTTGTCTGCCACGAAGCAAAGAGAATTGTGTGTATTTTCAGACGCATCCACTATGGCTATAGCAGCTGTAGCCTACCTTAGAGTAATGGACTTTGAAGGACAAAGTTATGTTGGGTTTATCATGGGAAAGTCCAAACTAGCTCCACGTCCTGCTCACACTATTCCACATTTGGAGCTTTGTGCTGCTGTCTTAGCAGTGGAGATGGCAGACTTGATCGTTGCAGAACTTGACATTGAAATTCATGCAGTGAAGTTTTACACAGACAGCAAGATTGTGTTAGGATATATTCACAATGCTTCGAGAAGATTCTACATGTACGTGTCAAACAGAGTGATACGCATCAGAAAGTCCACGCGGCCAGAACAGTGGCACTACATCAGTACGGATAAAAATCCAGCCGATCATGGGACTAGACCGGTTCTAGCGGCTGCCCTTAAGCACACTAACTGGTTTTCAGGACCATCTTTTTTAACTAGATCAGAAATCGAAGAGACCACTCAGTTTGAGACATTTGAACTTGTAGAACCAGATAACGACAAAGAAGTACGTGCAGAAGTAACAGCGTTTAGTACCATAACTACTAGAGGTAACCTTGGCGCGCACACAGGTTTGAAAGATTCTCCAGCTGGAAGTCACTCATTCGAGCTATAAGAAAGCTTATTCACCTAGCCAAATCCTTCTGTAGAACTACAAACACTGACAAGTGTAATAGCAATCATCTTATGCAAGCCAAAATCATCATTAGATGTGTTCAGCAAGAGGTTTTCAAAGAAGACATCAAGTGCCTTCTTAAAGGAGAAGGGATCTCCAAACACAGTCATGCAGAAAATGGCAAGTTGACAAGCCTAACCCGCAAGTCGGAGATGTTGCCCTACTAAAAGACGCTCAGGTCCACAGAAACGAATGGCCAGTTGGACTCATTGTCGAGACTGTACCTAGTAATGATAGTAAGGTTAGAAAGGTTAAAGTCATGAGACAGGGCACCCCTAAGGTGTACTTTAGACCTATCTCTGAAGTTGTTTTTCTTCTTAAAAAGGAAACATAGTGGTATAATGTTCATTATGCCAGGTGGGGAGTGTTCTGATCATTATAAGGTATATATTTACTGATCGTACTGTTGCTTTAAATTGGCATCCATTATTAACAGGAAGTGTAGTATATTACACCCACTTCCTGCCCAGCAGACATTATCAGAGAATCTTTCTACAGTGAAGGAAGCATGTTAAAGACCTCCACTATTTCTTAATACTGGCCTTGGAAGCATAAGTAAGTAGGCTGTCATTAGTTTTCAATTAATTAGTATGTTCTACTAATTCATAGTTGCCAACATTGTAAAAAAAAAATGTGGGACACTTTTGTGGCTGTAGGCGGAGCTGTACAATAATTAGGGGGCGGGGCACTTGTTTGTAGGTGTGGCCTAGGAAAATACACAAGTGCGGCACACGAAGCGCGTCGCTGCAAAAAAAGGGCGTGGTTTACGTGACATAGTGGGCGTGGCTTAAATTGGTGTGACTCAAGAGGGTGTGGTTAGAGTCTGAGATGAATGAGGGATGGAGAGGGAGAGAGGGGGAGAGGGATTAGAGGGGGAGAGGGATTAGAGGGGGAGAGGGAAATGAGGGGACAGCAGACCCAGATCCTACACAACAATAGAAATATGTGTATTCTAGAAAGTTTAACAATCAGCAGATAAAGATACTCCAAAATCCTGGTGTTAGCACTTCATTAATCCCGGCACCATGGTTGTTATGGTGTCAGGATGATTGAAGTGCATTATTTCTATTATTACATTGTAATATAAAATGAAATCATTCAACTCACCATAATGCAGAATCAGTGGGATCCCTGAGCGTGTCACTAGCCACGTCGCCTGCCACCAGCCGTCCATCCTTGCGTCAGATGTCCCAGCAGAGTCCGTCCTTGCATCAGGTGCCCCCAGTGGACCCCCCCTCACATCAGGTGTCCCCAGTGGAGCCCCCCTTGCATCAGGTGTGTCCCCAGTGGAGCCCCCCTTGCATCAGTTGTGTCCCCAAAGGAGCCCCCCTCACATCAGGAGTCCCACAGCGGTGCGCGCTCGCCCCCCCCTACCTCAGAGGTGTCCTAGTAGTAGCATGAACCCCGCCCCTTTCCATATCAGACAGGAAGACAGCTGGGGGAGGGGGCTAGATGGAGCTCCTGTGTCGCCGCCCATTCCTTCGCCCCGCTCCCCCTACCCCCCGCCCCGCTGCCAGTCTGATATGGAAAGGGGCGGGGGGTAGGCGGAGCGGGGCGGAGGGTTCGCGGCGACGCAGGAGCTCCGTCTAGCCCCCCCAGCCGTCTTCCTGAACTTCATCAAAATGGCGGCCAGCGGAGACGTTGTCTCCGCCGGCCACGGACCTCTAGCGGCGGCGAATCGTGAAGAACCGGATTTCTCAGGACATTTCCCGGGACACCAGAAATTCGGGAATGGCGTCCAAGTCCCGGGAATGTCGGGGACAGTTGGCAAGTATGCTAATTCAACTACATTTCATCTGTTTGTTTAGTAGGATGTTTCTGTCAGTAAGTTCATTCAGCTAGGTCACATTTTTGCTAGCTAGTGCCTTAACAGTATTGTAGCATGCCTGTTACTATTTGCATTTGTGATGTAATGTCAAATGCTAATGCATATTTTTATAATTTGTGTTTTGCAGTTTTAAAAAAAACTTATTCTCAGTAAAGATTACAACTATTAGCCCTTCCTCCTGAGTCTTTATTGGGAAGCTGTCACGAAGATCCTGCCAGTAACCGGTGTCCCAGGCGCACGGGAACCCGGCCACGGGTCCCATTGCGCATGCGCGCACGTTCACGGGTGCGGTCACGCACGGGCACGCGCGCGCGCACTCCCGCTGGTGTCAGGCGGGCTATTTAAACCTGCCTGTCACACTCCATCCCTGCTGTCTGCTCTACAGCATTCTGTGAGTGTTACCTGATCTGATCTGTGTTTCCTGTTATCTGACCCGGCTTCCTGTTTGACGATCCTGCTATCTGCCTGCACCAGACTCTCTTGGCTTGCCTGACCATCCCTCTGCATTACCCCTGGTACCTCTGCTGTCCGAACGTTACTGACCACCGGCTTGTTGACCCTCCGCTGTGTTCATCAGCTTCCAGTCTGCTATTACCTGCTGTTGTTCCTGGTTCCAGTCCAGCTTCCAGTCTGCTATTACCTGCTGTTGTTCCTGGTTCCAGTCCAGCGTTCCAGGCTACCTTCTGCTGTGTTCCAGCCCAGCGTTCCAGGCTATCTTCTGCTGTGTTCCAGTCCAGCGTTCCAGTCTATTACCTGCTGTTGTTCCTGGTTCCAGTCCAGCTTCCAGTCTGCTATTACCTGCTGTTGTTCCTGGTTCCAGTCCAGCGTTCCAGGCTACCTTCTGCTGTGTTCCAGCCCAGCGTTCCAGGCTATCTTCTGCTGTGTTCCAGTCCAGCGTTCCAGTCTATTACCTGCTGTTGTTCCTGGTTCCAGTCCAGCGTTCCAGGCTATCTTCTGCTGTGTTCCAGCCCAGTGTTCCAGGCTATCTTCTGCTGTTGTTCCAGTCCAGCTTCCAGTCTGCTATTACCTGCTGTTGTTCCTGGTTCCAGTCCTGCATTCCAGTCTCTGTCCTCAGTCTACTCCTCAGGCTACTAACTCCAGAGGGTGCCACCACTACTGGACTTTCAGCAACTGTTGATCCTGCCAGGCACCCATACCACTCTTCACTCCTGGCCCTCTGTCTCCATTCCAAGGGAACGGGAGTGGGAGCTGTAAGGGAGGTCTTTTCCTGCACTTCAGGCTCACAACCTACCAGGTACGTGACAGAAGCTGTTAGCTGTCTGCCAAGCCTTGTACTTTGAACACATTGTGAGGGCAGAACAGGGTCCTGAGACCCAATTGGCCAGGGAGGCCTAAGACTCCCTGGCCAGTCAGGTCTCAGGACCCGCTTCTTGATTGGCTGGGAGGAGAATCAGGAATACAATAGGGAATATTAATCGCTATTGTCAAACAACTGGGTGGGCTCAGGGGCAGTGCTCTGCGCCCCCCCCCCCCCCCGAGCCCAACCTTTTTTGAAGCCAATTAGAGACCTCAGTGTCACGTGCTTCAATAAAAAAAATTTAAAAAACATTGAAATCCATGCATCCAGCACCCTGCATGTAGATTAGGGGCTGGACGAATGGATTAGAGAGGGGCAGTGCCCTTGCACCCCTAATGAACCGGCTGCCATTGCCTGCATTCATGGTCTCATTAGAAGAGAAAAAAGTCCCTCCATCGGTGGTGTGACTGAAAGAAAAAAATGTAACTGTTATTAAAAATAATGACTCAGTAATACCTGAAACTCTATGGGCAGCCCACAAATCAGTTATGAGAGGAACGCTCAACCTGATCACTTCCTGATTGAAACGTGAACGCAGAGCCAAAATTCAGAAGCGTACAGAGGAATTCCTCTCACTGATCAAAGGACACTAACGCAACCCCACCCACGCCTGACACTTTAGCCCAGATTGATTCAGCCCAAATAAACCTTAACCTAGATCTAACTACAGCAGGAGAGAAACACCTTAGATGGAAAGGAGCTAAATCATATTCTCAGAAGGATAGGATAGGCTCTAAATTAGCAACCAAAGTCCCAAAACCCGCACCCTAGTCTTCCCGAAAATTTGCACCTCGTCAGGTGACCTGACCCAAAATCTAACTCCAATTATGGAAGCTTTTCAAGTGTTCTACTCAAACCTTTATGATACAAATTCTCCCCCCTCTCCTCATAACGTGGAATCTTTTCTTCAAGACCTCCCCATCCCCCCAAATCACTCAGAACCATAGAGATCTGCTTGACAAACCTATCTCATTAGAGGAGGCTTTGGAGACAATCAAGTCTCTTAAGTTGGGCACGACCCCAGGTCCAGGTCTGTTACTATAAAACATTTGGCCCCTATCTATCCTCTTATATGGCTCTTTAACTCCCTCTAGGGTTCTTAATTCTGCCTATATCTCTGTCATCCCCAAACCTGGGAAAAACGCGAGTGATGTCAGCAACTTTCTGCCAGAAACCATGAAATCAGGCCGAGACAGAAGTACAGTTAAATCACACTTGTTTAACCACATCAATACCGGGCACTTTTGCCCCCTTCCTTCCCAGGCCAATTTTCAGCTTTCAGCGCTCTCGCATTTTCAATGACAATTGCGCGGTCATGCTACGCCGTGCCCAAATGAAATTTTTATCATTTCATTCACACAAATAGAGCTTTGTTTTGTTGGTATTTATTCACGACTCCGTTTTTTTATTTTTTGCGATATAAGCGAAAAAAGAGCGGACATTTTAAAAGAAATCCAATAAAATCGAATTTTGTCATAAATTTAAGCCAAAATGTATTCTGCTACATGTCTTTGGTAAAAAAAAAATCCCCTGTATAATAATTGGTTCGTGTGATCACGGACAGATGTATGCAAGTGATCATGTACAGATGTGCGCAGGTGATCACGGTCATATGTGTGCAGATAATCATTGGGACATGTGATTTTATTGGGACATATGTGGGGGACAGGTGTTTTTGGGGACATGTGTGTGGGGACATCTATTTTGGGGACATGTGTTTTGGGAACATGTGTTTTACACTGTGTGTTACTATGCTGGTGATCAGTGTGTAAAAAGCTGTAAAAAACAGCTCATACACACTGATCACAAGCCGGCTGCAGCGATCCCCTCTCCTCTCCTCACCGACAACTAATGTGTGAGGAGAGGAGAGCCAATCGCCTAGCAACCGTCTCTCTGTTTACATCACATGACCGCTGTGATTGGACACGGTCATCATGTAATCAGGAGGGCCAATCACAGAGCTCTCCTGCCGATCTGAGATGCGCCATGTCTGGGTGACACGAGCGCATCGGGATCGCGCCGCGGGCCCGTGCACGCGCGATCCCCCTTCTTCTGAGGGACGTTACTGAACGTCCACTCAGAAGGAGAGAGCGCCCACCCGGCCTTCCATATGCAGTGGCTGGGTGAGAAGTGGTTAATGATAAAAGTAAGAAGAACAAACGTAGTCAAAACATAACCAAAGTTCAGTAACCGGATTGGATATTCAACCAAGCCAGAAGTCAGGGATCAATGTAGTGGAACAGCAAGCAGGATCTATAGCCAGAAGGGATGTCAGCAAAGCAAATCTTGAACAGGATCGCAGGAGATAGTTTCTGTGATGTGACCCAGGCGAAGGCAGAGGTCCTCTGGACTGGACGGCAGGACTGACGAGCAGGATATCATCAACAGCTGAGTAACTGTGGAGAGATAGGAGCTGGTAATTAGCCAACAGCTGAGCGGCCAGCTTAGAGAAGTAAGGGCTGAGCCCAGCCTTGACACTATCGCCCTATTTCCCTGATCAACAATGATCTCAAAATTAATTTATGACAAAAATTCTCACCTCAAGGTAGGCTTCATCCCTGGGAGGCAAGGCCTGGATCAAATTAGGAGAGCCATAGACATAATCTCTTTACTCCACTCCCACTGGGATGGGCCGCCCCCCAAAAGGATTTCCTTCTCTCTATCAATCTTTAAAAAGTGTTTCACTCAGTTTCCTGGTCTTACCTCTTTGAGATTGAGGAGAGATGGGGGTTTGGCCCCAAATATAGGGGCATCATCCATTCACTTTATTTGACCCCTAGTGCAAAGGTACGCTTGATGGGTAGATCTTCTGAAACCTTTGATATTAGAAAAGGGACCAAACAGGGATGCCCCCTATTCCCTTTAATTTAATTGAAACTTTAGCCATCGCTATTAGAATTTACCCCCTTCCTGACCAGAGCACTTTTTGCGATTCGGCACTGCGTCGCTTTAACTGACAATTGGGGGGGGGCGCAAACGAACTGCAAAAATTCTGAAAAATACTGAAACAAAAACATCAATTGCAGCCTCACTGTGCCATCAATTGCAGCCACTGCGCCCATCATATGCAGCCAACTGTGCCCATCATATGCAGCCAACTGTGCCCATAATATGCAGCCAAATGTATCCATAATATGCAGCCAACTGTGCCCGTCATATGCAGCCAACTGCGCCCATCACATGCAGCCACTGTGCCCAGCAAATGCAGCCACTGTGCCCATCATATGCAGCCAACTGTGCCCATCATATGCAGCCTCTGTGCCCATCATATGCAGCCTCTGCACCCATCATATGCAGCCAACTGTGCCCATCATATGCAGCCAACTGTGCCCCATCAATTGCAGCCTCTGTGCCCATAATATGCAGCCACTGTGCCCCACAAATGCAGCCAACTGTGCTCCATCAATTGCAGCCTTTGTGCCCAAAATATGCAGCCACTGTGCCCCTCCGCCTGCCCGCTGTCTGCCCAGCACTTACCCCATCATGGTGGTGGGTCAGGCAGCGGATCAGGCGGCGTGCTGTGTAGCGTGGCGGTGGATGCTGTGTCCTCCGTGCGTGTCTTCTTCCTGTTTTGCTAGGCGGCCAATGAGATTGCCTCTACCTTCAGCCAATCAGGTGTCCGGTATTACATCCGGGCCTCCTGATTGGCTGAGAGGCGGTTCTGTGTTAGCAAAGAAAATATTAATTTGCTTTGCTAACACACCTGGGTGCACTGCGAGTGCAATGGTTTGCGCTCGCAGTGCACCTTTTTTGTAGGTGCTTCAAAAACACTCCCTGAAACTAATTCAGGCGCCCAGAAAGGGACTGGATGCCTAAATGGGGGTGGCTTCAGCGGCCGTGGATAGATTCATGCAATGCATGAATCTATCCATAGTACACAGAGGGGGTGGCTGGAGAGAGGGGGTGGCGCCCGAGCGCCCCTAATGAACGCACCGCCACTGGTTTCTATGGAGAGACAAGCAGTTCCCCTAAATACACTAGACTATCTGCTTTGGAGCAATTCCGCATTGGGACCCTCTATCTTATCACCTACCATTTCCCATTCTATGGCCCTGTGTGACGCCTTGCACAAACAACCTTTGGTAATCTCCTGCACGAGACCATTATCACATATATTCCATAACCCATCCTCCCCCCCACCCCGGCAAGAACATACAAGCCTTTCGTTGATGGCTAAATAAAGGTCTATTCCAAATAGGCCACTTCTTTAACTCAATGGGACTGATCTCCCTGGGATATTGTTTAAGCAAACTTGAAATGCCCCCTTCGGAGAAATTCAGACTCTCCCAAATTAGGCACTTACTAAATTCCATATGGCTGGATAAACCTGGACCTCCCAAATCCACACTTTATGAACAATGGTGTTCCAATCTCATGGATCAGAGGGGGGGCATCTCGATTATTTACTCCTTACTGGCATGTAGAGATGACAAACCTTCCTATGTCCGAGTCTGGGAGCTTGACGTGGAGATGGTGATTGTGGGACCAAAATTAGTGGTTTCAAGCGTTCCAACACTCATACAAAGGTATCATGAACATCTCCCTTACTGAAGCTAATGTTAAACTCCTTACTAGGTGGTACCATGTTCCCTCTAGATTGGCAACGATTTATCCAGATACTTCCTCTTTATGTTTTAGAGGGTGTAACCTAGTAGGTTCTATGTTCCACACGTGGTGGTCCTGTCCTCGCATTAGAACATTCTGGAACAAAGTCTTCCACCTCCTGAGGTAAGTTACGGGGATGGTGATCCCTCAATAGCTCTCTTGAGTCACAAGGTTGACAAGGTCTCCAAACATACGCAGGCCTTGGTCTTTTTCATGCTCCTGGGAGCTAAGATTACGCTTGCTGGGGCATGGAAGAAACCCTCAATCTCATTTCTGGCAACAAAGAGGAAAATATCCTGGATTATGGCTCGCAGTCTCTACTCTAATTCATCCCAAAGGTGTTCTATCAGGTTGAGGTCAGGACTCTGTGCAGGCCAGTCAAGTTCCTCCACCCCAAATTGGCTCATCCATGTCTTTATGGACCTTGCTTTGTGCACTGGTGCGCAGTCATGTTGGAACAGGAAGGGGCCATCCCCAAACTGTTCCCACAAAGTTGGGAGCATAAAATTGTCCAAAATGTCTTGTTATGCTGACGACTGAAGGGGCCAGGCTCAACCCCTGAAAAACAACTCAACACCATAATCCCCCCTCCAGCACATGGATGAGCCAGTTTGGAATGGAGGAACTTGACTGGTCTGCACAGAGTCCTGAACCCGATAGAACACCTTTGGGATGAATTAGAGTGGAGACTGCGAGCCAGGCCTTCTTGTCCAACATCAGTGCCTGACCTCACAAATGTGCTTCTGGAAGAATGGTCAAACATTTCCAAAGACACACTCCTAACCCTTGTGGACGGCCTTCCCAGAAGAGTTGAAGCTGTTATAGCTGCAAAGGGTGGGCCAACTCAATATTGAACCCTACAGACTAAGGCTATGTTTCCACTAGTGCGTCCCCAAAGTCGCGCGATTTACACTGCGACTTTACAATGCGATTTATGTTGCGATTTGATGCGACTTTTAAAACGACTTTGATGTTCTGCGATTTAGCCAGAGTGATGTAATTCCTTATCCTGCTTAGTTACTTCCCCTTCCTGTCTTCCACACTCATGTACATCAATATAGGAAGTGATGTATTTGGGAGGAGCAGACATCATGTGCTTCCGTAGACTTCCGTGGAAGTCGCAACAAAGTCGCGGTGTCAGACATGTACATGGGACTGCATTGCGACTTAATACCTTTCTATGGAGAACAAGTCGCACCAAAGACGGAACAAAGTAGTGCAAGAACCTTTTTTGGAGACGCTGCGACTTGAGTCGCACTAATGAGAACGGGGACCATTGAAATACACGGGTTTTGACTTGTCATGCGACTTGACATGTGTCAAGTCGCAGTAGTGGAAACAGAGCCTAAAGCCTCGTACACACGATCGGATTTTCCGCAGACAAAACCTCAGACTTTTGTCCGAAGACGTGTGCCTGGATTTTGTCTTGCATACAAACAGCAAGGAATTGTCGGCCAACAAACACGAACGTAGTGACGTACTACGTGGTTTTTCAGCTCTTTAGCGCCACCCTTTGTGCTCCTTCTGCTTTTGTGTTAGTAGAAGTTTGGTGAGTGTTGATTCGCGCTTTTCATTTCACACTTTTCATTTCAGTTAATTTCTGAACGGCCGTTTGTCAACCAGATATGTTGCGGAATCGGAGGAGATAACGTGTTATTTATTATTGGCCTTGGAGTTATTGCTTTGACCCAAATCCAGTCCAGGAACAGGAGAAGGAGGAGGATTTCTTGGACCAAAACTTGGTTGCTTTATTAATCGTGACCAATGCTGTCATATGCCTTTGCTGCGGGAGCTCCAGGAGAATAATCCGGATGATTTTCGGAATTATCTCCGGATGACGGACCCCTGCTTTCACCAACTCTTGGCATTGCTGACCCCCTATATTAAGAAGCAGGACACATGCATGAGGCTTTTATTTTATTTTTTGTTTGAATAATATCGATTTGATTTGTTATATTTTCTATATTTTTGGATGCATAGAATGCACTTTTTGGTTACGTTCTATTGGCAGATAGCATGTCTAATTTTATTTGTTTTCTATTTTTTAATGCACAATAAAAAAAATAGTGTAGAATAATACTTGGCTATGCGTTTTACTTCAAATAACAGTTTGGGAGTAGGCAGTTACATTTAAAAAAATACAATGTAATTGTATTACAATGTAATAAATACAATTGTTAATTAACAAGGGACACCAACATAGTTGTATCTTAGATCTTAAAAACTATGGGATAATGGTGTTGTGGTAACTTGCCCAAAAAAAAAAAAAGTATAATAATATTATTCATGATATCACTTGAAAATAAAAGCCTTTTAAAATACGTTTGGCAGAACTCCATCAGTATCACCAGCAAAGCATCTTCATTATTATCCCATTAAAGAAGAAGAGAATTGTGCGCTGCATTTCAAGATTTCATATTTGCCGCGTCACGCATGTTAATTCTCCATTACGAACGCTAGTTTACAAGACCGACTGCTTCCGGCTCCTCCTTGCTTCCGAGCGTGCGTGTTTGTACTTTGGACTTTTGTCCAACGAACTTGTGTACACACGCTCGGGAAATCCGACAACAGACATTTGTCCGCGGAAAATTTTAAAACCTGCCATCCAACATTTGTCCTTGGAAAATCCAACAACAATTGTCCCATGGAGCGTACAAACGGTCGGATTTTCCGCCAAAAGCTTGTCATCGAACATTTCCCGTCAGAAAATCCGATCGTGGGTAAGCTGACATATAATCACACACATAGGTTGGACTTGATGGACTTGTGTCTTTTTTCAACCTCACCTACTATGTAACTAGACGGCTTAAGACTGGAATGCCATTAAAGTTCAAGTGTAAAGGCAGGTGTCCCAATACTTTTGGCAATATTGTGTATATCAGTAGGGATGGGGGAACGGTTGTTTGGGCCAAAATTTTGCTGTTCGGACGTTCGGCTGTTCGCTGAACAAGACCCCCCCCCCCCCGAACCGACCACAATGCATTGTGGCGCTGAACAGTGCATTGCAAGCCCTGATTGGCTGAAGCAGTGAAAGCTTCAGCCAATCAGGGCACAAAGCACTGTCAGAGTCATGATTGGACACTGTCATCATGACTTTATCCAATCATGGCTCATTCCCGCCCCACAGTATAAAAGTATTCTTTCAATGGCAGCCATTTTCAGTGTGATTTTGGTGTGGAGAGAGATAGAACAGGGCTCTGTTATTAGTTAGTTAGTGTGCTATACTGTGCTATTTTACTTCAATTGTCAGTGTAGAATATTAGTTTAGTGTCAGTCTAGGGATAGCGTGAGTGTAGTGAGGAGGACCATCATTCAGCTTTGCATAGTGTGCAGGTAGAGTAGGGACAGCTCAGATAGTTTCACTGTAGTGTAGTGAGATCGTGTCAGTAATCTTGACATTAGTATATAGCTAGAGTAGGGACAGTTCAGATAAGGGCAGTGTAGTGATGGTTAAACACCGTATATTTGATTGCATTATTGCCAGTTTAACGCCCTATAGTTTTGAGTGCGTTACTGCCAGTTTAACGCCATATAGTTTTGCGTGCATTACTGCCAGTTTAACGCCATATCGTTTTGCGTGCGTTACTGCCAGTTCAACGCCATATAGTTCTGTGTGCATTACTTCAAGTTTAATGCCATATAGTTTTGTGCGTTACTGCCAGTTTAATGCCATTTACTTCTGTGTGCGTTACTGCCAGTTTAACGCCATATAGTTCTGTGTGTCACTGTACGTTTGGCGCATTATATTGCAGTATATTATATTGTATCCGTGGAGTGTGTCTGTGTAGTGTAAGTACTCAAATTAAAGGGCACTAAACACCTCTTTACATTGATTAAAGTGCATCTACGTACAGATTTCTTCTCCTTTACATTTGCTTATAAGCACCGCCCCCTCCCTCCCAATAATATCTGGGAGGACAACAAGGAGAGGCAGACATTCCCTAGGCGCTGTAAGGGGGCCAGCAACAAATGTGTCCACAGGCAAAAGTGGACGTGGTGGTCAGTCCTCAGGCAGGGCATCATTTCCTCTGTTTAGTGAGTTTGCCCGTGCTATTCAGCCACAGCATGCAGAGGAGGTGGTGGACTGGCTTACTATACCTTCCTCATCCTTCTCATCCTCTGTCACACAAGCAGAGACAAGTGTGCAGTCCCCTGCAGTTGCCAGAGTGGATAAACCTGCCTCCTTGTCCACATCTATTCCTGCCATAGCCCCAACATCCGCCATTGAGGAGTCAGCTGAGTTATTTGACCACAGCGTCAGCCACTTGCACCTTGATGATGCCCAGCCATTACTGGATTCAGATGTTGGTTCTGAGGTTGAGGATGACAGGAACATGAGCCTAGAGAGAGGGAGGAACACTGGTAGACAAATTGGCATTCATGTTCCCCAAGCCGCAGCGTATTGCTAAGTTGTCTCCAGTGGTAATGATGAAGATGGAGGAGATGGAGATGATGATGATGATGATGAGGAGGAGGTCACTGATGCGACTTGGGTGCCAGGTAGAGCAGAGGAGGAAACTGAAGGTGAGGCGGCACAACCCCAAGGAGGTCGACATCAAGAAAGAGTGAAGAGCAGCCACCCTATTCCATCACATTCTGTAGCTGTTATCTCCTGGCCCACTCCCCACAGCTCAGCTGTCTGGGCCTTTTTCAGCACATCTGCAGCAGATCACACTGTTGCTATCTGCAAACTGTGTCTCAGGCACATCAAACGTGGCAAAAACACCAACCATTTGGGTACCACATGTCTAACAAGGCATTTAACGTCCAACCACTCAGCCCGTTGGCAAGAGCACCTAAAAGCCACACAAAAGGGGCACAAATCTGTCCCTCCTCCTCCTTACCCACTTCAGTCTGCCCCTGCGATACCGAGTCATTACCTTTCAGCAGCCTCCACTGACAGGGATGATGGTATACAGGGTGTCCCAGGTCCTAGCAGCTCATCTACCAGCAGCACACCACCAGCTGTAGACTGTAGACCAATTTTTCTGCACCTATTTGACAGGTGCATATCATTGCACATTGCATTTTTACAGCAAGGCAAATTCTTGCTTACATCAAGATTACCTCTATAGGGTTACGGTGGGAAGGCGCCACCGACACCCAAAGACCAATTTTAACGCACCTGTTACTTCTATCCAAAGTCAAGGTGACACCAGAAGGTATCCAAACTATCTCTAATCTTGTTCCCAGTGCACTAAATTGTGGCCTCATCATACACACCGGCTCCCCAGCTGTTGCTGAGCAAAATAAAGGCAGCTTGCAGGAATAAATTCATTTTTTTTTTTGGCTTTATAAATTCAATTATTGCTGCAGCAGATTCTAGACATGGTACAGATCTGCCACTTTACAGTTAGACTAAGGGGACCCCCCTGGCACTATATTGGAAGGAATTTTTCATTTTTAGGCTTTCAATTTAAAAATCAAAAAAATCACTGCTCATTTAAAAATGACATTTTTCACAAACTTTCACAACCTCAGAACCAGCATCTGAATCCAGTAATGGCTGGGCATCATCAAGGAGCAAGTGGCTGACGCTGTGGTCAAATAACTCAGCTGACTCCTCAATGGCTGATGTTAGGGCTATGGCAGGAAAAAAGGCAGCTTGTAGGGAAAATTTCATTTTTTTGGCTTTATAAATTCAATTATTGCTGCAGCAGATTCTAGACATGATACAGATCTGCCACTTTACCGTTAGACTAAGGGGACCCCCCTGGCATGATATTGGAAGGAATTTTTCATTTTTAGGCTTTCACTTTAAAAATCAAAAAATCACTGCTCATTTAAAATGACGTTTTTCACAAACTTCTTTTTTATTGATCCATGTCCCCCAGAGCGGGACCAGGACTCCTATAACCATTGTATGCCCAATTACTTGCATTTAAGTAATGCAAAATGGGCACTTTTGATATTTGACGTTCGGGGTCCCATTGACTTTAATGGGGTTCGTGGTTCGGGACCGAACGTTCGCGGTGTTCGGAAGTTCTGGTCCGAACCTGAACAGGGGTCCGTTCAGCCCATCCCTATATATCAGTTCAGGAGAACAAAAAAAAATCCAAAATTCCCCGTTTCACCTGATTTGCAAATTAATTCTCTGGCCATTAATAGCCGGTCAGTACTGGAACCAAGGGCATTTCCAAGGGGAAACATTTCCAAGAGATATTTTGAAAAACCCCGGAGCTGTCTCTTTAAATCACGAACTCATCTTTTTCCGCACAACCTCGTTTTTTTCCTTAAATAAATTTTGTTCTCGTTTTTTTTTTTTCCATAAGTATAATTATATGTTCTCTACGAAAATCATGTTCATTGTGCAAAAGAACAATTTACCCAAAATTATCATTTTTAAAAATGTTAAATCTGCTTTGATGGATACAAAAGATCATCTTCACAAACGCAATAAAAAAAAAAAAAAAAAAAAAAGAAGAGGTACGGGGATAACCGTCGGGCAGGTACAAAATAAATGCGGTCATTTTAGGAAGACATTAAGTAAATGATTATTTTTATTGTTATGGTTATGACTGTTTAACCTTTATCTGCGTGATTTATGCCTTCCTTACAAGACCCTAGAAGCCTCAGATTCCGACCGTACACATTCATCAAATAATTGATTATGTTAACCTGCTGTTATAATTAAAATATGGCGGATTAGAAAACGCTACGGCATGTACAGTATTTGCATTTAAAATACATTTCGTGTCGTAAAATAAATGGACCAGAACATTACTTAGCCGACGTACACAGATAACCAAATTCATTTATTCTTAGATTATGGCAGGCCCTACTGAAAACAGCCATATATCAGAGAGCGGAATGATTGAAAAAAGGCTTAATAGATCATAAAGTATCAATGGCGCGGCTATTAATAGCGATGAGCTGTAGTTGGGCAAAGTGGAGTATATATGTATATACGGAATGCACTTGTTACTGTTTCATGAAATTTTAAAGGCGCCGCAGAGTTTTCCACCATAATTAGGAAGGAGGGAGTTGTCAGAGGTGGGGGTTATATTGTAAACAGGGCCGGGACAAGGGGTGGGCAGGAGGGACGGCTGCCCTGGGCATAGGGTTGCCACCTGTCCGGGATTCACCCGGACAGTCCGTGTTTTAGATCCTGTGTCCGGGTTTCAGTCCATCTGAAACCCGGACACATCAGCGGCAGCCCTGCAGCACCTGGTCCTCCTATCCCCCTCTCCCCTCCTGCCAGCTTCTAGTGCTTTTAATTAACTGGGATACAGACTGGCCTGGGGGGAGATTATACTGGGGGACAGACTGACCCAGGAGGGATTATATTGGATGACAGACTGACCTGGGGAGGGGGATGTACTGGGGGACAGACTGACCAAGGAGGGATTATTTTTGGGGTACAGACTGACTTGGGGGGGCTGTACTGGGGGACAGACTGACCAGAGGGAGGATGTACTGGGGGACAGACTGACCAAGGAGGGATTATACTAGGGTACAGACTGACCCTGGGGGGGGGAACTGTACTGGGGAACAGACTGACCAAGGAGGGATTATTTTTGGGGTACAGACTGACTTGGGGGGGACTGTACTGGGGGACAGACTGACCAGAGGGGGGATGTACTGGGGGACAGACTGACCAGAGGGGGGATGTACTGAGGGACAGACTGACCAAGGAGGGATTATTTTTGGGGTACAGCCTGACCTGGGGGGGACTGTATTGGGGACAGACTGACCTGAGGGGGGATGTACTTGGGGACAGACTGATGAAGGAGGGATTATACTGGGGTACAGACTGACCTGGGGGGAACTGTACTGGGGGACAGACTGACCTGATGGGGGATGTACTGGGGGACAGACTGACCAAGGAGGGATTATACTGGGGTACAGACTGACCTGGGGGGGGACTGTACTGGGGGACAGACTGACCTGAGGGGGGATGTAATTGGGGACAGACTGACCAAGGAGGGATTATACTGGAGTACAGACTGACCTGGGGGGGAACTGTACTGGGGGTGAAGGGGATTTGTGCTAGAAAAGGTAATATGGTGGGGGGAGGGGGATTAAGATCATTGCTAAGAATTTTATTTTGGGTGGAGATTAATGCTAGTAGGGATGATTGGGGGGTATTTGTGCTAGGAGGATGGGGGGGGGGATTGTGCTTGGGGGAGGGGGGATTTGAGGGGCAGAGGATTTGTGCTTGGAGGCGAATGTTTTTTTGGGGGGGTGGGGGGGGTTTGTGCTGGGGGCATATGGGGAGGAGAGGGTTTGAGCTGGGGGGAAGGGGGGGGGCGGGCAAAGATTTGTGCCAGGAGGAAGGATTTCAGCAGGGGAATGAATTTGTATGCTGGGGGGGGCATGTAGATTAGTGCTCAATTTTTTGGGGAAAGGGATTTTTTCTGATACATAATCATAGATCTTGGGGGGGGGGGCGCAATTTTGCATGTTCACCCTGGGCTCTATCTAGCTGTCCCAGCACTGATTGTAAAATAGTACAATTGGGGTGGAGGGGTTCAGGTGGAGGTGTCGGGAGGGAGAGTAGAGAGAGAGAATTATATTTTTCCTTTGTTTTTTTTAGTTTTTGTTTTCTTTTCTTCTTTCTCGTGGTTTCTTTCTCAGTAGCAGCGGCAGCACCCGAGAGCCGATCCGAAAATCAGCTGGGTGCCGACATTGCTGGATGCCTGGACAGGTAAGTGTCCTAATATTAAAAGTCAGCAGCTACAGTATTTGTACCTGCTGACTTTTAATTTTTTTGTGTGGGGGGGGCGGAACTCCTCTTTAAGTAGGGTGAGCTGGTATAAGAAATCTCGCTCTTTGAGATCCTAAAGTGATACTAAACCCACAACAGTAAAAATAGTGACTGCAGAGTCCTGGGGAGACCAGATATAGTGAATGCAGGCTCCTGGGGAGAGCATATATGGTGAATGTAGAGTCCAGGGGAGATCAGATATAATGAATGCAGGCTCCGGGGGAGAGCAGATATAGTGAATGGATGCTCCTGGGGGGATCAGATATAGTGCATGCAGGCTCCTGGGGAGACCAGATATAAAGAATGAAGTCTCATTGGGATACCAGATATAGCAAATGCAGGCTCCAGGGGAGAGCAGATATAGTGAATGCAGGCTCCTGGGGAGACCAGATATAGTGAATGCAGGCTCCAGGGGAGACCAGATATAGTGAATGCAGGCTCCTGGGGAGTCCAGATATAATTAATGCAGTCTCCTGGGGAGACTAGATATAGTGAATGCAGATTCCTGGTGAGACCAGATATAGTGAATGCAGGCTCCTGGGGAGCCCAGATATAATGAATGCAGTCTCCTGGGGAGACTAGATATAGTGAATGCAGAGTGCTGGGGAGACCAGATATAGTAAATGCAGGCTCCTGGGGAGACCAGATATAGTGAATGCAGGCTCCTGGGGACCAGATATAGTGAATGCCGGCTCCTGGGGAGTCCAGATTTAATGAATGCGGTCTCCTGGAGAGACTAGATATAGTGAATGCAGAGTCCTGGGGAGACCATATACAGTAAATGCAGAGTCCTGGGGAGACCAGATACAGTAAATGCAGAGTCCTGGGGAGAGCAGATACAGTGAATGCAGAGTCCTGGGGAGACCAGATACAGTAAATGCAGAGTCCTGGGGAGAACAGATATAGCGAATGCAGAGTCCTGGAGAGACCAGATATAGTGAATGCAGGCTCCTGGGGAGACCATATATAGTGAATGCAGTCTCCTGGGAAACCAGATATAGTGAATGCAGACTCCTGGGGAGACCAGATATAGTGAATGCAGGGTCCTGGGGAGACCAGATATAGTGAATGCAGAGTCCTGGGGAGACCAGATATAGTGAAGGCAGGCTCCTGGGGAGACCAGATATAGTGAATGCAGGCTCCTGGGGAGACCAGATATAGTGAATGCAGAGTCCTGGGGAGAGCAGATACAGTGAATGCAGGCACCTGGGGAGAGCAGATTAAGCGAGTGCAGGCTCCTGGGGAGACCAAGTATAGTGAATGCAGGGTTCTGGGGAGAGCAGATATAATAATTGCAGGCTACTGGGAAACCAGATATAGTGAATGCAGGCTCCTGGGGAGACCAGATATAGTGAATGCAGGCTCCTGGGGAGTCCAGATTTAATGAATGCGGTCTCCTGGGGAGACCATATATAGTGAATGCAGGGTCTTGGAAAGAAACTCCTGGCAGAGAAATTCCGGCAGACCTTGCCACAGTGAGGTGCCCTGGACCTAGGGATGGGTACCTGTCAAAAACAGGTACCTGTCCCCCTTCCCCCACGAAAGGTGCCATATGTGGCAGAGGAGGGGGAGGGAGCAAACAAGCAGAGCTTCCCCTTTTGGGTGGAGCTCTGCTTTAAGATAAAACTCAACCCAAATATGTGTCCACAACAAAACAGTGCTGCGATAATCAAATGTTTCTATTCAAAACCTAATTAGTGTCTATCAATATATCACATTCATATTAAACAAGTTCTACCATGCTATTGCAATAGTGTATCCATCTAAATTAATACAATCCGATACTGTACATCAATCTGTCAAGCCTGAGCAAACTAATTGTGAGCCATTTAACACCTATAAATCTTAATGCCGTGAGCCTCACCTGTATGGTATACTAAGTGTATGCAAATCTTATTGCAGCATACAACCGAAAAGGTCCGTTCGAAGTCCGATGAAGCCCACACACAGTCAGATTGTCCGACGGATTCGTTCCGTCGGACCAGTCTGGTCGAAAAGTCCGCTCGTATGTACAGGGCATAACAGGCTTTCTTCTAAGATTGCCCTGTATTTGGCTCCATCCATCTTCCCATCAACTCTGACCAGCTTCACTGTGTCATGTATATACTGAATATATATACAGTGGGGACGGAAAGTATTCAGACCCCCTTAAATTTTTCACTCTTTGTTATATTGCAGCCATTTGCTAAAATCATTTTTTTCCTCATTAATGTACACACAGCACCCCATATAGTACACACACCCCCCCATATTGTACACACAGCACCTCATATTGTACACACAGCCCCCCATATTGTACACACAGCACCCCATATTGTACACACAGCACCCCATATTGTACACACAGCTCCCCATATTGTACACACAGCACCCCATATTATACACACAGCTCCCCATATTGTACACACAGCACCCCATATTATACACACAGCACCCCATATTATACACACAGCACCCCATATTGTACACACAGCACCCCATATTGTACACGCAGCACCTCATATTGTACACACAGCACCCCATATTGTACACACAGCACCCCATATTGACAGAAAAACACAGAATTGTTGACATTTTTGCAGATTTATTAAAAAAGAAAACTGAAATATCACATGGTCCTAAGTATTCAGACCCTTTGCTCAGTATTTAGTAGAAGCCCCTTTTGATCTAATACAGCCATGAGTCTTTTTGGGAAAGATGCAACAAGTTTTTCACACCTGGATTTGGGGATCCTCGGCCATTCCTCCTTGCCGATCCTCTCCAGTTCTGTCAGGTTGGATGGTAAACGTTGGTGGGCGGCCATTTTTAGGTCTCTCCAGAGATGCTCAATTGGGTTTAAGTCAGGGCTCTTGCTGGGCCATTCAAGAACAGTCACGGAGTTGTTGTGAAGACACTCCTTCGTTATTTTAGCTGTGTGCTTAGGGTCATTGTCTAATTGGAAGGTAAACCTTTGGCCCAGTCTGAGGTCCTGAGCACTCTGGAGAAGGTTTTCCTCCAGGATATCCCTGTATTTGGTCGCATTCATCTTTCCCTCCATTGCATGCAGTCGTCCTGTCCCCGCAGCTGAAAAACACCCCCACAGCATGATGCTGCCACCACCATGCTTCACTGTTGGGACTGTATTGGACCTAACATGTCACCCTTAAAAATTGCACACGCTCGTGGAATGGTGCCAAACTTTGCTACTTAAAAATCCCTATAGGTGACGCTTTAAAATTTTTTACTGGTTACATGTTTTGAGTTACAGAGGAGGTCTAGGGCCAAAATTATTGCTCTCACTCTACCGATCGCAGCAATACCTCACATGTGTGGTTTGAACACCATTTTCATATGTGGGCGGGACTTACATATGCGTTCGCTTCTGCATGTGAGCACACGGGGACATGGGAAAAAAATGTTTTGTTTTTTTTTTATTGTTCATTTTACTTTATTTATTTTAGTTTGACGCTTTTGTCCAAAAAATAATTTTTTTGATCACTTTTATTCCTATTACAAGGAATGTAAACATCCTTGTAATAGGAGTAGGGCATGACAGATCCTCTTTACAGTGAGATATGGGGTCAATAAAACCTCACATCTCACCTCTAGGCTGGGAAGCCTAAAAAAAAAAAAAAAACATCCTGGCTTCGATCGTAGCGGTGAGTCGGTAGAAGCACCTGAGGGAGGCGGGAGGGGGGGACATCCCCTCTCGCCTCCCGTAAGAATGATCAAGCAATGGAACAGCCGCTATGATTGTTCTTATGGTGTAGGGAATCACTGGCTGAAAAAGCTGATACCTGCTATAAACGCTTTTTTTTTTTTTAACACAAAGTTGTCCATTTATACAATATTTATAACACATAACATGTACATACCAAAAATGACACCCCAAAATAGATTCCCCTACTCCTCCTGAGTACGGCGATACCACATGTGTGAGACTTCCACAGCCTGGCCACATACAGAGGCCGAGTACAGCCGAGTATGGCAGAGTATTGCAGAGTATGGCTGAGCATGGCTGGGTATGGCAAAGTAAGGCTGGGTATCACCAAGTATTGCACAGTATGGCTGGGTATTGCAGAGTATGGTTGAGTATGGCGGAGTATGGCAGAGTATGGCTGAGTATTGCAGAGTATGGCAGGGTATGGCAGAGTATGGCTGGGTATTGCAGAGTATGGCAGGGTATGGTAGCTTATTGCGGGGTATTGCAGAGTATTGCGGAGTATTGCAGAGTATTGCAGGGTATTGCAGAGTATTGCAGAGTATTGCGGGGCATTGCAGAGTATTGCAGGGTATTGCAGAGTATTGCAGGGTATTGCGGGGTATTGCAGGGTATTGCAGAGTATTGCAGGATATTGCAGGGTATCGCAGGGCATTGCAGAGTATTGCGTGGCATTGCAGAGTATTGCGGGGCATTGCAGGGTATTGCGGGGTATTGCAGAGTATTGCGAGGTATTGCAGGGTATTGCAGAGTATTGCGGGGCATTGCAGAGTATTGCAGGGTATTGCAGAGTATTGCAGGGTATTGTGGGGTATTGCAGGGTATTGCAGAGTATTGCAGGATATTGCAGGGTATCGCAGGGCATTGCAGAGTATTGCGGGGCATTGCAGAGTATTGCAGGGTATTGCAGAGTATTGCAGGGTATTGCGGGGTATTGCAGGGCATTGCAGAGTATTGCGTGGCATTGCAGAGTATTGCGGGGCATTGCAGGGTATTGCGGGGTATTGCAGAGTATTGCGGGGTATTGCAGAGTATTGCAGGGTATTGCGAGGTATTGCAGAGTATTGCGGGGTGTTGCAGAGTATTGCAGGGTATTGCAGAGTATTGCAGGGTATTGCGAGGTATTGCAGAGTATTGCGGGGTGTTGCAGAGTATTGCAGGGTATTGCAGAGTATTGCGGGGTATTTCAGAGTATTGCAGGATATTGCGGGGTATTGCAGAGTATTGCAGGGTATTGCAGAGTATTGCGGGGTATTGCAGAGTATTGCGGGGTATTGCGGGGTGTTGCAGAGTATTGTGGGGTATTGCAGAGTATTGCAGGGTATTGCGGGGTATTGCAGAGTATTGCAGGGTATTGCAGAGTATTGCAGGGTATTGCGGGGTATTGCGGGGTGTTGCAGAGTATTGCAGAGTATTGCAGGGTATTGCGGGGTATTGCAGAGTATTGCAGGGTATTGCGGGGTATTGCGGAGTATTGCGGAGTATTGCGGGGTATTGCAGAGTATTGCAGAGTATTGCAGAGTATTGCAGGGCATTGCAGAGTATTGCAGGGTATTGCAGAGTATGGAGGGATGGCTGAGCATGGATGAATGGATGGCTGGATGTGACTGCACATGTCACAGAGCATCGCTGTGGGCACTGCACATCCAGCCCACAGCGCGGCTCCCATCCGATCCCTCCCCCTCTGTACCGATCAGAGAGGGGAGAGAGGAACCGACGTCATGACATGACGCCGGTTTGTTTACATGCGATTGCTCCTCATTTGACGGAGCGATCACATGGTAAACGGCCATGATCCGTGATGCGTTGGGTCCTCAGGACCCGGCGGTCACGAAAGTTCCCGTGTTCGCGCCCCAGGGGGCGCGCGCGGGAGCGGTTTTCACGGTTTACGCCATAGTACGTCCTCCCAGAGTTATCCAACCGCCCTGCAGCCGTCATTTGGCTATGGGCTGGTTGGTAACTGGTTAATGAGGAAGAAAAACATGAACTTAAATTATTTTAGCAAATGGCTGCAATATTTATTTATTTTATTTTATTTATTTCAGGTACTTATATAGCGCCGTCAATTTACGCAGCGCTTTACGTATACATTCACATCAGTCCCTACCCTCAAGGAGCTTACAATCTAAGGTCCCTATCTCACATTCATATACTAGGGACAATTTTTAGACAGAATCCAATTAACCTACCAGCATGTCTTTGGAGTGTGGGAGGAAACCGGAGTACCCGGAGGAAACCCACGCAGGCACAGGGAGAACATGCAAACTCCAGGCAGGTAGTGTCATGGTTAGGGATGAGCTTCGTGTTCGAGTCGAACCCATGTTCGACTCGAACATCGGCTGTTCGACCGTCCGTCGAATTGCGAACGATATGGGCCGTTCGCGCCAAATTCGTGTGGCGCGTCACGGCCCATAATTCACTGCGGCATCGCAGTGCATTGCTGGCTGATGATTGGCCAAGCATGCACTATGACCCGCATGCTTGGCCAATCACAGCGCCGTCAGTAGAGAGAGCTGTAATTGGCCAAAGCCAGGGTGGCTTTGGCCAATTATGGCTCAGGGGATTTAGTACACACCCCACACTATATAAGGCCGCCTGCACGGCGGCCCTGTGTAGTGTGTGTTCCGGTGTGCTGAGAGATAGAGAGAGAGAGAGACAGTGTCATTTGATTTGAGTTAGATAGATTAGGCAGAACAGTCAGTCAGTTAGCTGCACTTACAGTGTATTGTGTATATATATGCATCCCAGGTGTTGCATATATATATATATACACTGTATTCAGTTTAGCTAGATCCGTTCCTGTTATCTTCTATCTAGACTATTTACATTTAGTGCAGTGTGTCCTGCTCACAGTGTTCAGCTAGATCCGTTCCTGCTATTTACATTCAGTGCAGTGCGTCCTGCTCACAGTGTTCAGCTAGATCCGTTCCTGCTATTTACATTCAGTGCAGTGCGTCCTGCTCACAGTGTTCAGCTAGATCCGTTCCTGCTATTTACATTCAGTGCAGTGTGTCCTGCTCACAGTGTTCAGCTAGATCCGTTCCTGCTATTTACATTCAGTGCAGTGCGTCCTGCTCACAGTGTTCAGCTAGATCCGTTCCTGCTATTTACATTCAGTGCAGTGCGTCCTGCTCACAGTGTTCAGCTAGATCCGTTCCTGCTATTTACATTCAGTGCAGTGCGTCCTGCTCACAGTGTTCAGCTAGATCCGTTCCTGCTATTTACATTCAGTGCAGTGCGTCCTGCTCACAGTGTTCAGCTAGATCCGTTCCTGCTATTTACATTCAGTGCAGTGCGTCCTGCTCACAGTGTTCAACTAGATCCGTTCCTGGTATTTACATTTAGTGCAGTGCGTCCTGCTCACAGTGTTCAGCTAGATCCGTTCCTGCTATTTACATTCAGTGCAGTGCGTCCTGCTCACAGTGTTCAGCTAGATCCGTTCCTGGTATTTACATTTAGTGCAGTGCGTCCTGCTCACAGTGTTCAGCTACATCCGTTCCTGCTATTTACATTCAGTGCAGTGCGTCCTGCTCACAGTGTTCAGCTAGATCCGTTCCTGCTATTTACATTCAGTGCAGTGCGTCCTGCTCACAGTGTTCAGCTACATCCGTTCCTGCTGTTTACATTCAGTGCAGTGCGTCCTGCTCACAGTGTTCAGCTAGATCCATTCCTGCTATTTACATTCAGTGCAGTGCGTCCTGCTCACAGTGTTCAGCTAGATCCGTTCCTGCTATTTACATTCAGTGCAGTGCGTCCTGCTCACAGTGTTCAGCTAGATCCGTTCCTGCTATTTACATTCAGTGCAGTGCGTCCTGCTCACAGTGTTCAGCTAGATCCGTTCCTGTTATTTACATTCAGTGCAGTGCGTCCTGCTCACAGTGTTCAGCTAGATCCGTTCCTGCTATATACATTTAGTGCAGTACGTCCTGCTCACAGTGTTCAGCTAGATCCGTTCCTGTTATCTTCCTACTGACAGGCAGGCTTGTCTGGTTACAGTATATAAAGCTACCTGAAGAAAATTACAGGTGTTCTTTTTGATCCTATTAGTACCACGGTCAGGCAGCTAGACTATTTACATTTAGTACAGTGTGTCCTGCTCACAGTGTTCAGCTAGATCCGTTCCTGTTATCTTCCTACTGACAGGCAGGCTTGTCTGGTTACAGTATATAAAGCTACCTTAAGAAAATTACAGGTGTTCTTTTTGATCCTATTAGTACCACGGTCAGGCAGCTAGACTATTTACATTTAGTACAGTGTGTCCTGCTCACAGTGTTCAGCTAGATCCGTTCCTGTTATCTTCCTACTGACAGGCAGGCTTGTCTGGTTACAGTATATAAAGCTACCTTAAGAAAATTACAGGTGTTCTTTTTGATCCTATTAGTAACACGGTCAGGCAGCTAGACTATTTACATTTAGTACAGTGTGTCCTGCTCACAGTGTTCAGCTAGATCCGTTCCTGTTATCTTCCTACTGACAGGCAGGCTTGTCTGGTTACAGTATATAAAGCTACCTTAAGAAAATTACAGGTGTTCTTTTTGATCCTATTAGTACCACGGTCAGGCAGCTAGACTATTTACATTCAGTGCAGTGCGTCCTGCTCACAGTGTTCAGCTAGATCCGTTCTTGCTATTTACATTCAGTGCAGTGCGTCCTGCTCACAGTGTTCAGCTAGATCCGTTCCTGGTATTTACATTCAGTGCAGTGCGTCCTGCTCACAGTGTTCAGCTAGATCCGTTCCTGCTATTTACATTCAGTGCAGTGCGTCCTGCTCACAGTGTTCAGCTAGATCCGTTCCTGCTATTTACATTCAGTGCAGTGCGTCCTGCTCACAGTGTTCAGCTAGATCCGTTCCTGGTATTTACATTTAGTGCAGTGCGTCCTGCTCACAGTGTTCAGCTAGATCCGTTCCTGCTATTTACATTCAGTGCAGTGCGTCCTGCTCACAGTGTTCAGCTAGATCCGTTCCTGGTATTTACATTTAGTGCAGTGCGTCCTGCTCACAGTGTTCAGCTACATCAGTTCCTGCTATTTACATTCAGTGCAGTGCGTCCTGCTCACAGTGTTCAGCTAGATCCGTTCCTGCTATTTACATTCAGTGCAGTGCGTCCTGCTCACAGTGTTCAGCTACATCCGTTCCTGCTGTTTACATTCAGTGCAGTGCGTCCTGCTCACAGTGTTCAGCTAGATCCATTCCTGCTATTTACATTCAGTGCAGTGCGTCCTGCTCACAGTGTTCAGCTAGATCCGTTCCTGCTATTTACATTCAGTGCAGTGCGTCCTGCTCACAGTGTTCAGCTAGATCCGTTCCTGCTATTTACATTCAGTGCAGTGCGTCCTGCTCACAGTGTTCAGCTAGATCCGTTCCTGCTATTTACATTCAGTGCAGTGCGTCCTGCTCACAGTGTTCAGCTAGATCCGTTCCTGCTATATACATTTAGTGCAGTACGTCCTGCTCACAGTGTTCAGCTAGATCCGTTCCTGTTATCTTCCTACTGACAGGCAGGCTTGTCTGGTTACAGTATATAAAGCTACCTGAAGAAAATTACAGGTGTTCTTTTTGATCCTATTAGTACCACGGTCAGGCAGCTAGACTATTTACATTTAGTACAGTGTGTCCTGCTCACAGTGTTCAGCTAGATCCGTTCCTGTTATCTTCCTACTGACAGGCAGGCTTGTCTGGTTACAGTATATAAAGCTACCTTAAGAAAATTACAGGTGTTCTTTTTGATCCTATTAGTACCACGGTCAGGCAGCTAGACTATTTACATTTAGTACAGTGTGTCCTGCTCACAGTGTTCAGCTAGATCCGTTCCTGTTATCTTCCTACTGACAGGCAGGCTTGTCTGGTTACAGTATATAAAGCTACCTTAAGAAAATTACAGGTGTTCTTTTTGATCCTATTAGTACCACGGTCAGGCAGCTAGACTATTTACATTTAGTACAGTGTGTCCTGCTCACAGTGTTCAGCTAGATCCGTTCCTGTTATCTTCCTACTGACAGGCAGGCTTGTCTGGTTACAGTATATAAAGCTACCTTAAGAAAATTACAGGTGTTCTTTTTGATCCTATTAGTACCACGGTCAGGCAGCTAGACTATTTACATTTAGTACAGTGTGTCCTGCTCACAGTGTTCAGCTAGATCCGTTCCTGTTATCTTCCTACTGACAGGCAGGCTTGTCTGGTTACAGTATATAAAGCTACCTTAAGAAAATTACAGGTGTTCTTTTTGATCCTATTAGTAACACGGTCAGGCAGCTAGACTATTTACATTTAGTACAGTGTGTCCTGCTCACAGTGTTCAGCTAGATCCGTTCCTGTTATCTTCCTACTGACAGGCAGGCTTGTCTGGTTACAGTATATAAAGCTACCTTAAGAAAATTACAGGTGTTCTTTTTGATCCTATTAGTACCACGGTCAGGCAGCTAGACTATTTACATTCAGTGCAGTGCGTCCTGCTCACAGTGTTCAGCTAGATCCGTTCTTGCTATTTACATTCAGTGCAGTGCGTCCTGCTCACAGTGTTCAGCTAGATCCGTTCCTGGTATTTACATTCAGTGCAGTGCGTCCTGCTCACAGTGTTCAGCTAGATCCGTTCCTGCTATATACATTTAGTGCAGTACGTCCTGCTCACAGTGTTCAGCTAGATCCGTTCCTGTTATCTTCCTACTGACAGGCAGGCTTGTCTGGTTACAGTATATAAAGCTACCTGAAGAAAATTACAGGTGTTCTATCCCAGCTTAGTGCAGCTACAGGCCATTAGTATGTCTGGAAGGCCAAGAAGGAGAGGCAGACAGTCACAAGCCAATAAGAGAGGGCAAGCAGGCTCTGTGTCTAGTGCTGGTCGTGGAGACGGTGCATCCTCATCAGCACGTGGCCATGGGACACGCTTGGCCTTTTTTTCGGCAGCTGGCCGTGTTGAGCCGCAACATGCGGAAGACTTGGTCGAGTGGATGACCAAGCCGTCCTCATCCTCCTCATCCTCTCTCACCCATGCCCAGGGTGCTTTGTCTGGCAAAGCAGCGGCCTCTTCCCTCAGCTCAATGTCATCAGTGACTCCTTCCCTAGCTCCACCATGTCCTCATGAGGATTCCCTCGAACTGTTTGACCACAGTGTTGGGTACATGCTCCAGGAGGATGCCCAGCGTTTGGAAGGCTCTGATGATGATACTGAGCTCAATGAAGGCAGTAACATGAGCACGGACAGAGGGGGTGCCCAAGAAGGACAGCAATCTGGCAGTCATGCTCCCCCTGCTGCAGCATACTGCCAGGTTTGCTCCAGTGATGAGGAGGGAGGGGATGATGAGGTCACTGACTCAACGTGGGTGCCTGATAGGAGAGAGGAGGAGGAGGAGGAGGAGGAGGAGGAGGTGGCACATCACCAACTAGGCAGGATGCCCTCCAGGGGCCAGCCTAAGGGCAGCACATTGACTGCATCACACCCCAAAGCTCCACATGTGCAGGGCGCTGCAGTCTCTGCGCGTTATTCAAAAAGTTCTTTGGTGTGGGCCTTTTTTGAGACGAGTGCATCAGATCGCACCGCTGCTATTTGCAACATATGTCTCAAGCGTATCTCGCGTGGCCAAAACATCTCCCGCTTGGGTACCACATGCTTGACCAGACATATGTTGACCTGCCATGCAGTTCGTTGGCAAGCGTATCTAAAAGACCCACACCAAAGAACAAAGACGATCTCTCCTTGCTCCTCATCAGCTGAGATTTCCAACCCCACTAGACCTTCAGTCCTCTCTGCGACCTGCAGTGAGAGGAATGAAGGTGTAGAATTAGGTGTGTCACAGCCAAGTACTTGTGGGCAATCTGCTTTTGGTACACCGACGTCAGATTGTACCAGGCAAATTTCCCTGCCCCAGCTGCTGCACCGCCGAAAGAAGTTTGCTCCCAGCCATCCACATGCCCAGCGGTTGAATGCTAGCTTGGCAAAATTGCTAGCACTTCAACTGCTGCCTTTTCAGTTGGTAGACTCTGCCCCCTTCCGTGAGTTTGTGGAATGTGCGGTTCCTCAGTGGCAGGTACCCAAACGCCACTTTTTCTCACGGAAGGCGATTCCGGCTCTCTACCGGCATGTGGAAGGCAATGTCCATGCCTCGCTGGACAGGGCGGTCAGCGGTAAGGTGCATATTACCGCTGACTCATGGTCCAGCAGGCATGGACAGGGACGTTACTTAAGTTTCACGGCGCATTGGGTGACTCTGCTGGCAGCTGGGAAGGATGCAGGACAAGGTGCAGTAGTGTTGGAGGTTGTTCCGCCACCACGCCTCCAAAATGCTGATTGTGACACACCTCTCTCCTCCACCCCCTCCTCTTCTTCTTCCTCCATGGCCTCTTCCTCGGAACCAGCGGTGCTCCGTAGGCGTTCAAGGGGCTACGCAAGTACGCAGGCCAAAAGATGCCATGCGGTGCTTGAGCTGGTGTGCTTGGGGGACAGGAGCCACACTGGGGCAGAGGTTCTGTCAGCTCTGCAGGGGCAGGTTCAGAGGTGGTTGACGCCACGCCAACTTAAGGCAGGAATGGTGGTTTGCGACAATGGCACAACCTCCTCTCTGCCCTCCGACAGGGACAACTGACCCATGTGCCCTGTTTGGCTCACGTCCTTAACTTGGTGGTGCAGCGGTTCTTGGGCAGGTACCCGGGCTTACAGGATGTCCTGAGGCAGGCCAGGAAAGTCTCTGTGCATTTCCGCCGGTCATATAATGCCAGTGCTCGGCTGACGGACCTCCAAAAGGAGTTTAACCTGCCCAAGAACCGCCTAATCTGTGACATGCCCACCAGGTGGAACTCGACGTTGGCCATGCTGCAGCGGCTGCACACGCAGCAGAGGGCCATCAATGAGTACCTGTGCGACTATGGCACCAGGACAGGGTCAGGGGACCTTGGTTTTTTTTCCCCACGCCAGTGGGCCATGATCAGGGATGCATGCACTGTCCTGTCACCATTCGAGGAGGCCACGAGGATGGTGAGCACTGACAGTGCATGCATCAGTGACACTGTCCCCCTTGTCCACCTGTTGGAGCACACGCTGCGTGGAATAATGGACAGGGCACTTGAGGCAGAACAGAGGCAGGAAGAGGAGGACTTCCTTAGCTCTCAAGGCCCCCTTTATCCAGACAGTGTTCCTGCGTGCCCGCCGATCACACAGGAAGAGGACGAGGAGGAGGAGGAGGAGGAGGAGGAAGATTGTGTCAGTATGGAGGTGGAGCCTGGCACTCAGCATCAGTAGTCTTTAAGGGATCAGTCCCAAGGAACACATGGACTTGTACGTGGCTGGGAGGAGGTGGCTGCGGACGTTGTTGTCCTTAGTGACCCAGAGGACTCCGGACCGAATGCCTCAGCAAACCTACGCTGCATGGCCTCCCTGATCCTGCAAAGCCTGCGTAAGGATCCTCGTATTCGTGGTATCAAGGAGAAGGACCAATACTGGCTGGCAACCCTCCTTGATCCACGTTACAAGGGTAAGGTTGCGGACCTTATCTTGCCATCGCAGAGGGAGCAGAGGATGAAACATCTTCAGGAGGCCTTGCAGAAAGGTCTGTGCAACGCGTTCCCAGAGACTGGGAGGTTACAAACTCCTGTTTCTGGACAACGTGTTGCTGAGGCTTCGGTCAGTCAAAGAAGGAGCGGTGGAGAAGGTGGCCGTCTGACCGATGCGTTCAGACAATTTTTTGGTCCGCAGCCCCAAGGTATGATCGGTTCCAGCAACCATCGCCAGCGTCTGTTTTACATGGTGCAGGAATACCTAGGGGCAAGATCAGACTTGGACACCTTTCCCACCGAAAATCCTCTGGGTTACTGGGTCTTGAGGATGGATCACTGGCCAGAGCTTGCACAGTATGCAATTGAGCTACTGGCCTGTCCTGCATCCAGCATTCTTTCGGAACGCACATTCAGTGCTGCTGGAGGCGTGGTAACCGATCACAGGGTGCGTCTGTCCACCGACTCGGTCGATCGGCTGACCTTCATAAAAATGAATCAGTCTTGGATCACCACCAGCTACCAAGCACCTGATGCAGATGTAACCGAATAATTTTTTTTGAAATCTCAGATCCCTTCAAAGACTGCCTATGCTGATGCTGAGTGACTATCCCTGAGTAATTATCCTCTTCCTCCTCAATCATCACGCTGATAGCTTGTAAGAACATTTTTGGTTCTGGGCGCCACCACCAGTGCCTAAGGCACAATTTTTCAGCCCCTGTTTAACAGGGGCGTGTAATTACAATTTTTGATGTAATACTTTGCAGCAGGGCTCGTTCCTGCATTCCAACTAGAGTGTCTGTGAGGGGTTGCAGTGTTGTGGCACCAGCACCAGTGCCTAAGACCCAATTTTTCAGCCCCTGTCTAACAGGGGCGTGTAATTACAATTTTTGATGCAATACTTTGCAGCAGGGCTTGTTCCTGCGTTTCAACTAGAGTGTCTGTGAGGGGTTGCAGTGTTGTGGCACCAGCACCAGTGCCTAAGACCCAATTTTTCTGCCCCTGTCTAACAGGGGCGTGTAATTACAATTTTTGATGCAATACTTTGCAGCAGGGCTTGTTCCTGCGTTTCAACTAGAGTGTCTGTGAGGGGTTGCAGTGTTGTGGCACCAGCACCAGTGCCTAAGACCCAATTTTTCTGCCCCTGTCTAACAGGGGCGTGTAATTACAATTTTTGATGCAATACTTTGCAGCAGGGCTCGTTCCTGCGTTCCAACTAGAGTGTCTGTGAGGGGTTGCAGTGTTGTGGCACCAGCACCAGTGCCTAAGGCCTAATTTTTCAGCTCCTGTTCAACAGGGGCATGTAATTACAATTCTTGATCTAATATTTCACAGCAGGGCCCTGTGAGGGCTTACAGTGTTTTGGCCACAGCAACACCTAAGGCCCAAATTTCTGCTGAGTATATAGGGCAGGACCCTACTTTCAAACATCTAACTTACAAACGACTCCTACTTGCAAACGGAAGGAGACAACAGGAAGTGAGATGAAATCTACCCCTAAGGAAGGGAAATTCTCTCCTGTAAGAGTTAATATGGGAAAACAATTTCTCCTTTCCACTGATGCTTTCCAATCCTTGTTCCACAAAAAAACCCAAATTTTCCAAAAACATTTTTCATTGGGACAAAAAAGTGAGGTGAAATCTTCTGAAGAGGAGGAAAGACGCAAAACAAATGTCACAGGGGTGATAACCCTTCCCTATGTTTTCCAAAAAGCTTAGAAAAGATTTTTTGGCCTGAGCTAAACACATTAAAAATGTTCAAAATTACAAACAGATTCTACTTAACAACAAACCTACAGTCCCTGTCTTGTTTGCACCGCCTGAATACTGCTGTTCAGAGTATATAGGGACCTTTCCTTATTTTAATTTGGGTGCGGGGTTCCCCTTAATATCCATACAAGACCCAAAGGGCCTGGTAATGGACTGGGGGGTACCCATGCCGTTTGTCTCACTGATTTTCATCCATATTGCCATGACCCGACATGACATTAAACCCGCAAGCAGTTTTAAATGAGATTTTTTCCTTTAAAAATGACATTTGGTGCAGGGACTGTTCTAAACATGGGAAACACGCGTCACTTTACAGGCATACTATAGACACCCCCCAGGTACGATATTTAAAGGAATATTTCACTTTTTTTTTTTTACTTTAAGCATCATTAAAATCACTGCTCCCGAAAAAACGGCCGTTTTTAAAAGTTTTTTTTGCATTGATACATGTCCCCTGGGGTAGGACCCGGGTCCCCAAACCCTTTTTAGGACAATACCATGCAAATTAGCCTTTAAAATGAGCACTTTTGATTTCGAACGTTCGAGTCCCATAGACGTCAATGGGGTTCTAACGTTCGTGCGAACTTGCGGTCCGTTCGCGGGTTCTGGTGCGAACCGAACCGGGGGGTGTTCGGCTCATCCCTAGTCATGGTTGGGATTCGAACCAGCGACCCTTTTTACTGCTAGGTGAGAGTGCTACCCACTACACCACTGTGCCGCCGCAATATAACAAAGAGTGAAAAATTTAAGGGGGTCTGAATACTTTCCATCCCCACTGTATATATAAGTATAAGTATGCATATACGACAATGTCTATGTCATATAGACATTATACGGTATATATACATATATATATATATATATATATGAAGATAAATAGGAAGAAAACAGATTTGAAAAAAAAAAAGTGATTGGATGTAAAAGAAATTAATAAATGAAAATGCAATAATAATAATAATGAAATTAGATTTTTGGAGGCTGATATGAGAATTTCAATGAGATCACTGGATCAAATACACAAATCTGATTATGATTGAGTAAAAGAAGCATATGTAAAGTATATTCGAGTTAAAATGTAGTAAAAAAAAAAAAAGAAAAGAAAGAAGGATGAATAAATAATAGTAATAAATAGATATAGACCCGTGAACACATAGACATAATAAATGAATTGGTAAATCTAAGTATGATGTATGATTGAGCATTGTATTGATATATGTGGACAAATGCATAGGAGTACAAAAATGTAATATGAATGTGTTGAATATTCTATTACTCGATAAAAACAAAAGGTTACTCAATAGATACAAAAAATGCACAAAAGCAACCTAGAAATATGTGTGGAAAACTGAATGGGATAGATGAATCTGATGTGAAACAAATTTAAAGCCCCATACACACGATAGGACTTTGTACAAACTTTCCTGTGGATTTTTGTACAAAGGGCGTTGGCCATAAGTTTGTATTGCATACAGGACTTTTCCAGCCAACTTCCACCAAATAACATGGTTTTTCAGCTCTTTACCACTACCCTTTGGTCAACTTCTGTATTGTTGACAGATATTGTGTCAATCTCGCCGCTTTTATCGGCGAGATTGACACCTTGCGAGCCGGCTTCACACTGGTACGGGGATCCTATTTGGATCCCCGCCAATGCCAGGCACTGTGTTTGAATCTTGAGGGGGAACTCCACGCCAAATTTTAAATAAAAAAACTGCATGGGTTCCACTCCAGGGGCATACCAGGCCCTTAGGTCTGGTATGGATTTTAAAGGGAACCCTTACGCCGAAAAAACGGCGTGGGGGTCCCCCCGAAATCCATACCCTTATCCAAGCACGCAGCCCGACCGGTCAGGAAAGGGGGTGGGGACGAGCGAGGGCCCCCCCCCTCCTGAGCCATACCAGGCCGCATGCCCTCAATATGGGGGGGTGGGTGCCTTGGGGGAGGGGGGCGCCCTGCGGCAGAAGATAGCGGAGAAGCCGGCAGAAGAACTGGACACCGGGAGAAGAGGCCAGAGAGAGTGGAGAAGAACTGGACACCGGGAGAACGCGCCGGAGAGACCCCCGAAGTCGGAAGAAGACCCCCGGAGCTGCCTAATAAATTACTTTAAAAACCTGTGTAGTGTGTTTTTTTATTGACACTTTTTTCCCTAGGTTAATGGGTAGGGGTACGATGTACCCCATACTCATTTACATAGGGTGGGGGGCCGGGATCTGGGGGCCCCCTTATTAAAGGGGGCTCCCGGATTCCGATAAGCCCCCGCCCGCAGACCCCGACAACCAATGGCCAGGGTTGTCGGGAAGAGGCCCTTGTCCTCATCAACATGGGGACAAGGTGCTTTGGGGTGGGGGGGACGCAGTGCGCCCCCTCCCCCAAAGCACCCACCCCCATGTTGAGGGCACGTGGCCTGGTACGGCTCAGGAGGGGGGGTGCTCACTTGCTCGTCCCCACCCCCTTTCCTGACCGGCTGCATGCTCAGGTAAGGGTCTAGTATGGATTTTGGGGGGGACCCCCACGCCATTTTTTCAGGGTAGGGGGTTCCCCTTAAAATCCATACCAGACCTGAGGGCCTGGTATGCTCCCAAAGGGGAATTCCCTCTCGCCGCAATAGGAAAATGTGTTTTTCCTATTGCAGCGAGCGCGAGATGTACAGTACCCTGTTGCCGAGAACCAGCGCGTTCGGATCGCGCTGGAAACATTCTCGCGGCTGTGTACTGTAGTTTGTACAAAAGTCCGACGGCTTTGTGAACACACGATCGGACTTTGCTGCATCGGACTTTTGTTGCCGGAAAGTTTGTCCATTCGCACAGCCAACAAAAGTCCGATGGAAACAGAAAAAGTTTGTCCGATGGAGCGTACACACGGTCGGATGTTGCTCCAAAACAGCTCATTTGCATGTTTGTTGTCAAAAAGTCTGACCGTGTGTACGGCCCTTAAGAACTCAATTTGAGGCGGGTTCGGTGAATCTAGTGTCTGCAAAGCCCTAAAACATAGTGGGGAACCTCATTAAAGTCTTTAAGAAATGAATCTTGATTTTTTTTTATATTTTATTTATTAATTTTCAAAAACAAATTTGCAAGTTATTGTTAAAAATAATAATAATAATAATAGGTTGCTGGCAGTACCCAGGACACATTCCCATTCAAATGTTTTTTTTTTAAAAAGTATTGTTCATCCAGGAAAAAAAAACTGTTTTTTCAACACTAAACCTTTCATCTCATTTCTAAATTGCTGCATTTGTATATTCCAAAAGCCAATATAAAGCAGATCCAGGGGGGCAACGGGGCAATTGCCCAACCGAGAAATTAGTTATGGGCCGGCGGGTAAGCAGGCGAACCAGTCAGCGGGTCGGCGGGTGAGTAAGTAGGTGGGCCAGTCAGTGGGTCAGCGGGTGAGTGAGCAGGCAGGTCAGTCAGTGGGTTGATGGGTGAGCGGGCGGACCAGTCAGCGGGCCATCAGGGGAGGGAGCAGGTGGGCCATTCAGTAGGTGGGCGGATGAGTGAGCGGGCGGGCCAGTCAGCGGGTCGGCGGGTGAGTGAGCAGGTAGGCCAGTCAGTGGGTCAGCGGGGGAGTGAGCAGGCGGGCCAGTCAGTGGGTCGGTGGGTGAGTGAGCGGCCGGGCCAGTCAGTGGGTCCGCGGGTGAGTGAGTGGGTGGCCAGTCAGTGGGTCGGCAGGTGAGTGAGCAGGTAGACCAGTCATTGGGTCGGTGGGTGAGTGAGTGCGCTGGCCAGTCAGTGGATCAGCAGGTGAGCGGGCAGACCAGTCAGTGGGCCATCGGGGGAGGGAGCAGGTAGGCCGATCAGTGGGTCAGTGGATGAGTGCGTGGGCGGGCCAGTTAGTGGGTCGGCACGTGAGTAAGCGGGCGGGCCAGTCAGTGGGTCGGGGGGTGAGAAAGTGGGCTGGCCAGTCAGTGGGTCAGCGGATGAGTGAGTGGGCGGGCAAGTCAGTGGGTCGGCGTGCGAACAGGCCAGTCGGCAGGTGAGTGAGCAGGTAGGCCAGTCAGTGGGTCAGCGGGTGAGTAAGCAAGCAGGCCAGTCAGTCAGTTGGTGGTTGAGTGAGCGGGCAGGCCAGTCAGAGGGTCAGCGGGTGAGTGAGTGGGTGGCCAGTCAGTGGGTCAGCAGGTGAGTGAGCAGGCAGGCCAGTCAGTGGATCGGTGGGTGGGTGAGCACGCCGGCCAGTCAGTGGGTCAGCGGGTGAGCGGGCAGACCAGTCAGCGGGCCATCGGGGGAGGAAGCAGGTAGGTCTATGGGTCAGCGGATAAGTGAGCGGGCGGGCCAGTTAGTGGGTCGGCAGGTGAGTGAGCGGGCGGGCCAGTTAGTGGGTCGGCGGGTGAGTGAGCGGGCGGGCCAGTCAGTGGGTCGGGAGCGGGGGAACAGGCCAGTCGGCAGGTGAGTGGGAGGTCAGGCCAGTCAGCGGGCCGGCGGGGGAGCAGAGAGATTACAGCATCTCTCACCGCCCGCCCTGCATCACCGCAGTTTCGCCCTCACTGTGCAGTGTAATCTCTCTGCTGCCTGCCTTCACTCTGGGACACAGTAAGTGACAATCGGTACCCTGTAGCAGGCACGTGACAATCCACAACGTGTGGCAAGTAACGTGGCAGGTGACGTGGCAAGTGACAATCCACATCTGGTGGCAGGCAAGTGACAATCCGCAACTTGTGGCAGGCGACATGGCAAGTGACAATCTGCAATGGGTTCATTTTGACACTGAGTTGACATTTCTAGTCCAACAAGGGGAGAATAACAGCACAAACATCCATTCTTGAGATGTAAGGCTGCATTAGCACAACAATTTAAATTGGATGTAACCACCCAATGGCTCCCACTGCTATCAATCTGTCCAATAAGGAGAGAGACAGTGGCTGGAGTTGCTGCGCTCACTCACATTGCTGGAATGGACGGGCTCAGGTAAAAAAAAGGGGGGTCTAGGGGGGGAGCTGCAGCACAGAAATTTTTCACCGTAATGCATAGAATGCAATTAAGCGGGAGTAAACCACGGTTGTTGAAAAAAAAAAAAATTCCCTGCAAGGCATTGTCACAATGTGTAGGGTGCATCGCATACTAGCACATTATGAAATACTCACCATGGAACAAAGCCCTCCAGTGCCGCGCTGTCACCGCTGAGTGGGCTGACATCTTCCCCCAGTCTTTCTTCCGGGTTCGCGTCCTCCGGCTACATGAGTGGCAGGGGGCGCAATCACATCACTCATTTACAGCACAGGCTGTGAAGGTCCGGCACTGTGTGCCCTTAACGTCACTGGATGCATTCACTGTGAATATCTCCTAAACTTGCACAGTACCTACGGGTAGGCCTTGCTATAGGAAATACAGTGAAACTCAGCCCTATTTCCACTATCTCAGTGCTATGCAGGTATCAAGTATCTGAAATAATAAGTCACAGATAAACTGAAATATGTATCAACCTTATAAATAAAATCTCATCAGCAACTGCTTAAATGTCATGCATAACAATAATGTTAAATAATAATGAAAAATTAGTACACAGAGCCCAGCTCTAGTTCCTAGAATTACTACAGCAGCTCTACTGTCAAAATAAATTATGACCAGCTTTTATGTGGAAACACACACAAGTAAAATTAGTTGATAGAAGGTGAATAGAGTCCCAGAAGATACAGAAGTGATGATCCTATGATAGATCAATAGTGCACCTCACACCCAAGTCCGTGCGTCACACTCCCCTTTGGGGTTCAAACTCACCGGAGAGTTGAACACATCAGGCATTGATATGTATAGGCAACCGTCAACCTCAGTACCCTGGAAAGTCTCACACTTTATCCTACGATATCCACCAGTACTCAGATAGAAGAAAGCTTCAAATAGCATGATATTGTTTCAACTCACGTTTATTAAGGTGTTCACTCAATACATCCCACCCATTTCCACAATGCATATGAGGTAAACTTAAAACAGTTCGCATTTAACACGACCCAGGCAGTCAAAAGACTCACGATATAGGATGGTAGCGTCCACTGCTTACTTCCTCATTCGTCACTTCCTGTTCGTGGAACGCACAGGTAATTTCCGGTCACCGTAAGGTCACGCCTCGATGCGTTTCTTCATCATGACTTCCTCTGAGGGTGCCCTCAGAGGGGTAAGGGGTAGATCTGAAATAAGTGGAAGCTCTGCTGATTTTATCATATTATTTTCCTTGCATGTTCCCCTCAGATCTACAGCAACTTTACTTCCAAGTGCACTTTCAGTGCAAAGTGGATTTTCCTTTAGTAAATAACCCCCAAGGTGTCTTGTGGAATGAGGTCCTATTCATGCCTCTGCTCTACAGAATCAACTCAAGGCGTCATGGCCATGAAGTCCTATGGATGCCTCTGCTCTACAAAATTGACTCAAGCTGTCATGAAGAATAACGTCCTATGCATGCCTTTCCTCTACAGAATCAACTTGAGGCATCATGGGGCATGAAGTCCTATGCCTCTACAATACAGGACTAACTCAAAACGTCATGGTGAATGAAGTCCTATGCATGCCTCTGCTCTACAGAATCAACTCAAAGCACCATGGTGAATGAAGTCCTATGCATGCTTATGCTCTTCAAAATTGAATTAAGGCACCATGAAGTATGACGTCCTATGCATGCCTTTGCTCTACAGAATTCTTTGAAGATCTGCACCAGATTTTGCACTCTCCAGTTTTAGTAAAGCAACACAATTGTTCTATAAATATATATATATTTTTAAAAAAAAAACATTTTTTTATTGTTAACCTCTTGCCAACCATCTAACACAGTATATGCAGCAAGGAAAGTGGGCTTTAATGCTCAGCTTCTGCACATATATGCAGTATGTCCATGGTGGTCTGAGGTTGTGGGCCAAGAGCGCACTCCCAGCACAGTGACCAACTTTGATCACAACTTGTCGGCAAGTGGTTAATCAAAGTTCAGGGTCAGTTCCAGTTAGCCAAAAGAGGCAGCACAGACCTTGTATTTAGGGTTTAAATAGTTTTTATTGTTATTATCAAAAATAACTACGCTCAAAATACACAAGTATAACACTGAGTAATAAAATGGGATAGTGAGTCAACTGAATGGCTACCGTCCATAGCTTGACTCGTATTAATAAACAAGACAATGTAAGAGATGTCAACTGTTGTATGCTTCAGGAAACATTCGGAAACAAAGGTCCTTGGTGTTCTTTAAAAAAAAAAAGGGGAAAAAAAAGGGGGAAAGAAGTGAGCAAATCAAAGAGGAAAAAGGAAAAGAAAGAAGAAACCCAAGAAAGGGCATAGACAAGCAAAGGGAGAAGAAGAAGAAGAAAAAGAAGAAGAAGAAGAAGAAAAAGAAGAAAAAGGAAAAGAAAAAAAAAACCAAGAAAGGGCATAGACAAGCAAAGGGAGAAAAAGAAGAAGAAAAAAGAAGAAGAAGAAGAAGAAAGAGCTGCTGGGAAATCATTCATGGAAAGAGGTAACTAGAGAACAAGATACCCAGAGATTACCATCTCTACTAGCCCTATATTTAGGCTAAGTTCGAAGGTGACCCTGTCGGAGTCGAAAGCATAGTTGTGAATCTTAAGAGGAGAAGTGGAGGAGAAGCGGAGCCAAATGGACCACTATACCTTATATTTATCAAAGGTGTCATTGCCTAATGCCAGCATTTCCTCCATTCTCATAGTATCGTTCACAGTCGAGACCCATTGTGACAGCGGAGGTGTGGTAGCTGTCTTCCAATATAATGGCATGAGTTGCCATGCTGCAGACAAAAAAAACCCCCAAAAAACAGAGAAGACTCCTTTTCTAGACCTTGTTTTTAAAGGAATGGGGCGCACGTAAAATGAGCAAAGTCCCACAGAGGGGATAACTGAGATAAAAAATCCCTCAGATTAGGTTTTCTTTTAATTAACTCTTGTAAAACAAGCCTTACTTTCGGAATACCTTGAGAAAACCCCCTCTGTGTTATTCTTTAATAAATCTCTCCCAGTAGGGGGTGTTCCCCCTTCTATCGTTATGATAAATCTGCAGAATCGAAATAATTTATTTTTGCAGAATAATCAAAATGTATTTAATTAGAGGAATTACTGAGCCTGATAACTCTCATCTCTCCCTGATAATGAATAACAATAATTCTCCCTCCCTTGGGTGGCCCAAGTGAGACCTCTCTGGCAGATCCCGAGAAAGGTGTAACATTTCATTAATTATGTTTATGTGGCTTCCATTAAAGCAATATGCAGAATGATGGGACTGGAGCAAAGGAAATGTGTCTGCTGTTGTAGAACTATTCTGGAATTTTAGGGGCTAAGAACGGGACATACTTCAGCAATACGTAAATCAGAAACGAAATGCTTGCCCGTGTCTACCTTTTTTTGCTTTTGGCTGCATTGCTTAGAAGTTCAACAACATCAATCAATGGATGAGTAATATACAAGATATATGGTCAATAATGATGAGTGATTATACCTGTGATATGCTGAGTCTGGCCCTGTGATCTGTTTTGCAGGCGGATATTTCTGAGTATCAAATTAAAATCAACCGATACTTTTTTTGCAACCTGTCCTCTGGAATCTCTTCCACACTTTCTGAACTCCGGTCAGCAGATGAGTGAACCAACGTTGGACTCACCTAATATAACAGACATGTCAAAGTTAAAGTGGTTGTAAACCCTTGCCTATACAATGAGAAGGGACTGGCCTCAGGTGATACACAGAGATGAAACAAATCCTCCTACATAAGTTGTACTTGTTTATCTGCAGTCTTCTCTTCTCCACATCCATTCAAAGTCCAGAATTTAAAAGGCATATCTGTCAGGGCTGGGCTCAGCCCATCCTTCTCTGAGCTGGCCGCTCAGCTATCGGCTAATTGCCAGCTCCTATCTCTCCACAGTTACTCAGCTGTTGATGATATCCTGCTCATGAGTCCTGCCTACTTAAGCCGTCCAGTCCAGAGGAGCTCTGCCTTCGCCTTGGTCAACATCACAAAAACTTTCTCCTGCGATCCTGTTCAAGACTGGCTTAGCTGACATCCCTTCTGACTCCAGATCCTGCTTGCTGTTCCTCTACATTGATCCCTGACTTCTGGCTTGGCTGACTATCCGTTCTGGTTACTGAACACTGGCTATGTTTTGACTACGTTTGTTCTTTTTACTTTTATTATTAAACAAGTGTGATTTAACTGTACTTCTGTCTCGGCCTGATTTCATGGTTTCTGACAATATCTGAGCTTTCAGAAAGCAAGGGGAAGAGAGCTGAAATTACACGCTGCAGAGCTCAGCGAGGAGAATACACACAGCACACAGGAACAGAACTGAGGCTGCCAACCATTGGCCGTGTGCTTGAGCTCCCTCTGCTGTCACCTTTTTTCTCTTGGTGTCAGGAAAACTTGTCAGAATTGACTCATGCAGATAGCAGAGGAAGGAGGCAGCAGACAGAAATGACAGTGCTCTGGATTGAGGCAATGTGACGTCATTGGGTTCCATTTCGCTATGTTGAGTGTGTACAAAAATATTAAAATAAACAAAAGAAGGTACGATACCCTGATGGATTAAATATATCTAAATACAAAGGAGAAGGGATGATCAGTCTCGCTCAAATACACACATATATATATATATATATATATATATATATATATATATATATATATATATATATATATATATATATATATATATATGTTCCAAAACATAGACCGCTGGGAGACCGTAAAAGAAATAGTCACATACCATAATGTGAATTTTTGCATGCGATGTATGTAAAAAAAGGAGAACAATTATATAATAATGATACCAACAGAGGATGCATCTAAAAAATTGTATTCATTAAATAATATAATAACATCCAATGTTTGGTGTAATAGAGAGAAGAATAATCGAATGTAAGGCTCCATTCACATCCTGGCTTTCCGAAGCGTGGGCGGAATCACCCCGATTCTGCCCACAATTCGAAATAGTGGCAAATCGCGGGACGCCCGTGCGATCCCCGTCACTTCCAATGGCACCCCGAGGAATCGCGGTAAGATCGTGCAAACAGAATCGTGGGGTGCCTGTGGCCCCAAAAAAGTACAAGAACTTCTTTGGGGCGATAGGCGTCCCACAATTCTGTTTGCGTGGTTTTCCTGCGATTGTCGCCCGAGGAATCGCGGTAAGATCGTGCAAACAGAATCGTGTGGTGCCTGTGGCCCCAAAAAAGTACAAGAACTTCTTTTGGGCGATTGGCGTCCCGCAATTCTGTTTGTGTGGTTTTACCACGATTTTCGCCCGGCGAATCGCGGTAAAATTGCGCCACGATCGGTGTGTGTCAATGGAAGTGACAGGGATTGCGAGAGGCGTCCCGCGAATTGCCTTGATTCAGGCGATTCCGTCGGCGATCCAGAACGCCAAGATGTGAAAGGAGCCTAACGCCGGCCAATACACTATACGAAAAATCGTCCGAACCCATTTTCGAAAAACGAACATTCGTGAGCGCAAACGATAGTGCCATTATGTAATGACTGATAAATCGTTCAGTGGACATAAATTAATGCATTTTTTGTTTGTTTTTTTACATATACCCAGTGCAGACAGTTTGGACGGGAAACACATTAACCTTTCAATTTATCGTTTGTTCGGCAGAAAATTTACAAACGTCTCCTTCATTTTTTCGGCTCAAAAACGTTTCAATGGTTATCGATTTTGTGCATATTAACTGGCCGAAAAATGAACAAACTGTCTAAATGACCGAATTTCGGCCAATTTTTCGTATAGTGTAGGGCCAGCATTAGAGTGGGAAAAAATAAAAATTTAGATGTTAAAAACACCACATCACTATTCATAATAGTGTGTGACATCCCACTCATATTTTATTTTTATTTTTAACAGAAGGAATGTTTATTGAAGTAGTAAAACATTACACATGTGAATGATACATTAGTTTGACATAAAGGTATAAATTAACAATGCTGTTATAGATCCGTTCTTCACCACAGGAATCAGCCAACATAAATCAACTATGAATAATTCTTATTATTCAATGCCAATTGCAATATCTCATGATCTGGGAGAAGGTTTGTATTCAGAACAACATGGCTAGTGGAGAGTGCAACACTGCACCCCTACGGGGGTTCAGTATGAAAGAGTAGAAGCCTGGGGGAAAGGAGAAGGAGAGGGGGGACTTTGGGGGGGGGGGAGAGAGGGGGAGGGGAACGGGGAAAAGCCACGTCCACCGTAGGTCATAGGATTCCCGGCATCTAGTAGGCAAAGGGAGGATCTAGCTATACCTGCAGATCCCTCAGCCAGTTATTTAGTACCATACCTCATTTTGTCCAAGTTGTTTATATTGTGAGGTGCCTAGCTTGTACCCAGGTTGCCCAGATTTTGTCAAATTTCTGAGGACAGTTGAGTCCCATATAAGTAAGTTTGTATAGGGGTAGAACAGTGTTGATAAGTGCTCTCCATGCTGAGAGCTGTGGGGGATCTGGGAGCTTCCATCTGGACAGAATCGTCTTCCTAGCATAGTAGGCTGCGAAAAATGTGAAGAGTTTAGTGTGCTTGGTGGTTACCAGATTGTCATTGACGCCCAGTAGAAAGACAAGTGGGTCCCTGTCCAGAGAGAGGCCTGTAACCCTATTCACGTCAGCGTCGGTGGAGAGGGAAGGGGGCCGAAAGCGTACCGTTTGTCCGAACTCTGGCTGAGGGGGCCAAATAAAGCATCCGCAGCCAGGAGATAAAGTTAGGCCCTAAACCAAACTTCTGAGGGACAAGCCACAAATATTCCCACTCCACCGAGTTAAAGGCTTTCGCGGCATCAAGTGAAGCCACTGCCCCGGAGCCCCCCCCCCAGCTAAAACACCATCTATGACTGTGTAAAGCCTTCTCAAATTGATGTCAGTACCCCGCCCCAGCATAAACCCAGTTAAGGATAGAATGACCTTGTTTAGGCGAGTCGCCACCACCTTTGCAAGGAGCTTCACATCCACGTTAAACAGAGAAATGGGCCTATACGAGGAGCATAGCTCAGGCTCCTTGCCGGGTTTGGGTATCACGACAATAATAGCCGTAGACATTGAGGGAGGGAGAGAAGAGGCCTCAAAGGAGGCCGGCAATACTTCAAGCAGCCTACTAGCCCGTGCCTTCATATGTGCTTTGTAAAATTCCATCAGGAGACCATCATCTCCCGGTGTTTTCCCTGCCTGTATGGAACCAATAGCCTGCTGAATTTCCTTTTAGGGTGAGCGACAATTCTCCTGCGAGCCTCCTCAGACAAAATCGGAAGCTGGATGTCCTCCAGAAAAGCTTGGAGCTCAGGTCCAATGTATCTCTTCCCGGAAGAGTAAAGGTCTCTGTAGAAGGAGGCAAAGCAGTCATTAATACCTCCAGGTTCAGATACCAGCTGTCCATTAGCATCTTTAACATCTGCAATACCTTTCCTGTTGTTCTTTGGACAGCCACGCCAAGAGACGACCAGTACGCTCACCCTGTTCGAAAACACGCTGCGACTGATGCAACAGTAGTTTTTTTGGCCGATGCAACCCTCAACAACATCACCTCACTCAGAGCACACTGTAGTTCCCTGCGCATCACCTCATCTCTAGCAGTAATATATTGTTGTTCTAGTGCACTTGGTCTCTGCTCAGCCTGAGCCAGCTCCAGTCCAGATTGGCGTCAGACCTAGCCGATTTTCATCTGATAGTATCCCCCTACATGGGCTGTTAAAGCATCCCTAGAGGCTGGGTCAGTGGCAGGTGGGTTAGTGTCCCAATACCTTTGTACAACTGAATAAACACCCGGGGCAACCCTGTCATCTGAGATCCGGAACCATGACAGGTGCCACAGGCAGTCAGTGGGAGCATGACAAAGGTACCCCAGATGTATCCTAACCCCTTTGTATAACCAAATGCTGTACCCCCATCCTATTACCCCAACTAGACTAACCAAAAATACCCTGACACAAAAGGTTGGAGTTAATTGGCCATTTCGGCCCCTTTATTAAACAATAACAAATTATGTCAACAAATATTACCAAACAAAAACATAACACTTTTAGGTTGCCGATCCTTGGAGGCATCAAGTATCAAGGTTTCCCCTTGTATCGGCGTAACTACTTTGACGGTCCCTGGCCTCATAATAATAGCACCTGATGGAGACCCTCATAATAATTGCACCTGATGGAGAACCTCATAATAATAGCACCTGATGGAGACCCTGATAATAATAGAACCTGATAGAGACCCTCATAATAATAGAACCTGATTGAGACCCCCAATAATAATAGAACCTGACAGAGACCCCCGTAAAAATAGAACCTGATAGAGACCCTCATAATAATAGCACCTGATAGAGACCCTCATAATAATAGCACCTGATGGAGACTCTCATAATAATAGCACCTGATGGAGACCCTCATAATAATAGAACCTGATGGAGACCCTCATAATAATAGCACCTGATAGAGACCCTCATAATATTAGAACCTGATGGAGACCCTCCTAATAATATCACCTGATGGACTGATGGAGACCCTCATAATAATAGAACCTGATGGAGACCCTCATAATAATAGAACCTGATAGAGACCCTCATAATAATAACACCTGACGGAGAAACTCATAATTTTAGAACTTAATGGAGACCCTCGTAATAAAACCATATAGAGACCCTCATAATAATAGAACCTGATGGAGACCCTCATAATAATAGCACCTGATAGAGACTCTCATATTAATCAAACCCGATAGATATCCTCATAATACAGAAACTAAATGGAGACCCTCATAATAAAACATGACAGAGACTCTCATAATAATAGAACATGATGGAAACCCTCATAATATTAGAACTTAATGGAGACCCTTATAATAAAACCTTATAGAGACCCTCATAATAATTGAACCTGCTAGAGATCCTCATAATAATAGAACCTGATGGAGACCCTCATAATAATGGAACCCGATAGACACCCCTCATAATACGGGAACTAAATGGAAACCCTCATAATAAAACATGACAGAGACTCTCATAATAATAGAACATGATGGAAACCCTCATAATATTAGAACTTATTGGAGACCCTCATAATAAAACTTTATGGAGACCCTCATAATAATGGAACCTGATAGAGACCCTCATAACATCAGAACCTGAAAGAGACCCTCATAATAATAGAACCTGATGGGGACCCACATAATAATAGAACCTGATAGAGACCCTCATAATAATAGAACCCAATGGAGACCCTCAAAATAATAGCACCTGATGGAGACCCCCATAATAATTAAGCCCGATAGAGACCCTCATAATAATAGAACTAATAGAGACCCTCATAATAATAGAACCTAATGGGGACCCTCATAATAATAGAACTTGATAGAGACTCTGAAAATAATAGAACCGGATGAAAACCCTCATAATAATAGATCCTGATGGAGACCCTCATAATAATAGAACCTGATGGAGACCCTCATAATAATAGCACCTCATAGAGAGCCTAATAATAATAGCACCTCATAGAGACCCTCATAATAAAACCTGATAGAGACCCTCATAACAATAGAACCTGATAGAGACCCTCATAATATTAGAACCTGATGGGGACCCTCATAATAATAGCACCTGATGGAGACCCCCATAATAATTAAACCTGATAAAGACCCTCATAATAATAGAACTAATAGAGACCCTCATAATAATAGAACCTGATGGGGACCCTCATAATAATAGCACCTGATGGAGACCCTCATAATAATTAAACCCGATAGAGACCCTCATAATAATAGAACTAATCGAGACCCTCATAATAATAGAACCTGATGGGGACCCTCATAATAATAGCACCTGATGGAGACCCCCATAATAATTAAACCTGATAGAGACCCTCATAATAATAGAACTAATTTTAAAGGCTTATATGCAAGTTATTGTCATAAAAAGTGTTTGGGGACCCGGGTCCTGCCCCAGGGGACATGTATCAATTTATTTTTTTTTAAACGACTGTTTTTTCAGGAGCAGTGATTTTTTTTTAATGCTTAAAGTGAAACAATAAAAATTAAATATTCCTTTAAATATTGTGCCTGGGGGGTGTCTATAGTATGCCTGTAAAGTGGCTCATTTTCCCGTGTTTAGAACAGTACCACAGCAAAATGACATTTCTAAAGCAAAAATTGTCATTTAAAACTGATCACGGCTGTAATGAATTGTCGGGTCTCGGCAATATAGATACAGATAATTGAAAAAAAGAGCATGGGATCTCCCCCCATCCATTACCAGGCCCTTTGGTTCTGGTATGAATATTAAGGGGAACCCCAAATCAAAATTAAAAATAAAAATTGCGTGGGGGTCCCTCTAAAATCCATACCAGGTCCTTCGGGTCTGAAATGGAAATTAAGGGGAACCCTGCACCAAATTTAAAAAAAATGGCGTAGGGGTCATCCCAAAATCCACACTAGACCCTTTAGGTCTGGTATGGATTTTAAGGGGAACCCTGTGCCAAAATAAAAAAATGGCATAGGGGTCCCCCCAAAATCCATACCAGACCTTTATCCGAACGCGCAACCTGGCAGGCCACAGGAAAAGAGGGGGGGATGGGAGAGCGCCCCCCCTCCTGAACCATACCAGGCCACATGCCCTCAACATGGGGAGGGTGCTTTGGGGTAGCCCCCAAAGCACCTTGTCCCCATGTTGATGGGGACAAGCGCCTTATCCCCACAACCCTTGCCCAGTGGTTGTGGGGGTCTGCAGGCGGGGGGCTTATTGGAATCTGGAAGCCCCCTTTAACAAGGGGACCCCCAGATCCAGGCCTCCCCCCCTGTGTGAATTAGTAAAGGGGTAAAAATGTACCCCTACTATTTCACAAAAAAAGTGTCAAAATGGTAAAAAAGACAAGAGACAGTTTTGGGAAAAGTCCTTTTTTAAAAAAATTTAAAAAAAAATTAAAAAATGGTGAACTTACACCATGGGACATTTTTTATTTTTTAATAAAGGACTTGTCCCAAGCTGTCTCTTGTTTTTTTTTACCATTTTGACACTTTTTTTGTAAAATGGTAGGGGTACATTTGTACCCCGTTACCAATTCACACGGGGGGGGGGAGGCCAGGATCTAGGGCATGTGGCCTGGTCCGCTTCAGGAGGGGGGCGCCCTCTTTTCCTGCGGCCTGTCAGGTTGCGTGCTCAGATAAGTGTTTGGTATGGATTTTGGGGGGACCCCTACGCCATTTTTTAAAAAAATTAGCCCAGGGATCCCCTTAACTTCCATATCGGACCCGAAGGGCCTGGTATGGATTTTAGGGGGACCCCCCACGCAATTTTTTTTTTCATTTTGGTTCGGGCTTCCCCTTAATATTCATACGAGACCCAAAGGGCCTGGTAATGGACTGGGGGGTGGGGATCCCATGCTCTTTTTTCAATGAGTTTTATCTATATTGCCGAGACCCGACAATTCATTACAGCCGCGATCAGTTTTGAAAGACAATTTTTCCTTTAGAAATGTCATTTTGTTGTGGTATTGTTCTAAACACGGCACTTTACAGGCATAATAAGGTCACCCTCCAGGCATGATATTTAAAGGAATATTTCATTTTTATTGTTTCACTTTAAGCATTAAAAAAAAATCACTGCTCCCAAAAAAAAACATCAGTTTTTAAAAAAAATGTTTGTATTGATACATGTCCCCTGGGGCAGGACCCAGGTCCCCAAAAACTTTTTATAACAATAACTTGCATATAAGCCTTTAAAATTGACACTTTTGATTGTTCATGTTTGTTTTTTGCCTGTTCGCATGTTCTGCTGCGAACCGAACAGGAGGGTGTTCGGCTCCTCCCTACCGATATGACATTCCCTTACAGAATCACCAAATCCATCCCACCCATCATCCTGTACCAAGGGTTCTTTATTCAAATATTTTTCTTCAGAAATAAATATCATCTACATTTGAGACAAGGGTTTGAAAGCATAATTGTCGGTTGACATCTCACACGGCTCATATAAAACCGAGCTCTTATTTTATTTCACGGAAATTGCATGGACAGGCCTCTATCAAAGACTTTCAAAAAAAAGTTCTATTGCAAGGAGATGGATGGTTAGGTGTTGCTAAAGAGGCTTTTTATAAGATTGTTTATGACAATTCTCTTCTCCCTCCTTCTGCCCTTTTAATGGAAGAGCTTTCTGTGTCTGGATGGTTTGATGGGAAGAAAGGAGGATTATTGAGCTCCGGCCTCTTCAACTTCGGCTTGAAAAGAAGAAGAAAAAAAAAATATTTTAGAAGGTATTTTGATTACAATTCCAGCAATTTTATACAAATGTGGAGCGGTTTCTATTGATTTTCTTTTGCGAGTTCTTCACCTTATACAAACTTTGCTTTCCATGTTCCTTTTAAAACTACAGAGCGAAACTTTGAGGTAAAAAGTATGTAAGAATATTAAGTAACGGGATACCAAGAGACATTAAAGCAGTGGTGGCCCATCCATAGAGGGCTCACGTGCGCCACCCCCCCATCCATGCGATCTACATATCAGGGCACCGGAATATGAATTCCAGCGGGGGGGGTGTTTTTTGGAAGCACGTGATTAGAGCCAGAGGCTCTAATAGGCTTCAAAAAGGATGGGCTTGGGGTGCAGAGCACTGCGCTTCGAGCCTACCCAGTTGTGTGAAGATAGCAAATTAATTTTTGCTATTTTCACACTAAAGTTCCTCCCCGCCAATCAGGAGGCAGGTCGTGAGACCTATTTCCCAATTGGCCAAAGCATCGGGTGATCCTATTGGATGACTAGCGCTTAGGCGGAAGAGAGAGCAGACATACGGCGAAGAAAGACGCTGGAGGATCGGACACTGGAGCCGCTGCCCAGCCAGAGGACACCACAGCCCACCACCTAGATCCGGGAAGTGCCGGACTGCTGACAATAACCCAAAACATACGGCCAAGGCAACAAAGGAGTGGCTCAAGAAGAAGCACATTAAGATCCTGGTCTCCAGACCTTATTCCATACAGAATATGTGGTGGGAGCTGAAGATTTGAGTTACTAAATGATAGCCTCGAAACCTTAATGATTTGGAGAGGATCTGCAAAGAGGAGTGGGACAAAATCCCTCCTGAGATGTGTGCAAACCTGGTGGCCAACTACAAGAAACATCTGACCTCTGATTGCCAACAAGGGTTTTGCCACCAAGTACTAAGTCATGTTTTGCGAAGGGGTCAAATACTTATTCCACTCATTAACCACTTAAGAATAGGGCCGATGTTTCAGACTCGGAGAAGACACGCGGCGAAGAAAGACGCTGGAGGATCGGACACTGGAGCCGCTGCCCAGCCAGAGGACACCACAGCCCGCCACCTAGATCCGGTAAGTGCCGGACCGCTGGCCGCCCGGGGTGGGGGGGTGGCAATACCGTGCTGCTGGCCGCCCGGGGGGGTGGTTGTTTGCCGCCCCCACCAAAGAAAAACCAACCAGCTGCCACTGCATTATTAAAGCACACCACCGGCCAACATTTGATGGCTTTGGATGGAATGGGAAGGGTGATAACATTACCTCTATCAGGTCTTAAATACAGTCTGTATTGGGGTCACGTATGAAGTCTGTATCTGGGGAGGACACGGTGTGCAGTTTGCTTCAAATACAGCAAATTGCTCTGGAAGTGAACCCACCTACTCCACACATTACTGCTATGCAGGGGGTGTCGTCGTTGACTATGCAAAGACTCCCACATAGAAGTAATGGGGTTGATTTACTAAAAGCAAATAGACAGTGCAGTTTAAAAGGCACCTGTCCACAGAAGCAATCAATCAGATTCCAATCTCTCCACCATGGCCAAGACGAAAGAGTTGTCAGGGACGAGATTGTAGACCTACAGGCGGCTGGAATGGGCTACAAGACCATCGACAAGCAGCTTGGTGAGAGGGTGACAACAGTTGGTGCGATTATTTGCAAATGGAAGAAACACAAAATAACTGTCAGTCTCCCTCGGTTTGGGGCTCCATGTAAGGTCTCACCTCATGGAGTTTCAATGATCATAAGAACGGTGAGGAATCAGCCCAGAACTACATGGGAAAATCTTGTCAATGATCTCAAGGCAGCTGGGACCATAGTCACTAAGAAAACCATTGGTAACCCACTACGCCATGAAGGACTGAAATCCTACAGTGCCCGCAAGGTCCCCCTGCTCAAGAAAGCACATGTACAGGCCCGTCTGAAGTTTGCTAATAAACATCTGAATGATTCAGAGGAGAACTGGGTGAAATGGTTGTGGTTAGATGAGACCAAAATCGAGCTCTTTGGCATCAACTCAACTCTCTGTGTTTGGAGAAGGAGGAATCCTGCCTATGACCCCAAAAACACCATCACCACCGTCATACATGGAGGTGGAAACATTATGCTTTGGGGGTGTTTTCTGCTAAGGGGACAGGACACCTTCACCGCATCAAAGGGACGATGGACGGGGCCATGTACCATCAAATCTTGGGTGAGAATCTCCTTCCCTCATCCAGGGCATTGAAAATCATGGATGGGTATTCCAGCATGACAATGACCCAAAACATACGGCCAAGGCAACAAAGGAGTGGCTCAAGAAGAAGCACATTAAAGTCCTGGTCTCCAGACCTTAATCCCGTAAAGAATATGTGGAGGGAGCTGAAAATTCGAGTTACCAAACATCAGCCTCGAAACCTTAATGACTTGGAGAGGATCTGCAAAAAGGAGTGGGACAAAATCCCTCCTGAGATGTGTGCAAACCCGGCGGCCAACTACAAGAAACATCCGACCTCTGTGATTGCCAACAAGGGTTTTGCCCCCAAGTACTAAGTCATGTTTTGCGAAGGGGTCAAATACTTATTTCACTCATTAACCACTTAAGAATCGGGCCTATGTTTCAGACTCTGTGTTTAGTTAAGTTAAAAGTTAAAATCCTTTTTTTTTGCTAGAAAATTACTTGGATCCCCCAAACATGATATATTTCTTTTCCGCCACCCTAGATAATAAAATGGCGGTCTTTGCAATACTTTCTGTCACACCATATTTGCGCAGCGGTCTTACAAGCGCTTTTGGAAAAAATATGCTTATTTGAATTAAAAAATGAGACAACAGTAAAGTTAGCCCAATTTTTTTTTTATATTGTGAAAGATGACGTTACGCCAAGTAAATTGATACCCAACATGTCACGCTTCAAAATTGCGCCCGCTCGTGGAATGGCGACAAACTTTTACCCTTAAAAACCTCATAGGCGACGTTTAAAAATTTCTACAGGTTACCAGATTTGAGTTACAGAGGAGGTCTAGGGCTAGAATCATTGATCTCGCTCTAACGATCGTGGCGATACCTCACATGTGTGGTTTGAAGACCGTTTTCATATGCAGGCGCGACTTACGTATGCGTTCGCTTCTGCGTGCAAGCTTGGCGGGACAGGCTGCCTTAATTTTTTTTTTTAATATTTATTTTACTTTTTATTTTTCATTTTGACACTTTAAAAAAAAAAAATGGGTCACTTGTAAACAACAATTGTAAACATGAATTGTAATAGAAAAAAAGCACGACAGGACCTCTTAAATGTCAAAAAGACCTCAGATCTCATATTTACACTAAAATCCAATAAAAAAGAAGGAAAAAATGTAATTTGAAAAAAAAAAATAAAATAAAAACCCCTTTAAAGAGCATTGGTGGAAGTGACATTTGGCATCGCTTCCGCCCGCCAATGCTATGGATGCCGAGTGGGGCCATCATTCCCTCACTCGGCATCCAGGCTCAGAGGAGAGCGTACATGATCATCTCCGCCGCTACCGATGGCTACGGTAAATGGCAGAGACGACCAGGTAGGGTGCCCACATGTCCCGGATTGCCCGGGACATTCCCGCAATCAGCAGGTCTGTCCCGGGTCCCGGGCACCTCCATTCCGGGACAATACAGTGTCCCGGAATGAATATGATGCAGCCGTTCGCGTTTTCCATTGACTGCCGAATGTCAATGATATCATCCGGCCAGGCCAGCCCAGTGGTGTAGCGTGGGGGTGGGCACCCCAAGTGACTTCTTCCAGGCTCCAGCATACACCTCCAACGAGGCAGACACTTCTCAATCGCAGCACCCTGGTCTCCCCCCCGCCCAGGGACTCCAGTGGTCCAGCCTGCCCTGTCTCCCATGATTCCTCAGGTGCGTGCCGCCCACAGGCAGCCCGTGTGTGTGAGGGGGAGGGGCGGTGCTTGATGCAGACGAGTGTATGGCGGCTGCTGGAGGAGTTCCTGGCCTGCGGGGATACTGAGGTCTGAGGAGCGACTAGGGGATATACATCTATGGATGATCTTCATGGAGGCCTGGAGTGGTGAGTGAAATCCACCGATTTACCTTATGTTTGTGTGGGGGAGTAGTCAGTAGTGTGAGTAGTGCAGGAAGGAGTGTAGTGGTCAGGGGGGTCAGGTAGGTCAGTGCAGGGGACAGGGAAGTCAGTGTAGTGGGCAGGTGGGTCATGGTAGAGGTGAGGTAGGTTATAGTGGTCAGGTAGGTCATTTAAGGGGTCAGGTAGGTCAGTGTAGGAATCAGGTAGGCAATTGGATCAAGGGACTTACTCAGCAAGAGCACAGGGTGGCAAGTGCCATTGCATCTGGTGGCAGGAGATGGTGGCAAGTGACACCCTGCATCTGGTGGCAGGAGATGGTGGCAAGTGACGCCACCGTCTCCTGCCACCAGATGCAGGGTGTCACTTGCCACCATCTCCTGCCACCAGATGCAGGGTGTCACTTGCCACCATATCCAGCCACCAGATGCAGGGTGTCACTTGCCACCGTAGCCTGCCACCAGATGCAGCGTAACTTGCCACCGTCTCCTGCCACCAGATGCAGGGTGTCACTTGCCACCATATCCTGCCACCAGATGAAGCGTCACTTGCCACCGTCTCCTGCCACCAGATGCAGGGTAAGTGACACCCTGCATCTGGTGGCAGGCTACTGGGGCAAGTGACACCCTGCATCTGGTGGCAGGATATGGTGGCAAGTGACACCCAGCATCTGGTGGCAGGATATGGTGGCAAGTGACACCCTGCATCTGGTGGCAGGAGACGTGGCAAGTGACACACTGCATCTTGTGGCAAGTGACAAGCTCAGGGTTCCCAATGATTCGGCATTATGGTGAGTTGAACTATTTCATTATATATTACAATGTAGTAATAGAAATAATATGATTTTATCCTCCTGGCACCATATCAAGCATGGTGTTGGGATGATATAAGGGCTAAAACCAGCCATTCACCTGACAAATTACTCGCTCCTGAAATCCCTGTCAACCCCGAGACTACATTCTACGAAAACGCCCCCCCCGGTCCTTAGCAAAATTGTCCCTGAATGGCAGTTTGGAAATGTGGTCACCCTACGACCAGGGTGCGGCAGGAGGGGGGGTGCACCTCTCCCGCCCCCGATGAAAGTGATCTTGCAGCAAATCCGCCGCAGAGACCACCTTTATCTGAAAGCATACCGCCCGCTGAAGAAGAGGATACCGGAGTTATGGCAGCTAGCTGCTGCCATAACATACCCTATTCCTCTTCAAAATGCAGACGTATAACGATCGTAAGTGGTTAAAATGCCAATACATTTTTAACTTCTTTTAAAATGCGTTTTTTGGGATATTTTTGTTGTTATTCTGTCTCTCAATCGATCATTAAAATTATAGACCAATCATTTCTTTGTCAGCGGGCAAACATACAAAATCATCAGGGGATCAAATACATTTTTCCCCTCACTGTAGCTACAAGATACAAAGTAATATAATGTATATCATACAGTTCAAAAATAGGCAAAGTAAATAAGAGAATTCGTTATTAAAAATATTTGGGAAGGATCGAAAACCCAGTATAATAAAGGCAAAAAAAAAATGATTTATGCAAGAGATTATCAATCTTTAAAAGTGATGTATAACATAAACATGGAACATGCCCTGAAAGAACTGACTAAGATACGGGGATTATTAAAGCTAATGATTTTCATTCATCGCCATTATGTGTACTATTGTGGTTTCTGTGATTGGCCACAGTGATCACATGGTACAGGGGCCAATCACAGTGGACCTGTACCAAATGATAGCTGTAACCAATCACATCACAGGCAAGGTTCCATTAATGAAATGTTTGAAAGGTGTTAGGGATTGCTTACTACAGTGATCGTCACTGTTATATGCAATCAGAGTGTAAAAAAAAAAAAATCTTGATCACCTCCCCCAGGAGTAGTACAGTGTACGGTATTTAAAAAAATGTGGGGAATTTTTTTATTTTTTTTTAATTTCTTCATTTTCCAAAAATCTTTGAAAAAAAATTACAACTTGAAAAAAAAACTTGCCATGCCTCTTACTAAATACCCTGGACTGTCTACTTTGTAAAAAGGGGGTCATTTGGGGGGGGGGGTATTTGTACTGTCCTGGTCATTTTAGGGTCTCAAGTAATGAGATAAACTGTCAGTATATCAGGATCGATCGGTTTTGAAATATATATATTCCATAGTTTCATAGGTGTGCGCAGCCTATTGCATTAGGGTGTGCACCCCAAATGTATTAAAACATGGACAGTGTTAGTAGAACAGTGGACTTGTCAGTAGGGCGGAGGTTGGTTTCAGTAGGTTTTTTTATTTTTTTTATTATTTTTTACAATTTTTTTTTAGGAGCCCTGTTATGGGGCTTTGGGTAATCTGTGCCACACGGGGTGAATAGGGTGTGCCCAGGCACAACCGGCACACCGCCTGCGTACGCCTATGCATAGTTTGCAGACGCTATAACTTTCACACAGAGTAAATAATATACATTGATTTGGGTTATTTTTACCAAAGAAATGTAGCAGAATACATCCTGGCCTTAATTTATGAAGAATGATTATTTATTTCCAAATTTTAGAACAAAACTATTAAAACATTTTTTTTTTTTCTTTTTTAAATTTTTGGTATTTTTCATTCATTTATATAGCAAGAATATGAAAACCCCCAGTGGTGATTATATACCATCAAAACAAAGTTCTATTTGTCTCTAAAAAAATCTAAAAATGCCATCTGGGTACAGTGGTGTATGACTGAGTAATTGGTCTTCAAAGTGTGACAGCGTTGAAATCTGAAAATTGGCCCGGGCACAGGAAAGGGGGTAAGTTGCCGGTACTTAGGTGGTTAAATGTGTGCAAAAAAAAAAACACAAAAAATCGTTTCGGCAGCAAAAGGGATAATTTGTAAATAAAAAATAAAAACCCAGTGGTTATTAACCACTTGCCGACTGCTACTGCCCTTGTACTGGGGCCGATTGGCTCTATTGCGCGAAACGACGTACCTGTATGTTATTTGTGCAATAGACACACCTCCGCGTGCCGCTGGAGGTGCGATCGGACACAGGGGATGCCCGACGTCCACCACCCAACCCACAATCATTCACCAGAGAGGCAGAATGGCGATCTGCCTATGTAAACAAGGCAGATCACCGTTCTGACAGGGGAGAAGATAGAGATCGGTGTTCTTGCTAAGAGCAATATCCACACACAGTTAGCAAGCACCAGCTAGGCACACATTCAACCCTTTGATTGCACCCGGTGTTAACCCCTTTCCTGTGTCATTAGTACAGTGACAGTGCACATTTTTAGCTCTAATCACTGTATTGGTGTCACTGGTTCCCAAAAAAGTGTCAAAAGCGTCAGTTAGGTGTCCGATTTGTCCTGCCACAATGTCGCAGTTACGCTAAAACGTCGCTGATCGCCGCCATTACTAGTAAAATAAATACGAAAAAAGCTTTATCTATCTAAAAAAAAAATATATATAAAAATCATTTGGGTGAGGTGTTGCATGACAGAATAATTGTCAGTCAAACTATCACACCACTGAGACCTGAAAAATGACCTGGTAAGGTCGTTGTATTAGAGGGTGGTACCCAAGTGGTTATTTTTTTATTTTTTTTGCTGAAGAAATACAAAAATATTTTTGCGTTTATATATTATTATTATTATTTGTCAAACTATCACACCACTGAGACCTGAAAAATTACCTTTTTAGTATTTTTACATTTTTTTTATTGGATGTGTTTTATAGCAGAAAGTAAAAAAAAAAAAAAAAAATACAAAAAATATTTTTGCGTTTATATATTATTATTATTATTATTTGCTTATTTTTCGTAAAGTTTATTGAGATTTTGACAGAGAAAAAAAAAAATCCTGACTTTTTTTTTTTTTTATAAATCTTTTTCCTGTTAAACGCATATAGTTATTTTCATCTCTCCAACAAAAGCTTTTCATAAATTCACACTTTATTTGTCTTTCCACCTAAGCAATAATGAGCAATTATACATATTAATCAAAGTATCCAGGAATGAGGCATCCTCTTATTAGCATAGTACTAATAATAATAATAATAATATACGGGGACCCGGATCACTGGTGACAGTGTGGTGGGCTTTGTTAGAAGCCGATATTTATTATATTTAATGTGTATGTGTTACACCAGATAATGAACGCGTGTCACGCCGCCAAGCACAATGTTCAAAGCCCGTGCAAATGAAACCCGTTTTGACACCATGTCAGCCTGGGGAAAGTGGAGGAGAGGTGTACACAGGAAACAATGTGATAGATCAAGTGATAACAAGCTACATTGTTTTCATTCCGAGATATTTGCCGTGTAGTTTGATTATCAGCCTACAGCACCGAAAGAGGAAAAAAAAAGAAAGTAAAAAAAAATCCACCATCGCTACAAAATTACCTGGAGAAACCTGACTACATATGGAATCCAAAGATTTATTTTTTTTATTTTAACGGTATTAAATAAATTAAGAGTTTGGGTTCTGCAGTCGGGTGATTGGGAGAACATTTCTAAGTTTACCTCTAATTATAGTAGACCTGTCACAAATTGGATGGTTCAACCTGAGCAAGCCTTCCTATTGGTAGGGATGAGGTTTGTATTTTATTTTTATTTTTTTCAGATGTTGTCCTTGAAGTCACATAAAAGGATCCTTCCCCGGCTGTATGGTAATTTGTTACTTTTTTTTTTTTTTTTTGCATTGATACATGTCCCCAATTGCAGGGCCTGGTTTCCTTTGTCTTTTAAATAAGGTATCGGCCTAATGGCCTGTAGACACGGGCAGATTTTTTGGCATCAAAGGTCCGGCAGTCTTTCCGAAGGACTTTTGACGGACATTCAACGGACTTTCAAACGAACGGACTTGCCTACACACGATCACACCAAGGTCCGACGGATTTGTACGTGATGACGTACGACTGGACTAAAATAAGGAAGTTCATAGCCAGTAGCTACACGGGTGGACTTTTCGGCAACAATGGTCCGACAGTCTTTCCGACGGACTTTCGACGGACTTTCGAACGAACGGACTTGCCTACACAAGATCACACCAAAGTCCGACGGATTCGTATGTGATGACGTACACCGGACTAAAATAAGGAAGTTCATAGCCAGTAGCCACACGGGCGGACTTTTCGGCAACAAAGGCCCGACAGTCTTTCCTACGGACTTTCGACGGACTTTCGACGGACTTTTGACGGACTTTCGACGGACTTCCGACGGACTTTCGAATTAACTGACTTGCCTACACACGATCACACCAAAGTCCGACGGATTCGTACGTGATGCCGTACGACCAGACTAAAATAAGGAAGTTCATAGCTAGTAGCCACACGGGCGGACTTTTCGGCAACAAAGGTCCGACAGTCTTTCCGACGGACTTTTCAACGGACTTTTGACGGACTTCCGACGGACTTTCAAACGAACGGACTTGCCTACACACGATCACACCAAGGACCGACGGATTCGTACGTGATGACGTACGACCGGACTAAAATAAGGAAGTTCATGGCCAGTAGCCAATAGCTGCCCTAGAGTCGGTTTTCGTCCGTCGGACTAGCATACAGACGAGCGGATTTCCTCGATAGGAACTGGGTCCGGTGGAGTTCCGACGTAAAGATTTGAAACATGTTCCAGATCTAAAGTCCATCGATTTTCGACAGAAACAGTCCGCTGAAGGTCCGATGAAGCCCACACATGGTCGGAAGGTCCGCCGTATTCAGTCCGTCGGACCAGTCCAGTCGAAAAGTCCGCTCGTGTGTACAGGGCATTAGATGCAGGGTTTCTCAACCAGGGTTCCATGAAACTCTAGGGTTCCTCCAGAGGTTGCTAGGGGTTCCTTGAGCAAGGAGCGACTTCTGCCTCTGAGATGAGTTCCCGGTGACATCATTGTTATTTTTAGCTTTCTGGCTAATTCTTCCCCATGACCACAAGTGTAAGGAGCATTCTTCCCAAAGACCATCACACTAATATATCATGAGATATTAATACTATACTAATATATCATTGTAGACAGGGCTTTTTTTCTTAGAAAATAGGTGCAGGAACTCAACCACAACCCTCCAAATCCCCCCTCGTCCCCACACACTCCCTCCAAACCGTATCAAATGGTGTGGTCAAATTTCACTTACAGTGGAGGGGTCTTAAATTTGCAACAAATACAAGGAGTGCATTACGTACAGAGTGCTGAGTTGGGTGGGGGGGGGTTACACACAGAGTGCAGAGTTCAGGGGTGTGTTACATGCAGAATTTGGGGGTGTGCTACGTACATTGTTCATAGTTAAGGGGTGCTCTGCATACAGAGTGCAGAGTCCAGGGGTGCACTTCGCTTTCTTCTACAGCTGCTCTTAACTCTGCACCCCCTATCCACATCTCACTTTCACCCCTCTTCAGCTCTGGCCTCTGCATGCAACCCCCCTTCCACTGCCCCCATCTTCCCCCTCCCTCCTTAGAAACTCCTCCATCTTCCACCACGTGTCTTACTTTTGCTGCTGTATTAAGTTGAAGCAGCCAGCCAGCTCGAGTACCTCCCCACACACTGTAGGTGGCTCTGTCTCTATCACTTGCAGGGAGATCATCCAGTAGGGGTTTTGGAATCTGCACTGCACCCCGGACACCTTCATATCCCTTGTTCCCACCCTGCGCTCTGTGGGAGCCACTCAGGAGATCAGGTCTGTGGGAGCTGTTGGGAGATAAGCTGTCACTGATCAACACAGAAGCCGGACTTCTGTGTTTACAAGTGATTGTGGTGAGAAAGGAGCAGAAGGCCTGAGCCAGAGGTGGTGGAACTGAGTTCCACCAAGTTCCAGCTGAAAAAAAGTCCTGATTGTAGATATAGTCATTATTATCAGGGGTTTCCTGAGACTGGAAAGTTATTTCAAGGGTTCCTCTGTTCTGAAAAGGTTGAGAAAGGCTGCTTTAGAGGGTTTAAGAAGTATCAGGGGTATGGGGGCGGGTTGGTAACCATCATCCTAATAATTGTATTCATCGGGAGGGTTTAAGGGCGCCCCTACTGTGCCCCCAAAGGGTAAAGAATGGACCATCTCGGTACCCAAGGATTACAAATATAATTAAAAAAGTATAACGTTTTAGAAAGACATACATGTCTGTACAGTGGGGGAAAATAATTATTTGATCACCTGAAGATCTTGAGTGTTTGCCCACTTACAAAGAAATGAAGGGTCCATAATTTTTATCATAGGTATATTTTAAATGATAGAGACAGAATATCAACCAAAAATTCAGAAATAACACATAACACAAATGTTATAAATTTGAGTTGCAGTTCAGTGAGTAAAATAAGTATTTGATCCCCAAGCAAAACATGACTTAGTATTTGGTGGTGAAACCCTTGTTGGCAAGCACAGAGGTAAGATGTTTATTGTAGTTGGTGACCAGGTTTGCAGATATCCCAGGAGGGATTTTGGTCGACTCTTCTTTACAGATCTTCTCTAAATCCTTAAGGTTTCTTGGCTGTCGCTTGTCAACTCGAAGTTTCAGCTCCCTCCATAAATTTTCTATAGGATTAAGGTCTGGAGACTGGCTAGGCCACTCCATGACCTTAATGTGATTCTTCTTGAGCCACTCCTTTGTTGCCTTGGCGGTATGTTTGTGGTCATTGTCATGCTGGAAGACCCATCCAGCAATACATGGCCCCGTCCATTGGCTCCTCAATGCGGCAAAGTCAGGCCTGTACCTTTAGCAGAGAAACAGCCCCAAAGCATAATGTTTTCACCTCCATGCTTGACTGTAGGGATGGTGTTCTTAGGGTCATAGTCAGCATTTTTCTACCTTCAAGTTAAGTCAAGTTAATCCCAAAGAGCTCAATTTTGGTCTCATCTGAGCACAGCACTTTCTCCCAATCTATCTCTAAACCATTTAGATGTTCATTGGCATACTTCAGATGGGCCTGTACATGTGCCTCCTTGTGCCGTTTTTGGAGGAAGAAAAATGCTGACTATGACCCTAAGAACACCATCCCTACAGTCAAGCACGGAAGTGGAAACATTATGCTTTGGGGCTGTTTCTTTGCTAAAGGTACAAGCCGATATTGCCACGTTGAGAGGCCAATGGACGGGGCCATGTATTACAAAGACTTGGAGGAGAACCTTCTTCCCTCAGCCAGAACACTGAAGATGGGTCGTGGATGGAGTGGCTCAAGAAGAAACACATTAAGGTCATGGAGTGGCCTTGCCAGTCTCCAGACCTTCCTTTAGAAAATGTATGGAGGGAGCTGAAACTTCGAGTTGCCAAGCAACAGCCAAGAAACCTTAATGATTTAGAGAAGATCTGCAAAGAAGAGTGGACCAAAATCCCTCCTAAGATGTGTGCAAACCTGGTCACCAACTAAAAGAAACGTCTGACCTCTGTGCTTGCCAACAAGGGTTTCTCCTCCAAGTACTAATTCATGTTTTGCTTGGGGATCAAATACTTATTTTACTCACGGAACCCTTCATAGACCATCACTTTGTAAGTGGGCAAACTTACACAATCTGCAGGGGATCAAATCATTATTTTCTCCACTGTATATATAAAAGAACATCAATTAAAGCAACATCTTCAAGAACATTCTTATTCCAGGCTGGTATTGCTGGTAATATGATGTCCTCAGGTAAGACCAAGGGCATCCAATATGATAACTTGTAGACTAGACAGGGCTTTTTTTCTCAGAGAATAAGTGCAGGAACTCCCCCTTTTGGATTTACCCCTTGTTTCCACCCCTACCTACCTCTAAGCACCGTTCCTTGGTCCCACCCCCTACCCAACTCCAAGTACTGCCCCTTTTAGAGAATGAAGAACCAGGTAAAATTTGTGGTACTAAGTAATGTGTATGGAATTTGTTAATGATAACAAGAAAATTAGTTAAATAGATCTCCTTCATCCAACAACAATAGACCCACCGCAACAATAGAACCCCCAGCAACAATGGACCACCTGCAACAAAAGACCCCCCCCCCCCCCCGCAACAATAGACCCCAGGCAGCAACAACAGATCTCCCTGCAGACAGCATCAATAGACCCTCCAGTTACAATAGACTGCTCCCTCAACAGTGGATCCCTCCCAGCAACAACTGACCCCCAACAATAATAGATTGTTGACCCACCCCAGCAACAATAGATCCCCACCAGCAACAATAGACCTTCCCAGCAACAATAGACCTCCCCCCTGGAAAAGTAGATCCCTTCCAGGGAGAACCGATAACCCCAGCAGAAACAAGAGACCTCTGCAGCAATGATAAACCCTCCTGCATAAATAGATTCCCTCCAGCAATAATAGATCCCCCAGCAGTTAGCATCAATAGACACTGAAGCACAACCCAGCACCCCTTGCCATTACATACATTCAGTGCTGGAGGTGCTGGAGGTGCCGGAACTGCGTTCCCCCCTGAAAAAAAAGCACTGCTTGTAGATGTACTTGTATATAAGGAGAGCATTGATCAGAGAAGCAGCCAAGAGGTCCATGGTAACTCTGGAGGAGCTGCAGAGATCCACAGCTCAGGTGGGAGAATCTGTCCACAGGACAACTATTAGTCGTGCACTCCACAAATCTGGCCTTTATGGAAAAGTGAGAAGAAAAAGGCATTGTTGAAAGAAAGCCATAAGAAGTCCCAGTTTGCGAGAAGCCATGTGGGCCATGTTCTTGCTTCCACAGCAAACATGTGGAAGAAGGTGATCTGGTCAGATGAGACCAAAAATTGAACTTTTTGGCCTAAAAGCAAAACACTATGTGTGGTGGAAAACTAACACTGCACATCACCCTGTACACACCATCCCCACCGTGAAACATGGTAGTGGCAGCATCATGTGGTGGGGATGCTTTTCTTCAGCAGGGACAGGGAAGCTGGTCAGAGTTGATGGGAGGATGGATGAAGTCAAATACCTAGCAATCTTAGAAGAAAACTTGTTAGAATCTGCAAAAGACTTGAGACTGGGGCGGAGGTTCACCTTCTAGCAGGACAATGACCCTAAACATACAGCCAGAGCTACAATGGATGGTTTAGATCAAAGCATATTCATGTGTTAGAATGGCCCAGTCACAGTCCAGACCTAAATCCAATTGAGAATCTGTGGCAAGACTTGAAAATTGCTGTTCACAGACGCTCTCCATCCAATCTGACAGAGCTTGAGATATTTTGCAAAGAAGAATGGGCAAAAATGTCCCTCTCTAGATGTAGAAAGCTGGTAGAGACATCCCCAAAAAGACTTGCAGTTGTAATTGCAGTGAAAGGTGCATGCCCCCTACCCGAAAATGCTGGGGCTGCACTGTAGCAGTAAAGTTACCGGAGGCAGTCTGAAAGTGGCTAAGATAAAATGACACATAATGCACTCACATTGCTCCTGAAATGTCACCAAGCTCATCACACAACTGTGAAAATCCACCTTCAGAACCCCTGTATGGCTGCCACTAGATGTAATCCACTCGACTAAAGGCCTCTCTCCCCGTGTCTGTGCATTAGGAAAGAAAGAGAATAGATGGGAGCTGACAGCAATGGGATTTTGGAGGACCAGCAACCATTCAGTAGGGTGGTGTGCACCCAAAGGAGGCTGTGCGGATTGCCATAGGTTTGAGGTTGCAGGCCACATCAGATGGCTTTGCAGGCCACAGGTTCAGCATGCCCGAGTTAACCTTTGAAAATGAAAAATAGAAGCTGGGTCCATGCGCAGCTGCTCCAGATTCTGGCTTCTCCAGTCTTAGGAAATTCCTCTCTAGGAGTCCCAATTCTCTCTGCTAACAGTGTACGGGTGTCTTTAGTCTTCTGATGACAGTGCCTCAAAATATTGGAATCCAGAGATGACCTACAGGGCAGCTCACCACAGTTCCTGTGGTAAAGAAATAATTGGACAGGTCAGAAGACCTTTCCCAATCTCTTTTGTAAGTCTTGATAGTCCCGAACTGTGTGTGCATGGCAGTGGCGTAACTAGAAACTTCAGGGCCCTGGTGATAGAAACCATGTAAGCCCCTGACCCATGGCCAGGGCCCTTCCCTCCGAGCCTGGTGGCCTAACGCAACCTTTGTGATCCTGGTAGTTCCGCCACCGGAAAATTTATTTTCTTCCGTTTAATTTTTTACAATATTATTTATTTCAATTTTTTAGGAGCCCCGTTGAGGGGCTTTGGTGAGATATCAGGGGTCTAAACGCACCTCTGCTGTTCCACTTTTGAGACAGAGAAAGGATATTGAGGAAGCTCTCTGATGAAGAGGACTCTCCCTCTAAACAAGTCACAGTAATTTGTGACATCTTACCAGTCCCCCTGGAGGCGGGAACACACCGGTTGTTCTTCTGGAGATTTGTAATGAGCCTGTATCCAACCATTTTCCTCCAGGATCCTTCAATTCTTTAACTAGGGGAGAGGAGTGGCCAACAGGACCATTTATTGAGTGAATTTCGGAAAGGTCATCGGGAATTGCTTGGAATTCATAAAGCTAGCTCCATTTTGTTCTGTGTCTTTTTTTTTTTTTTTTTTTTACCTGTAAAACAAGCTGTAGAAAAACTGAAGGACTTTGTTGATCTCAGACAAAAATTGATAAAAAGCAAAACAAAAAACAGTAAAGATTCCCTTTAAAGTGCACAAACACTTCAAAGGAACATTTATCAACGGGAGACTTTATTGCCATTTGACTTTGACAGCTCAAATGAGTTATTTCCCCGTTACAGATCCACCTATCAATTGATTTCTTAATCCCTGCCTTGTGATTGTCACATTATAACCAAAAACGTGAGATTTAATGGTAGGGAGGCATCAACCAGCATGGTAGGGGGGCATCAACCAGCAGTTCTCGAGACCCGCAGCTGACAAAACATCTCCAAAAAAAAAAAGGCTTCATTTCTAACAGGATTACAAAGTCTTTTCCATTTGCATTATTCAGTCATGAAGACGTCTTAAGGGAATTGGTTAGAATTAAACCGCTTGCGTGGTGTGTACATTTTTGTCTGTGTTTTCCCATGGCGCCGACATTTCCTCGCTTTAATAGCGTATAATGTACTAAATGACTTTAGGTTTGTTAATATTTGTTGGGTTCAATCTGCTTACTGTGGAACACGGCACGCAATTAGCAAAACAGACGGGTATTACACGTCTGTCATGTCTACTATTTATTCTAGATAGATCTATTACAGGTATTTGTATAGCACCATCAATCAATAAGTCACTCTATGTACAGTGGCTTGCAAAAGTCTTCAACCCCCCCCACCCCTGGCTTTTTACCTATTTTGTTACATTACAGCCTTTAGTTCAATGTTTTTTTAATCTGAATTATATGTGACGGATCACAAAAAAAACTGATAATTGGCATGTCCGTATGTATTGTTATGAAGCCCATAAAAAGCTCTGGTGCCACCAATTACCTTCAGAAGTCACATAATTAGTGAAATGATGTCCACCTGTGTGCAATCTAAGTGTCACATGATCTGTCATTACATAGACACACTTTTCTGAAAGGCCCCAGAGGCTGCAACACCTAAGCAAGAGGCACCACTAACCAAACACCGCCATGAAGACCAAGGAACTCTCCAAACAAGTAAGGGACAATGTTGTGGAGAAGTACAAGTCAGGGTTAGGTTCAGGCCCGGATTTACTCCCTTTGCCGCCCCAAGGCCGGGCCCTTCAATGCCGCCCCTCCCACCACCAGAAAGAGCCCCCAGATATAATACGGTCAAAGACTGCAGACATGATACAAGAGATGGTCAGAGACTGCAATCATAGTACAGGAGATAGTCAGAGACGGCAGACATGATACAGGAGATGGTCAGAGACTGCAGTTCCTATGGACATTAGTAGATAATGGCCGATCGGCCCTCTCACCTGACCCAGCGATACAGCAATGGTTCCCCTGATCAGGAGTCAGCTCACTCTGAATTGCCCGTGGCGACTCCGCTGGGTAGCACCCAGATCTGTATTCCTGCAATGACTCCATTCCTTTCTCCGCCAGGGATGGAGCCAGGCTGTGTGGCTTTCCCTCTGGTGGTGCAGGGCAGCGGGGTTCTCTCTCTGATGGTGTTCCCTCAGCACTGCCCTCTCCCTCTGGAGCCCTGGGTGTACTTTCCTGGGTGTAGACCCCCCCAGGACAAACCACCCCCTTCCATTAGTACAGACCCTCCCCCCCAGGACAAACCCCTCACCATTAGTACAGACCCCCCAGGACAAACCCCCCTCCCTTCATTAGTACAGACCCCCCCAGGACAAACCCGCCTTCCTTAGTACAGACCCCCCCAGGACAAACCCACCCCACTCCCTTAGTATAGACCACCCCCAGGACAAACCCACCCCCCTCCCTTAGTACAGACCCCCCCAGGACAAACCCCCCTCCCTTAGTACAGACCCCCCAGGACAAACCCACCCCCCTCCCTTAGTACAGACCCCCCCAGGACAAACCCACCTCCCTTCATTAGTACAGACCCCCCCAGGACAAACCCACCTCCCTTCATTAGTACAGACCCCCCCAGGACAAACGCCCCTCTATTAGTACAACCCCCTCCATTAGTACAAACCCCCCCAGGTCTACCCCCCTCCATTAGTACAAACCCCCCCAGGACAACCCCCCTCCATTAGTACAAACCCCCCCAGGACAAACCACCCCTCCCTTCATTAGTACAGACCCCCCCAGGACAAACCACCCCTCCCTTCATTAGTACAGACCCCCCCAGGACAAACCCCCCTCCATTAGTACAAACCCCCCAGGTCAACCCCCACCCCCTCCGTTAGCACAGACCCCCCAAGGACAAACCGCCCCTCCCTTCATTAGTACAGACCCCCCCAGGACAAACCACCCCTCCCTTCATTAGTACAGACCCCCCCAGGACAAACCCCCTTCCATTAGTACAAACCCCCCCAGGAAAACCCCCTCTGCATTAGTACAAACCCCCCCAGGTCAACCCCCACCCCCTCTATTAGCACAGACCCCCCAAGGACAAACCGCCCCTCCCTTCATTAGTACAAACCCCCCAGGACAACCCCCCTCCATTAGTACAAACCCGCTAGGAAAAACCCCCTTCATTAGTACAAACCCCCCCGGACAACTCCCCCCCTTCACTAGTACAGACATCCCAGGACAACCCCCCTCCATTAGTACAGACCCCCACCAGGACAAACCCCCCTTCACTAGTACAGACATCCCAGGACAACCCCCCTCCATTAGTACAAACCCCCCAGGACAACCCCCCTCCATTAGTACAAACCCCCCAGGACAACCCCCCTCCATTAGTACAAACCCCCCCAGACAACCCCCCCTTTCACTAGTACAGACATCCCAGGACAACCCCCCCTCCCTTAGTACAACCCCCCCAGGACAAACCCCCCCTTCACTAGTACAGACATCCCAGGACAACCCCCCCTCCATTAGTACAACCCCCCCAGGACAAACCCCCCCTTCACTAGTACAGACCCCCCAGGACAACCCCCCCTTCACTAGTACAGACCCCCCAGGACAACCCCCCTTCACTAGTACAGACCCCCCAGGACAACCCCCCCTTCACTAGTACAGACCCCCCAGGACAAACCCCCCCTTCACTAGTACAGACCCCCCAGGACAACCCCCACTTCACTAGTACAGACCCCACCAGGACAACCCCCACTTCACTAGTACAGACCCCACCAGGACAACCTCCCCTCCAAGTGTGTACAACAGAACAGATGGAGACAGGCACAGGCTTGGGCGGGAGTGAGAGACGGAGGAGAACTCGCCCCCCCCCCACGCCGCCGCCGCACAGAGGCCAGCCGCTCCGATATTTGGCGGCTGCTCTCCTTCTCTGACAGGAGGAGGGAGGGGGGACGGGCTTGAGCAGCGAAAAACACAGCGGTGGCGGCGGTGACCTGCGGAGGGAGCCGTCTCAGTCTGTACACAGAGAGGAGGAGGAGGGAGAGGAGCACTCTAGCGCTTCAGCGCCCCCACCTCTCTGGCGCCCAGGTGCACTGCATGCTGATGTTAGTGTGCGGCGCCGCCCCTGTACCCCTGCCGCCCCGAGGCCTGGCCTCGGTGGCCTTGTGGGAAATCCGGCCCTGGTTAGGTTATAAAAAAATATCCAAATCTTTGATGATCCCTAGGAGCACCATCAAATCTATCATAACCAAATGGAAAGAACATGGTACAACAGCAAACCTGCCAAGAGACGGCCACACACCAAAACTCACGGACCGGGCAAGGAGGGCATTAATCAGAGAGGAGCACAGAGACCTAAGGTAACCCTGGAGGAGCTGCAGAGTTCCACAGCAGAGACTGGAGTATCTGTACATAGGACGACAATAAGCCGTACTCTCCATAGAGTTGGGCTTTATGGCAGAGTGGCCAGAAGAAAGACATTACTTTCAGCAAAAAACAAAATGTCACGTTTTAAGTTTGCAAAAAGGCATGTGAGAGACTCACAAAATGTATAGAGGAAGGTGCTCTGGTCTGATGAGACAAAATTGAACCTTTTGGTCATCAAAGAAAACGCTATGTCTGGCGCAAACCCAACACATCACATCACCCAAAGAACACCATCCCCACTGTGAAACATGGTGGTTGCAGCATCATGCTGTGGGGATGTTTTTCAGCAGTTGGGACTGGGAAACTGGTCAGAGTTGAGGGAAAGATGGATGGGGCTAAATACAGGGATATTCTTGAGCAAAACCTGTAGCACTCTGTGTGTGATTTGAGGCTAGGACGGAGGTTCACCTTCCAGCAGGACACTCACCCCAAACACACTGCTAAAGCAACACTTGAGTGGTTTAAGGGGAAACATGTAAATGTGTTGAAATGGCCTAGTCAAAGCCCAGACCTCAATCCAATAGAAAATCTGTGGTCAGACTTAAAGATTGCTGTTCACAAATGCAAACCATCCAACTTGAAGGAGCTGGAGCAGTTTTGCAAGGAGGAATGGGCAAAAATCCCAGTGGTAAGATGTGGCAAGTCATAGAGACTTATCCACAGTGACTTGGAGCTGTGATAGCCGCAAAAGGTGGCTCTACAAAGTATTGAATAGTTATGCACATTGACTTTTTCTGTTATTTTGTCCTATTTATTGTTTGCTTCACAATAGAAAAAACATCTTCAAAGTTGTGGGGATGTTCTATAAATTAAATGATGCAAATCCTCAAACAATCCATGGTAATTCCAGGTTGTGAGGCAACAAAACACGAAAAATGCCAAGGGGGGTGAATACTTTTGCAAGGCACTATATAAATAAAACCAAAAGTATTGGGACGCCTGCCTTTACACACACATGAACTTTAATGACATCCCAGTCTTAGTCCGTAGGGTTCAATATTGAGTTGGCTCCGCCCTTTGCAGCTATAACAGCTTCAACTCTTCTGGGAAGGCCGTCCACAAGGTTTAGGAGTGTGTCTATGGGAATGTTTGACCATTCTTCCAGAAGAGCATTTGTGAGGTCAGGCACTGATGTTGGACGAGAAGGCCTGGCTCGCAGTCTCCGCACGAATTCATCCCAAAAGTGTTCTATCAAGTTGAGGTCAGGACTCTGTGCAGGCCAGTCAACTTCCTCCACCAAAAAAACTTGCTCATCCATGTCTTTATGGACCTTGCTTTGTGGTCCAAATCAATTGGTGGAGGGGGGATTATGGTGTGGGGTTGTTTTTCAGGGGTTGGGCTTGGCCCCTTAGTTCCAGTGAAGGGAACTCTTAAGACATCAGCATACCAATTTTTTCTGTACAATTTCATGCTGACCTCAACCCGATAGAACACCTTTGGGATGAATTAGAGTGGAGACTGCGAGCCAGGCCTTCTCATCCAAGATCAGCGTCTGACCTCACAAATGCGCTTCTGGAAGAATGGTCAAACATTCCTATAGACACACTCCTAAACCTTGTGGACGGCCTTCCCAGAAGAGTTGAAGCTGTTATAGCTGCAAAGGGTGGGCCAACTCAATATTGACAATATTGGGGACCAGTGACACTAATACAGTGCTAAAAATATGCACTGTAACTGTACTAATGACACTGGCAGGGAAGGGGTTAACATCTACCAGCAATCAAAGGGCCCAATGTATGCCCAGGTTGTGCTTACTCACTGTGGGGGAGGTGCTTTGACTAGGGAAAGGCAAAGATCCCTGTTCCTGCTTTGCAGAGACACAGAATCGGTACCTTCCCTTTTTGACAGAACGACAATCTGCTTAGTTTACAGTGGCGGCTGGTGCTCAACAATTTTGGGGGGGGGCGCAAACAAACTGCAAAATACTGAAAAAAAAAAAAACATCAATGGCAGCCTCACTGTACCATCAAACGCAGCCATTGTGCCCATCGAACGCTGCCACTGTGCCCATCAAACGCTGCCACTGTGCCATCAAACGCTGCCACTGTGCCATCAAACACAGCCACTGTGCCCATCAAATGCAGCCACTGTGCCCATCAAACGCAGCCACTGTGCCCATCAAATGAAAAACAACAGATCTCAAAAAGACGCTCGGTCCACTTCAGCCCCGGAAGATTTGGCTGCTGAATGACCAGGCCCTTTTTTTGCGAAACGGCGCTGCGTCATTTTAACTGACAATTGCGCGGTCGTGTGACGTTGTACCCAAACAAAATTGACTTCCTTTTTTACCCACAAATAGAGCTTTCTTTTGGTGGTATTTGATCGTCTTTGCGGTTTTTATTTTTTGCGCTATAAACAAAAAAAGAGCGAGAATTTTGAAAAAAACACAATATTTTATACTTTTTGCTATAATAAATATCCCCATTTTTTTTTTTTTTTTAAAGCATGTTTTTTTCTCAGTTTGTATCCTTGTATCCTTCTACAAATTTTTGGTAAAAAAAATTGCAATAAGCGTATATTGATTGGTTTGCACATAAGTTATAGCGTCTACAAAATAGGGGATAGTTTTATAGCATTTTTATATTATTTTTTTTATTTACTAGTAATGGCAGCGATCTGCGATTTTTATCATGACTGCGACATTATGGCGGACACATCGTACACTTTTGATGCATTTTTGGGACCATTGTCATTTATACAGCGATCAATGCTATAAAAATGCACTGATTACTATAAAAATATCACTGGCAGGGAAGGGGTTAACACTAGGGGGCGAGCAAGGGGTTAACTGTGTTCCCTAGTGTGTGTTTCTAACTGTAGGGGGAGGGGACTGACCTAGGGGAGATGACAGATCGTGGTTCCTGGCTATTAGGAACTCACAATCTGTCACTCCTCACAGAACAGGGATTTGTGTGTTTACACACACGCTTCCCTGTTCTGCCTCTCGTGCCCGCGATCGCGCGGTCATTGCGACTGTCGGCCACGAGCATCGCCCCCCCCCCCCCCCCGCAGTGCAGCAGGCGTGTGCGCGCGCCCCCAACAACACGCACGCGATTGCTGTCCCGATCCTGCGAGCCGACGTATAGCTACGACGGCTCTCGGGATCGTATAATGGCGGCGGCTGGTCGGCAAGCGGTTAAGTGGTTAAGGGGGGTAAACCTTTTCGGAGCTGAAGTGGTTAAAAGATAAAACGAAACAGTAGTGAGGTTTAGGATGCAGTGACGGGATCTCTTTAAGAGCAATTTCTACCTTGCCCCCCCCCCCCCAAAGAGCAGCGTGTGAATTCATCCCGTCTCCTCGGTGTGCTATAGATAGATTTCCCATCTATTCCACGTTGGCCTAATATTGAATTTTTGATGTGTAATTATGAGGCCCATGGCGGAGCGTGGAGGATCTGCGCGGTATAGAGCCATTTAACCTGGTCTTCTTGGCGTTTGTATCCGCGGGCCTTGATGAATGGTCCATCATTTTAGCGGTGAACGGAGCGGGAAGTCATTTAGCTGCGTCTTCCTACCTGCTACGCGGGGCCGGAACATTTTGACTTACTTGATCTCCCAAGAGAATCGCGCCGGGTGATGGTTTTATTAGAAAGGTGCCGATTAATGATTTTAATTTTTTACTTTTCACACCCTAATAAGTGGCGAGATGGGAATATAAAACCCACCAAAGCCTGACATAAATTCTCAGCAAATGTTCAAACTTTTGTGAGTGAAAAATGCCAGCCAACTTCTTTTCATGCCGTTGCGTTGAAATATTACGCTGCTTGGGAAATTTAATCCAAGTCGTTTCTTAGAACTTTTAGATTTTTTTTTTTTCCTCCAAGGTTGGAAATATCAGTTGCTGAGATAACGAAATATCCGCTTAATTGCACAGATGATGAACTGGAATATTTTCCTTTGCCTGTAATGCCGAAGCTGACCCAGAAAACATTGCAACTTTGTTAACCGCTTGCCGACCGTATATTGTGTATATACAGCAGCAGGGCGGTTCTCCTGTGCATTTGCCGGTCTGGCCTGCTCGCTCCCAGTGTGAATAGACACCGCGGGAGCCAATCAGCGGGTCTGGAGGACTCGATGTCTGCCGGGATCCACTGATCGGCATCGCATCTATCCCATCGCACATATACTGTGTTAGGGCCGGCGCTCTGCGCCAAATCACGTACCTAGTATGTGATCCTGCACTTTTCGGTCTGGGGCGCACACGCTGACACGCTGACTGCTGTCAGCTGCTGCTGACTCACTTCCGCTGTGATTGGATACAGTGGAAGCCAATCAGCGAGTCTGGCAGACTCGATGTCCACCGGGACCCACTGATCGTTCGGGACAGAAGCAGAACGGCATCACATATATCCCATCAGTGGGGGGTGGCTGCTTTGTGTTATTCAGCTCACAGTTGGGCTCTTTACTGCTACCTCTGGCTGCTTCCTGCATGTGCACCCCTCGTGTGTGGGGAGCTGTGTGTGTACAGGTGTGTGTGTGGGGGGGGGGGGGGGTGGGGAGCTGAGTGTGTACAGGTGTGTGTGTGGTTGGGGGGGCAAGTGAGTGTGTACAGGTGTGTGTGTGTGGGGGGGAAGCAGCTGAGTGTGTACAGGTGTGTGTGGTTGAGGGGGCAAATGAGTGTGTACAGGTGTGTTTGTGTGGGGGTAGCTGAGTGTGTACAGGTGTGTGGGGGGGGGGGGCAGCTGAGTGTGTACAGGTGTGTGTGTGGGGGGGGGGCTGAGTGTGTACAGGTGTGTGTGTGGGGGGGCAGTTGAGTGTGTACAGGTGTGTGTGGGTGGGCAGCTTAGTGTGTACAGGTGTGTGTGGGTGGGCAGCTGAGTGTGTACAGGTGTGTGTGTGGGGGGGGGGGGCTGAGTGTGTACAGGTGTGTGTGGGGGGGGGCAGTTGAGTGTGTACAGGTGTGTGTGGGTGGGCAGCTGAGTGTGTACAGGTGTGTGTGGGGGGGCAGCTGAGTGTGTACAGGTGTGTGTGGGTGGGCAGCTGAGTGTGTACAGGTGGGTGTGTGGGGGGGGGGCTGAGTGTGTACAGGTGTGTGTGTTGGGGGGCAGTTGAGTGTGTACAGGTGTGTGTGTGGGGGGGAGCTGAGTGTGTACAGGTGTGTGTGGGGGGGCAGCTGGGTGTGTACAGGTGTGGGGGGGGGCAGCTGAGTGTGTACAGTTGTGTGTGTGTGTGTGTGGGGGGGCAACTGAGTGTGTACAGGTGTGTGTGTGTTTGGGGGAGCTGAGTGTGTAAGCTGTGTGTGTGGGGGGGAGCTGAGTGTGTACAGGTATGTGTGTGGGGGGGAGCTAAGTGTGTACAGATGTGTGTGGGGGGAGCTGAGTGTGTACAGGTGTGTGTGGGGGGGGCTGAGTTTGTACAGGTGTGTGGGGGGGGAGCTGAGTGTGTACAGGTATGTGTTTGTGGGGGGAGCTGAGTGTGTACAGGTGTGTGTGTGTGTGGGGGGGGGGTTAGTGTGTACAGGTATGTGTGTGGGGGGGGAGCTGAGTGTGTACAGGTGTGTGTGTGGGCTGAGTTTGTACAGGTGTGTGTGGGGGGGGGAGCTGAGTGTGTACAGGTGTGTGTGGGGGGGGCAGCTGAGTGTGTACAGGTATGTGTGCGGGGGGGAGCTAAGTGTGTACAGGTGTGTGGGGGGAGCTGAGAGTGTACAGGTGTGTGTGGGGGGGCTGAGTGTGTACAGGTGTGTGTGTGGGGGGGGGCTGAGTGTGTACAGGTGTGTGTGGGTGGGGGGGCAGCTGAGTGTGTACAGTTGTGTGTGTGGGGGAGCTGAGTGTGTACAGGTGTGTGTGTGTGTGTGGGGGGCAGCTGAGTGTGTACAGTTGTGTGTGTGGGGGGGGCAGCTGAGTGTGTACAGGTGTGTGTGTGGGGGGGGCAGCTGAGTGTGTACAGTTGTGTGTGTGTGGGGGGGGGGCAGCTGAGTGTGTACAGGTGTGTGTGGGGGGGCAGCTGAGTGTGTAATGGTGTGTGTGGGGGGGGGGCAGCTGAGTGTGTACAGGTGTGTGTGTGGGTGGGCAGCTGAGTGTGTACAGGTGTGTGTGTGGGGGGGGAGCTGAGTGTGTACAGGTGTGTGTGGGGGGGCAGCTGAGTGTGTACAGTTGTGTGTGTGGGGGAGCTGAGTGTGTACAGGTGTGTGTGTGGGGGCAGCTGAGTGTGTAATGGTGCGTTTGTGTGTGGGGGGGGGCAGCTGAGTGTGTACAGGTGTGTGTGGGTGGGCAGCTGAGTGTGTACAGGTGTGTGTGTGTGGGGGGCAAGCTGAGTGTGTACAGGTGTGTGTGTGGGGGGGGGGCAGCTGAGTGTGTACAGGTGTGTGGGGGGGGCAGCTGAGTGTGTACAGGTATGTGTGTGGGGGGGAGCTGAGTGTGTACAGGTGTGCGTGGGGGGAGCAGCTGAGTGTGTACAGGTGTGTGTGGGGGCTGAGTTTGTACAGGTTTGTGTGTGGGGGGGGAGCTGAGTGTGTACAGGTGTGTGTGGGAGGGGACTGAGTGTGTACAGGTGTGTGTGGGGGGGCTGAGTGTGTACAGGTGTGTGTGTGGGGGGGAGCTCAGTGTGTACAGGTGTGTGTGTGTGTGGGGGAGCTGAGTGTGTACAGGTGTGTGTGGGGGGAGCTGAGTGTGTACAGGTGTGTGTGTGGGGGGGAGCTGAGTGTGTACAGGTGTGTGTGTGGGGGGGCTGAGTGTGTACAGGTGTGTGTGTGGAGGGGAGCTGAGTGTGTACATGTGTGTGTGTGGGGGGAGCTGAGTGTTTACAGGTGTATGTGGGGGGGAGCTGAGTGTGTACAGGTGTGTGTGTGGGGGGCTGAGTGTGTACAGGTGTGTGGGGGGGGGCTGAGTGTGTACAGGTGTGTGTGTGTGTGTGTGTGTGTGTGTGTGTGTGTGGAGAGCTGAGTGTGTACAGGTGTGTGTGTGGGGGGGGGCTGAGTGTGTACAGGTGTGTGTGGGTGGGCAGTTGAGTGTGTACAGGTGTGTGTGTGTGGGGGGGAGTTGAGTGTGTACAGGTGTGTGTGGGGGGGCAGCTGAGTGTGTACAGGTGTGTGTGGGGGGGCAGCTGAGTGTGTACAGGTATATGTGTGGGGGGGAGCTGAGTGTGTACAGGTGTGTGTGTGGGGGAGCAGCTGAGTGTGTACAGGTGTGTGTGGGGGGCAGCTGAGTGTGTAATGGTGTGTGTGGGGGGGGCCGCTGAGTGTGTACAGGTGTGTGTGTGGGTGGGCAGCTGAGTGTGTACAGGTGTGTGTGTGTGGGGGGGGAGCTGAGTGTGTACAGGTGTGTGTGGGGGGGGCAGCTGAGTGTGTACAGTTGTGTGTGTGGGGGAGCTGAGTGTGTACAGGTGTGTGTGTGGGGGGGGGCAGCTGAGTGTGTACAGTTGTGTGTGTGTGGGGGGGGGGAACTGAGTGTGTACAGGTGTGTGTGTGGGGGGGGCAGCTGAGTGTGTAATGGTGCGTGTGTGTGTGGGGGGGGCAGCTGAGTGTGTACAGGTGTGTGTGGGTGGGCAGCTGAGTGTGTACAGGTGTGTGTGTGTGGGGGGGGAGCTGAATGTGTACAGGTGTGTGTGTGTGGGGGGGCAGCTGAGTGTGTACAGGTGTGTGTGTGGGGGGGCTGAGTGTGTACAGGTATGTGTGTGGGGGGGAGCTGAGTGTGTACAGGTGTGCGTGTGGGGGAGCAGCTGAGTGTGTACAGGTGTGTGTGGGGGGCTGAGTTTGTACAGGTTTGTGTGTGTGGGGGGGAGCTGAGTGTGTACAGGTGTGTGTGGGAGGGGGCTGAGTGTGTACAGGTGTGTGTGGGGGGGGCTGAGTGTGTACAGGTGTGTGTGTGGGGGGGAGCTCAGTGTGTACAAGTGTGTGTGTGTGGGGGAGCTGAGTGTGTACAGGTGTGTGTGGGGGGAGCTGAGTGTATACAGGTGTGTGTGTGGGGGGGAGCTGAGTGTGTACAGGTGTGTGTGTGTGGGGGGGGCTGAGTGTGTACAGGTGTGTGTGTGGGGGGGGAGCTGAGTGTGTACAGGTGTGTGTGTGTGTGGGGGGGAGCTGAGTGTGTACAGGTGTGTGTGGGGGGGAGCTGAGTGTGTACAGGTGTGTGTGTGGGGGGCTGAGTGTGTACAGGTGTGTGTGTGGGGGGCTGAGTGTGTACAGGTGTGTGTGTGTGTGTGTGTGGAGAGCTGAGTGTGTACAGGTGTGTGTGTGGGGGGGGGCTGAGTGTGTACAGGTGTGTGTGTGTGGGGGGGGGGGCTGAGTGTGTACAGGTGTGTGTGTGGGGGGAGGGAGCTGAGTGTGTACAGGTGTGTGTGTGGGGGCAGCTAAGTATGTAATGGTGTGTGTGGGGGGGCAGCTGAGTGTGTACAGGTGTGTGTGGGTGGGCAGCTGAGTGTGTACAGGTGTGTGTGTGTGGGGGGGAGCTGAGTGTGTACAGGTGTGTGTGGGGGGGCAGCTGAGTGTGTACAGGTGTGTGTGGGGGGGCAGCTGAGTGTGTACAGGTATGTGTGTGGGGGGGAGCTGAGTGTGTACAGGTGTGTGTGGGGGGCTGAGTTTGTACAGGTTTGTGTGTGTGGGGGGGAGCTGAGTGTGTACAGGTGTGTGTGTGGGGGGGAGCTGAGTGTGTACAGGTGTGTGTGGGAGGGGACTGAGTGTATACAGGTGTGGGGGGGGCTGAGTGTGTACAGGTGTGTGGGGGGGGAGCTGAGTGTGTACAGGTGTGTGTGTGTGTGGGGGGGGGGAGCTGAGTTTGTACAGGTGTGTATGGGGGGAGCTGAGTGTGTACAGGTGTGTGTGTGTGGGGGGAGCTGAGTGTGTACAGGTGTGTGTGTGTGGGGGGGGAGCTTAGTGTGTACAGGTGTGTGTGTGTGGGGGGGGGCTGAGTGTGTACAAGTGTGTGTGTGGTGGGGGAGCTGAGTGTGTACAGGTGTGTGGGGGGGGGCAGCTGAGTGTGTACAGGTGTGTGTGGGGGGGCAGCTGAGTGTGTACATGTATGTGTGTGGGGGGAGCTGAGTGTGTACAGGTGTGTGTGTGGGGGAGCAGCTGAGTGTGTACAGGTGTGTGTGGGGGGCTGAGTTTGTACAGGTTTGTGTGTGTGGGGGGGAGCTGAGTGTGTACAGGTGTGTGTGTGGGGGGGGGAGCTGAGTGTGTACAGGTGTGTGTGGGAGGGGACTGAGTGTATACAGGTGTGTGTGTGTGGGGGGGGGCTGAGTGTGTACAGATGTGTGTGGGGGGAGCTGAGTGTGTACAGGTGTGTGTGTGTGTGTGGGTGGGAGCTGAGTTTGTACAGGTGTGTATGGGGGGAGCTGAGTGTGTACAGGTGTGTGTGTGTGGGGGAGCTGAGTGTGTACAGGTGTGTGTGTGTGTGGGGGGAGCTGAGTGTGTACAGGTGTGTGTGGGGGGGGGCTGAGTGTGCACAGGTGTGTGTGTGGTGGGGGAGCTGAGTGTGTACAGGTGTGTGTGGGGGGGGGAGCTGAGTTTGTACAGGTGTGTGTGTGGGGGGGAGCTGAGTGTGTACAGATGTGTGTGTGTGTGGGGGAGCTGAGTGTGTACAGGTGTGTGTGTGGGGGGGGGAGCTGAGTGTGTACAGATGTGTCCGTGTGTGGGGGGGAGCTAGGTGTGTACAGGTGTGTGTGGGGGGGGGCTGAGTGTGTACAGGTGTGTGTGGTGGGGGAGCTGAGTGTGTACAGGTGTGTGTGTGTGGGGGGGAGCTGAGTGTGTACAGATGTGTGTGTGTGTGGGGGGGGAGCTGAGTGTGTACAGGTGTGTGTGGGGGGGGGGGCTGAGTGTGTACAGGTGTGTGTGAGGGGGGGGCTGAGTGTGTACAGGTGTGTGTGTGTGTGTGGAGAGCTGAGTGTGTACAGGTGTGTGTGTGGGGGGGGGGCTGAGTGTGTACAGGTGTGTGTGTGTGGGGGGAGCTGAGTGTGTACAGGTGTGTGTGGGGGGGGAGCTGAGTGTGTACAGGTGTGTGTGTGGGGGCAGCTGAGTATGTAATGGTGTGTGTGTGTGGGGGGAGGCAGCTGAGTGTGTACAGGTGTGTGTGGGTGGGCAGCTGAGTGTGTACAGGTGTGTGTGTGGGTGGGCAGCTGAGTGTGTACAGGTGTGTGTGTGGGGGGGCAGCTGAGTGTGTACAGGTGTGTGTGGGGGGGAGCTGAGTGTGTACAGGTGTGTGTGTGGGGGGGGGCAGCTGAGTGTGTACAGGTGTGTGTGTGGGGGGCTGAGTGTGTACAGGTGTGTGTGGGGGGGGGCTGAGTGTGTACAGGTGTGTGTGTGTGTGTGGAGAGCTGAGTGTGTACAGGTGTGTGTGTGGGGGGGCTGAGTGTGTACAGGTGTGTGTGTGGGGGGAGCTGAGTGTGTACAGATGTGTGTGTGTGTGGGGGGGAGCTGAGTGTGTACAGGTGTGTGTGTGGGGGCAGCTGAGTATGTAATGGTGTGTGTGTGGGGGGGCAGCTGAGTGTGTACAGGTGTGTGTGGGTGGGCAGTTGAGTGTGTACAGGTGTGTGTGTGGGGGGGGAGCTGAGTGTGTACAGGTGTGTGAGGGGGGCAGCTGAGTGTGTACAGGTGTGTGTGGGGGGCCAGCTGAGGGTGTACAGGTATGTGTGTGGGGGGGAGCTGAGTGTGTACAGGTGTGTGTGGGGGGCTGAGTTTGTACAGGTTTGTGTGTGTGGGGGGGAGCTGAGTGTGTACAGGTGTGTGTGTGTGGGGGGAGCTGAGTGTGTACAGGTGTGTGTGGGAGGGGACTGAGTGTATACAGGTGTGTGTGTGGGGGGGCTGAGTGTTTACAGGTGTGTGGGGGGGGAGCTGAGTGTGTACAGGTGTGTGTGTGTGTGGGGGGAGCTGAGTTTGTACAGGTGTGTATGGGGGGAGCTGAGTGTGTACAGGTGTGTGTGTGTGGGGGGAGCTGAGTGTGTACAGGTGTGTGTGTGTGTGTGGAAGCTGAGTGTGTACAGGTGTGTGTGTGTGGGGGGGGGGGGGGCTGAGTGTGTACAGGTGTGTGTGTGTGTGGGGGGGGGCTGAGTGTGTACAGGTGTGTGTGGGGGGGGGGGCTGAGTGTGTACAGGTGTGTGTGTGGTGGGGGAGCTGAGTGTGTACAGGTGTGTGTGGGGGGGGCAGCTGAGTGTGTACAGGTGTGTGTGGGGGGGCAGCTGAGTGTGTACAGGTATGTGTGTGGGGTGAGCTGAGTGTGTACAGGTGTGTGTGGGGGGGAGCAGCTGAGTGTGTACAGGTGTGTGTGGGGGGCTGAGTTTGTACAGGTTTGTGTGTGTGGGGGAGCTGAGTGTGTACAGGTGTGTGTGTGGGGGGGAGCTGAGTGTGTAGAGGTGTGTGTGGGAGGGGACTGAGTGTATACAGGTGTGTGTGGGGGGGGCTTAGTGTGTACAGGTGTGTGGGGGGGGAGCTGAGTGTGTACAGGTGTGTGTGTGTGGGGGGGGGAGCTGAGTTTGTACAGTTGTGTATGGGGGGAGCTGAGTGTGTACAGGTGTGTGTGTGTGGGGGGAGCTGAGTGTGTACAGGTGTGTGTGTGTGTGTGTGTGGAAGCTGAGTGTGTACAGGTGTGTGTGTGTGTGGGGGGGCTGAGTGTGTACAGGTGTGTGTGTGGGGGGGGGGCTGAGTGTGTACAGGTGTGTGTGTGGTGGGGGAGCTGAGTGTGTACAGGTGTGTGTGGGGGGGGGCAGCTGAGTGTGTACAGGTGTGTGTGGGGGGGCAGCTGAGTGTGTAAAGGTATGTGTGTGGGGTGAGCTGAGTGTGTACAGGTGTGTGTGGGGGGGAGCAGCTGAGTGTGTACAGGTGTGTGTGGGGGGCTGAGTTTGTACAGGTTTGTGTGTGTGTGGGGGAGCTGAGTGTGTACAGGTGTGTGTGTGGGGGGGAGCTGAGTGTGTACAGGTGTGTGTGAGGGGGGGGCTGAGTGTGTACAGGTGTGTGTGTGTGTGTGGAGAGCTGAGTGTGTACAGGTGTGTGTGTGGGGGGGGGGCTGAGTGTGTACAGGTGTGTGTGTGTGGGGGGAGCTGAGTGTGTACAGGTGTGTGTGGGGGGGGAGCTGAGTGTGTACAGGTGTGTGTGTGGGGGCAGCTGAGTATGTAATGGTGTGTGTGTGTGTGGGGAGGCAGCTGAGTGTGTACAGGTGTGTGTGGGTGGGCAGCTGAGTGTGTACAGGTGTGTGTGTGGGTGGGCAGCTGAGTGTGTACAGGTGTGTGTGTGGGGGGGCAGCTGAGTGTGTACAGGTGTGTGTGGGGGGGAGCTGAGTGTGTACAGGTGTGTGTGTGTGGGGGGGCAGCTGAGTGTGTACAGGTGTGTGTGTGGGGGGCTGAGTGTGTACAGGTGTGTGTGGGGGGGGCTGAGTGTGTACAGGTGTGTGTGTGTGTGTGGAGAGCTGAGTGTGTACAGGTGTGTGTGTGGGGGGGCTGAGTGTGTACAGGTGTGTGTGTGGGGGGAGCTGAGTGTGTACAGATGTGTGTGTGTGTGGGGGGGAGCTGAGTGTGTACAGGTGTGTGTGTGGGGGCAGCTGAGTATGTAATGGTGTGTGTGTGGGGGGGGCAGCTGAGTGTGTACAGGTGTGTGTGGGTGGGCAGTTGAGTGTGTACAGGTGTGTGTGTGGGGGGGGAGCTGAGTGTGTACAGGTGTGTGAGGGGGGCAGCTGAGTGTGTACAGGTGTGTGTGGGGGGCCAGCTGAGGGTGTACAGGTATGTGTGTGGGGGGGAGCTGAGTGTGTACAGGTGTGTGTGGGGGGCTGAGTTTGTACAGGTTTGTGTGTGTGGGGGGGAGCTGAGTGTGTACAGGTGTGTGTGTGTGGGGGGAGCTGAGTGTGTACAGGTGTGTGTGGGAGGGGACTGAGTGTATACAGGTGTGTGTGTGGGGGGGCTGAGTGTTTACAGGTGTGTGGGGGGGGAGCTGAGTGTGTACAGGTGTGTGTGTGTGTGGGGGGAGCTGAGTTTGTACAGGTGTGTATGGGGGGAGCTGAGTGTGTACAGGTGTGTGTGTGTGGGGGGAGCTGAGTGTGTACAGGTGTGTGTGTGTGTGTGGAAGCTGAGTGTGTACAGGTGTGTGTGTGTGGGGGGGGGGGCTGAGTGTGTACAGGTGTGTGTGTGTGTGGGGGGGGGCTGAGTGTGTACAGGTGTGTGTGGGGGGGGGGCTGAGTGTGTACAGGTGTGTGTGTGGTGGGGGAGCTGAGTGTGTACAGGTGTGTGTGGGGGGGGCAGCTGAGTGTGTACAGGTGTGTGTGGGGGGGCAGCTGAGTGTGTACAGGTATGTGTGTGGGGTGAGCTGAGTGTGTACAGGTGTGTGTGGGGGGGAGCAGCTGAGTGTGTACAGGTGTGTGTGGGGGGCTGAGTTTGTACAGGTTTGTGTGTGTGGGGGAGCTGAGTGTGTACAGGTGTGTGTGTGGGGGGGAGCTGAGTGTGTAGAGGTGTGTGTGGGAGGGGACTGAGTGTATACAGGTGTGTGTGGGGGGGGGCTTAGTGTGTACAGGTGTGTGGGGGGGGAGCTGAGTGTGTACAGGTGTGTGTGTGTGTGGGGGGGAGCTGAGTTTGTACAGTTGTGTATGGGGGGAGCTGAGTGTGTACAGGTGTGTGTGTGTGGGGGGAGCTGAGTGTGTACAGGTGTGTGTGTGTGTGTGTGTGGAAGCTGAGTGTGTACAGGTGTGTGTGTGTGTGGGGGGGCTGAGTGTGTACAGGTGTGTGTGTGGGGGGGGGGCTGAGTGTGTACAGGTGTGTGTGTGGTGGGGGAGCTGAGTGTGTACAGGTGTGTGTGGGGGGGGGCAGCTGAGTGTGTACAGGTGTGTGTGGGGGGGCAGCTGAGTGTGTAAAGGTATGTGTGTGGGGTGAGCTGAGTGTGTACAGGTGTGTGTGGGGGGGAGCAGCTGAGTGTGTACAGGTGTGTGTGGGGGGCTGAGTTTGTACAGGTTTGTGTGTGTGTGGGGGAGCTGAGTGTGTACAGGTGTGTGTGTGTGGGGGGGAGCTGAGTGTGTAGAGGTGTGTGTGGGAGGGGACTGAGTGTATACAGGTGTGTGTGGGGGGGGGCTGAGTGTGTACAGGTGTGTGGGGGGGAGCTGAGTGTGTACAGGTGTGTGTGTGTGTGTGGGGGGGGAGCTGAGTTTGTACAGGTGTGTATGGGGGGAGCTGAGTGTGTACAGGTGTGTGTGTGTGGGGGGAGCTGAGTGTGTACAGGTGTGTGTGTGTGTGTGGGGAGCTGAGTGTGTACAGGTGTGTGTGTGTGGGGGGGGGCTGAGTGTGTACAGGTGTGTGTGTGGTGGGGGAGCTGTGTGTGTACAGGTGTGTGTGTGTGGGGGGGAGCTGAGTTTGTACAGGTGTGTGTGTGGGGGGGAGCTGAGTGTGTACAGGTGTGTGTGTGGGGGGGAGCTGAGTGTGTACAGATGTGTGTGTGTGTGGGGGGGGGCTGAGTGTGTACAGGTGTGTGTGGGGGGGGGGCTGAGTGTGTACAGGTGTGTGTGTGGTGGGGGAGCTGAGTGTGTACAGGTGTGTGTGGGGGGGGCAGCTGAGTGTGTACAGGTGTGTGTGGGGGGGCAGCTGAGTGTGTACAGGTATGTGTGTGGGGTGAGCTGAGTGTGTACAGGTGTGTGTGGGGGGGAGCAGCTGAGTGTGTACAGGTGTGTGTGGGGGGCTGAGTTTGTACAGGTTTGTGTGTGTGGGGGAGCTGAGTGTGTACAGGTGTGTGTGTGGGGGGGAGCTGAGTGTGTAGAGGTGTGTGTGGGAGGGGACTGAGTGTATACAGGTGTGTGTGGGGGGGGGCTTAGTGTGTACAGGTGTGTGGGGGGGGAGCTGAGTGTGTACAGGTGTGTGTGTGTGTGGGGGGGAGCTGAGTTTGTACAGTTGTGTATGGGGGGAGCTGAGTGTGTACAGGTGTGTGTGTGTGGGGGGAGCTGAGTGTGTACAGGTGTGTGTGTGTGTGTGTGTGGAAGCTGAGTGTGTACAGGTGTGTGTGTGTGTGGGGGGGCTGAGTGTGTACAGGTGTGTGTGTGGGGGGGGGGGCTGAGTGTGTACAGGTGTGTGTGTGGTGGGGGAGCTGAGTGTGTACAGGTGTGTGTGGGGGGGGGGCAGCTGAGTGTGTACAGGTGTGTGTGGGGGGGCAGCTGAGTGTGTAAAGGTATGTGTGTGGGGTGAGCTGAGTGTGTACAGGTGTGTGTGGGGGGGAGCAGCTGAGTGTGTACAGGTGTGTGTGGGGGGCTGAGTTTGTACAGGTTTGTGTGTGTGTGGGGGAGCTGAGTGTGTACAGGTGTGTGTGTGTGGGGGGGAGCTGAGTGTGTAGAGGTGTGTGTGGGAGGGGACTGAGTGTATACAGGTGTGTGTGGGGGGGGCTGAGTGTGTACAGGTGTGTGGGGGGGAGCTGAGTGTGTACAGGTGTGTGTGTGTGTGTGGGGGGGGAGCTGAGTTTGTACAGGTGTGTATGGGGGGAGCTGAGTGTGTACAGGTGTGTGTGTGTGGGGGGAGCTGAGTGTGTACAGGTGTGTGTGTGTGTGTGGGGAGCTGAGTGTGTACAGGTGTGTGTGTGTGGGTGGGGGCTGAGTGTGTACAGGTGTGTGTGTGGTGGGGGAGCTGTGTGTGTACAGGTGTGTGTGTGTGGGGGGGAGCTGAGTTTGTACAGGTGTGTGTGTGGGGGGGAGCTGAGTGTGTACAGGTGTGTGTGTGGGGGGGAGCTGAGTGTGTACAGATGTGTGTGTGTGTGGGGGGAGCTGAGTGTGTACAGGTGTGTGTGGGGGGGGAGCTGAGTGTGTACAGGTGTGTGTGTGGGTGCAGCTGAGTGTGTACAGGTGTGTGTGTGGGGGGGAGCTGAGTGTGTACAGGTGTGTGTGGGGGGGCAGCTGAGTGTGTACAGGTGTGTGTGGGGGGGCAGCTGAATGTGTACAGGTGTGTGTGGGGGGGCAGCTGAATGTGTACAGGTGTGTGTGGGGGGGAGCTGAGTGTGTACAGGTGTGTGTGGGGGGGGCAGCTGAGTGTGTACAGGTGTGTGTGGGGGGGCAGCTGAATGTGTACAGGTGTGTGTGTGGGGGGGCTGAGTGTGTACAGGTGTGTGTGGGGGGGGCAGCTGAGTGTGTACAGGTGTGTGTGTGCGGGGGGGAGCAGCATACCAAGACATTTCGGACAATTTCATGCTCCCAACTTTGTGGGAACAGTTTGGGGACGGCCCCTTCCTGTTCCAACATGACTGCGCACCAGAGCACAAAGCAAGGTCCATAAAGACATGGACTTACCAAGGGTGGTGGAAAATTAACTTCAAGTGCAGAAATTTACATTATAATAGTAACTAAAACATATAAAATTATTTGTAACAATAAAAATTCCAAAGTGCTATAATGGTGGGAACCTCCCAACTAAAAAGTTGTTGCACTTGAAGTTAATCTGTATGGCAAATATCTATAGGAGGGGTTTCCACCATCCCTGCTAAGTTTTTTAATTTGTTATGTCTTATTTTCAGTTTGATGTGTATTATATGTGAAGTTACGTACCATAGAGATCGGTATTGTGATAATATTGAAGTTTTATTGAGATTTAAATTCATTGGAGAGTTCTACCATTATTGTTATTGATCAGTAAGTTTTTGCTGCACTTTTTTTTTTTTGTGGTGTGGGAACACATAACAGTGCTTAGCGGCAGGCCTTTCACTGACACTTTTTTATGTTACCTCCAGTAGTTTATTGTAAAAAATAGTGTGGTGATTACCTAACCCCTTCCCGCCGAGCGTACGCAGATGTGCGCACTCGGCTTTTGGGGGTTATACCGGGATGATACCCGCAGCTGCAGGCATCATCCCGGTACTGTTTTTTAGAGCCGGGATGGCCAATGGCGCCAGTTTTTAAAAAAATATACAGTATTTAGAACTGCCAAAAATGGCGATCTGAATACTGTGAAGTGCAAAGGAGGGATCGGGGGTCATAAAGAGTACCTGTCACCACCTATTACTGTCACAAGGGATGTTTACATTCCTTGTGACAGCAATAAAAGTGATCAAATTTTTTTTTTTTTTTTTTTTTTAAACACAATGTATAAATATAAAAATAAATAAAATAAATAAGATTTTTTTTTTAAAGCGCACCTGTCCCCGCGAGCTCGCGCAGCAAAGAAAACGCATACGGAAGTCGCGCCCGCATATGTAAACGGTGTTCAAACCACACATGTGAGGTATCGCCGCGATCGTCAGAGCGAGAGCAATAATTCTAGCATTAGACCTCCTCTGTAACTCTAACCTGGTAACTGTAAAAAAAATTGAAAGCGTCGCCTATGGAGATTTTTAGGTACTGTAGTTTGTCGCCATTCCACGAGTGCGTGCAATTATAAAGCGTGACATGTTTGGTATCTATTTACACGGCGTAACATCATCTTTCACATTATACAAAAAAATTGGGCTAACTTTACTGTTTGGTTTTTTTAAAATTCATGAAAGTGTCCCTTTTCCCAAAAAGTTGCGTTTAAAACACCGTTGCACAAATGCCGTGTGACATAAAATATTCCAACAATCGCCATTTTATTATCTAGATTCTCTGCTAAAATATATATATATATATATATATATAATGTTTGGCGGCTCTTAGTAATTTTCTAGCAAAAAATATGGATTTTAACTTGTAAACACCAAATGTCAAAAATAGGCTTAGTCATGAAAGGGTTAATATACTAAAGATTGGCATGTGGCATTAATAAACATCAACAGATTTCAGTTGTGCCCCCCCAGGCCGCCCTCCCATGGACAATGTTCATGGCTGCTGAGTTCATCTCCGCATCACTGCACTCAGTGCACTGATGGGCACTGATTGACAGCACTGATGGCCACTGATTGGCAGCACTGATGGCCACTGATTGGCAGCACTGATGGGCACTGATTGACAGCACTGAAGGGCACTGATAGACAGCAATAATTGGCACTGATAAGCAGCAATGATTGGCACTAATAGAAAGCACTGATTGGCACTGATTGGCAGCAGTGATGGGCGGCACTGATTGGCAGCAGTGATGGGCTCTGATTGGCACTGACAGGTGGCACTGGCAGCACTAATGGCACTGATAGGCAGCACTGATTGGCAGCATTCAGTGAAGGGCACTAATTGACAGCACTGATGGGCAATGATAGGCGGCACTGATGGGCATTGATAGGTAGCACTGATTGGCACTGACAGGTGGCACTGATTGGAAGCACTGATTGGAATTAGTGATGGACACTAATAGGCAGCACTGATTGGCACTGACAGGTGGCACTGATTTTCACTGACTCGCACTGACAGGTGGCAATGATTGGAAGCACTGTTTGTCACTAATAGGCAGCACTGTTTGGCACTAATAGGTGGCACTGTTTGACACTGATAGGTGCCACTGATTGGCACTGATAGATGGCATTGGTTAGCACTGATAGATGGCATTGATTGGCACTGACAGGTGACACTGATTTTCACTGACTGGCACTGACAGGTGCCACTGACACTGATTGGAAGCACTGATTGGCACTGACAGGCGGCACTGGCACTGACAGTTAGTACTGATTGGCACTGACTGGCACTCATTGGCACTGACAGGTGGCACTGATTGAAAGCACTGACTGGCACTGGTTGGCACTGACAAGTGGCACTGATTGGAAGCACTGACAGGTGGCGCTGACATTTGGCACTGGCACTGATTGGCACTGACAGGTGGCACTGGTTGGATGCACTGGCAGAGGAGAGGGGGATATCACATTGAGCAGATATTGGGGCTTGTAAGACCTGCTCAGTGTGTGGCACTGTCGTGTATTGTAATGTAACTACATGCAGGGAGAGAGAGAGGAGCTGTCAGAATTCAGCAGTGATGTCAGGGGTGGGCGGGACAGAGCAGCTAACACCAGCCATTTATTGGGCTGCTTAGGAAAGGGGGCGGAGCCACATACACATAGCGGCCCGCCCAGACCCCATCCCATTGGCTGGTGTTCAACGGCTGCTCCTCCCACCCCCCCCCCGAAGTCACGGCTGAATTCTGCCAGCTCCTCTCTCTCTCCCTGCATGCAGTTACATTACAATACATGACAGTGTCACACACTGAGCGGATCTTACAAGCCCCAATATCTGCTCAATGTGATACTGTCTCACAGGCAGCGCGGGGTACACCTTGCTTGGATGTAGACTTTCACAGCAGCCCAGGCAGATCTCAGGAGACAGCCGGCATGGGGCTACACAAACACGGCATGGGTGATCAGGGTGTGCCCAGGCACACTCGGCACACCCCGTGCGCACGCCTATGGTTTGCATACAGTATGTGGTTGTGAAATACGTATGCATTCACTACTGTGCGCGAGCATGCAGGACGGGGGCGCTTTAAAAAAATATGTATATATATATGTTTTTATTTTATTACATTTTTCAACATTTTTTTGCACTGTCCCTGTAAACAAAATTTTTTTATCACATTTATTGCTATCGCAAGGAATGTAAACGTCCCTTGTGATAACAATACAGCACGACGGGTCCTCTTTATGGAGAGATCTGGGAGTCTAAAAGACCCTAAATCTCTCCTTTACCCTTATAAATAAAAGATTTTAAAAAAATGTAAACATTTGATCTTTTGCTTTAAAAAAAAAAAGGCCTTTTATAAGAAATTCCAGAGCCTCAGGCAAAAAAAATTATACTGGAGTTACGGCATCTAGCTACAGCCAAACCCCCCCCCGGTATTTAACGTCAAAGTAATGATGTATTTTCACAGTTAGGGGGTCAGCAACCTCCAAACATTTTTTTATTTTTTGCTGACTGCAGACACCCTAGAGAATAAAATAGTGGTAGTTCTAATTTAAGTCACACAATAATAGCGGAATGGTTTATGAAATGCAATTCCGGGAATTAGAAAATGATTTGAAATTGAAAACTACAGTGGAACCTCAGATTACGAGCATAATCCATTCCAGGAGTAGGCTCGTAATCCAAAGTACTTGCATATCAAAGCGAGTTTCCCCATTGAAGTCAATGGAAACGAAAATAATTTGTTCCGCATTGACTTCAATGGGATGCAATACCGTATGCGGCCAGAGGCAGGGGGGCGCCGGAGAGCGTCGGAAACGGCCGAAAAGGCCCTAGGACACTTTGGCGGACCTCAGCAAACCTCGGAAAGACTTCCTACGCGAGATGTGCTGAGGTCAGCTGAAGTGTCCTCGGGCCTTTCCGTGCATTTCCGAATGGCGCCAATCGGCTGCGATCTGCGACGTTCGGCTCTGCTTGGCTCCGGCGCCCCCCCACCTCAGGCCAAAAGCGGTACTGCACACTGCTTTGGCATGAATCGTGCTGGCTTTGCGAGACAACACTCGCAAACCGAGTTACGATTTTTAAAAATACAGTGCTCGTATTGCGAAACGCTCGTTAACCCAGGTTCCACTGTATTTAAATTTGAAAACATTTTTCAAAATCGAAAATTATTCGAATTTGAAAACAATTGAATTAAAAAAACAAATTAAATTAGAAAACAATTCAAATTAGAAAACAATTCGAATTAGAAAACAATTCGAATTTGAAAACTATTTAAGTTTGAAAACTTTTCGAATTCGAAAACTGTTCGAAGTTGAAAACGAATTGAATTAAAAAACAAATTAAATTAGAAATCTATTCGAATTAGAAAACTTTTCGAATGTGAAAACTTTTCAAATGTGAAAAATATTCGAATCTGAAAAGTATTCGAAAAACGATTCGAATTCGAATTTTGTCCAATTTTTTTTTTTTTTTGGATTCGTTTAAATTCGGTACTAAAAAAAATTCGTCCGAATTTGAATTCCGAACGAAGCGAACCGCACATGTCTAGCTTTGAGAAGCCGGCACCTGTATGGAGAAATTGAGTTGCTCAGGTGTGATGTTGGATGAGAAGACCTGGCTCCCAGAGACAGAGGAGGATCGGGGCCGCTCTGTGCAAACCTATAACACAGAGCCGGTAAGTATAACATCTTTGTTATTTTAAACAAACGTCTTTAGAATCACTACATGGGCAATAGTAATATTTAGCTTTACTGTCCCCTCATTTTCTTTAACTGAAGATGAGTTATAGACATTCTTTTCCAAAAAAAGTAAAGTGATACAAAATATAAATGTATGCAATAATACAACAAAACAAAACAAAACAAAAAACAAAAACAAAAAAAAATGCTCGTAATCCAAAGTACTCGTATCAAAGCGAGTTTTCCCATTGAAGTCAATGGAAACGAAAATAATTTGTTCCGCATTAACTTCAATGGGATGCAATACCGCATGCGGCCAGAGGCAGGGGGACGCCGGAGAGCGTCGGAAACACCCGAAAAGGCCCGAGAACACTTTGGCGGACCTCAGCAAACCTCGGAAAGACTTCCTACCCGAGATTTGCTGAGGTCAGCTGAAGTGTCCTCGGGCCTTTCCGTGCATTTCCGAATGGCGCCGATCGGCTGCGATCTGCGACGTTCGGCTCTGCTCGGCTCCGGCGCCCCCCCACCTCAGGCCAAAAGCGGTACTGCACACCGCTTTGGCCTGAATCATGCTGGTTTTGGGAGACAACACTCGCAAACTGAGTTACGATCTTTAAAAATACAGTGCTCGTATTGCGAAACGCTCGTTAACCCAGGTTCCACTGTATTTAAATTTGAAAACATTTTTAGAAATCAAAAACTATTCGAATTAGAAAACAATTCGAATTTGAAAACTATTTCAATTTGAAAACTTTTCGTATTCAAAAACTGTTCGAATTTGAAAACGAATTGAATTAAAAAACAAATTAAATTAGAAAACTATTCAAATTAGAAAACTATTCGAAATAGAAAACAACTCGAATTTGAAAACTATTTAAATTTGAAAACGTTTTGAATTTGAAAACTATTCGAATTTGAAAACGAATTGAATTAAAAATCAAATTAAATTAGAAAAATATTTGAATTAGAAAACTATTCGAATTAGAAAACTATTCCAAATTGAAAACTATTTAAATTTGAAAACATTTTGAATTTGAAAACTATTCGAATTTGAAAATGAATTGAATTAAAAAACAGATTAAATTAGAAAAATATTAAAATTAAAAACACTATTCGAATTAGAAAACAATTCAAATTTGAAAACTATTTAAATTTGAAAACTTTTTGAATTCAAAAACTATTCGAATTTGAAAACGAATTGAATTAAAAAACAAATTAAATTAGAAAACTATTCAAATTGGAAAACTATTCTAATTTGAAAACTATTCGAAATTGAAAACTATTTAAATTTGAAAACATTTCAAATTCGAAAACTGTTCGAATTTGAAAACGAATTGAATTAAAAAACAAACTAAATTAGAAAACTATTCGAATTAGAAAACAATTCGAATTTGAAAACGAATTGTATTAAAAACAAATTTAAATTAGAAAACTATTTGAATTAGAAAACTATTCTAATTTGAAAACTTTTCGAATTTGAAAACTATTTAAATTCGAAAACTTTTCGAATTCGAAAACTGTTCGAATTTGAAAATGAATTGAATTAAAAAGCAAATTAAATTAGAAAACTTTTCAAACTCGAAAACTATTCTAATTAGAAAACTATTCAAATTAAAAAACTTTTCGAATTTGAAAACTTTTCAATTGTGAAAAATATTCGAATTTGAAAAGTATTCGAAAACGATTCGAATTTTGTCCAAATTTTTTTTTTCATTATTTCGGATTCGGTTCGAGACGCCGACACCTGTATGGAGAAATTGCGTTGCTCAGGTGTGATGTTGGATGAGAAGACCTGGCTCCCAGAGACAGAGGAGGATCGGGGCCACTCTGTGCAAACCTATAACACAGAGCCGGTAAGTATAACATCTTTGTTATTTTAAACAAACGTCTTTAGAATCACTACATGCGCAATAGTAATATTTAGCTTTACCATCCCCTCATTTTCTTTAACTGAAGATGAGTTATAAACATTCTTTTCCAAAAAAGTAAAGTGATACAAAATATAAATGTATGCAAAAATACAGCAAAACAAAACACAAAAAAAAAAAATTTGAAACGATTGCTATGGAAGAAATGTTGATACATTTGTTGCAGTACAATGTTCTCACCATTAATCGCTAGAGCCAAATAATTATCACAGCTCAGCCATGGCGGCAAACATTGAATATGGCGTCGGCCGTCTTCCACCTTTCTTGTGTCTGGATGGGGAATTCGGCTCTTAATGAGCCTTAACTGATTCCAGCGGCAGGCTAACTACCAGAGACCGCTCAGAGAATTGGGAAAAAAACTTAGAAATACACTTTTTTTTTTTTTTTCCCCGGCGCGAGGGTTAGAGAAGCCGACTTCGGAAACGTCCTCAGCAAACAAGTCATTTTTCATCCTGTGTACAGGAGAGGATATTCATGGGAAGCCACGTTCATCCGTAATTGGCGTGGGAATTTATTAAACACACACCGGCGGGAAGCTGAAGAGTCGGACATGAGAAGGTGAGACGCACATCGCGCTCGATGAATATCTCTTCTGGATGGAGGCCAATGTCCTCCACACTCTACAATTATTTTTTTTACATATTTGTGTCACCTCCTAAGAGGGTTCTGTGAGTGCTGAATGTGGATGTTCTGTGGTTGTCAGGAGATGACCAGAGACTGCAGACATAGTACAGGAGACGGTCAGAGACTGCAGACATAGTACAGGAGACGGTCAGAGACTGTAGACAATGATACAGGAGATTGTCAGAGACTGCAGAAATAGCACAGGATATGATCAGAGACTGCAGACATAGTACAGGAGATGATCAGAGACTGCAGACATAGTACAGGAGATGGTCAGAGACTGCAGACATAGTAGAGGAGATGATCAGAGACTGCAGACATAGTACAGGAGATGGTCAGAGGCTGCAGACATAGTACAGGAGATGGTCAGAGACTGCAGACATAGTACAGGAGATGGTCAGAGACTGGAGACATAGTACAGGAGATGGTCAGAGACTGCAGACATAGTACAGGAGATGATCAGAGACTGCAGACATAGTACAGGAGATGATCAGAGACTGCAGACATAGTACAGGAGATGGTCAGAGACTGCAGACAAACTACAGGAGATGGTCAGAGACTGGAGACATAGTACAGGAGATGGTTAGAGACTGGAGGCATAGTACAGTAGATGATCAGAGACTGCAGACATACTACAGGAGATGGTCAGAGACTGGAGACATAGTACAGGAGATGGTCAGAGACTGCAGACAAACTACAGGAGATGGTCAGAGACTAGAGACATAGTACAGGAGATGGTCAGAGACTGCAGACATAGTACAGGAGATGATCAGAGACTGCAGACATACTACAGGAGATGGTCAGAGACTGCAGACATACTACAGGAGATGGTCAGAGACTGCAGACATACTACAGGAGATGGTTAGAGACTGGAGACATAGTACAGAAGATGGTCAGAGACTGCAGACATAGTACAGGAGATGATCAGAGACAGCAGACATACTACAGGAGATGGTCAGAGACTGCAGACATAGTACAGGAGATGGTCAGAGACTGCAGACATAGTACAGGAGATGGTCAGAGACTGCAGACAAACTACAGGAGATGGTCAGAGACGGCAGACATAGTACAGGAGATGGTCAGAGACTGGAGACATACTACAGGAGATGGTCAGCAAAGACCCCGAAGGAGCTGCTGATTTAAGTTGGGTTGTCACTGTGTCAGGAGGCACAAGCCGCCTCCATCCGCCGGGCTCCAGGGCGCATGCGCGGAGGACTCACGCTACGCCGTACACCCGTTCGCGGCCCAATGGTGCGGCGCGCGCGGGTGCACGGCGGTCCCCGTGTGCGCGCCGTGGCCGTGCGGGTGCCCGGCAGCGCGTCACGCTGACGCGCTCGCCGGAGGGCTACATCTGACGGCTCCAGCACCCAGTCGGGTTGCTGGTTTGTCGTCAGCTGTGCCCTGTCCCCTGAACCTGCTACTCCCTGTGCTTTCTAATAGTGTTTCCTGTGCTGAACTCTGCCTGACCAACGGATCATCCCTGCTTGCCTGATACCCCTGACCTCTGCCTGTTAAACGGACTACTCTTGCTTGCCTGATACCCCTGACCTCTGCCTGTTAAACGGATTACTCTTGCTTGCCTGATACCCCTGACCTCTGCCTGTTAAACGGATTACTCTTGCTTGCCTGATACCCCTGACCTCTGCCTGTTAAACGGATTACTCTTGCTTGCCTGATACCCCTGACCTCTGCCTGATCAACGGATTCCTCTTGCTGGCCTGATACCTCTGAACTCTGCCTGATTAAACGGACTTGCTCTTGCTTGATACCCCGGTTCTGACCTCTGCCTGATTTAACGGACTTGCTCTTGCTTGATATCCCGGTTCTGATCTCTGCCTGAATAACGGACTTGCCCTGCCTGATACCCCAGTTCTAGTTAACCACTTGTCTTGCAGTTTCTCCAGTGCCCAACGGCTACACGGACCTCCTTCGGGCCCTTCGGGAATCCAGCCACCACCGGAAGCCTCTGCATGCCCCCAATTCCCTGTATCACTTCCAGGGGTCGGGTGCACGTGGTCGTAAGGGCGAGCCGCTCTCGGCATCTTGGCCTCGGTGAGTATAGTCCCGACACACTGTCACCCCTTTACCTGTAGTTTCACCACATTAGGAACTTAGAGTCTATATTGAGCCTCGCGCCCACCAAATTGCAAAACTTGAAAGGAAGTAACAGTAAAGAGGTAGAAAGGGAGTTGCAGGAGAGTTCAAATACCTTTTGCAGATCACTAAGGAATTTAATATCTTGCAGACTAACACACCTTCAGTTTAAAGATCTTTGCCCACCCGGATAGGCCTGTCTCACTGACGTAGCAGCCGGAATGGCGCACGGACAAAAAGTCTCTGCCACAGACTTGAGAAGAACAAAATGGTTGAACAATCCTCTGCCACAGGATTGTAGTATTATATGATCCGTAACACAGTACCAGAACCTTTAAGCCGACCCAGCAGTACTGTGCAGTAGGTTAGTTAGGATGCATCCTCCAATTGAGTCACCAGGCCCTTCCTGAGATACCAGCCTTCTGCACGGTCCTCTCCAAGATGGGTCCTCCCCTGGATCTTTCAATTGTTCGGCTTCTTCCCGCAGGACAGACAGCACAGGCTCCCCTCTAAACCAACAAGCCCCAGACGACCTCTGGGCCTACTTGAAGTAACAAAGTCTTGGGCCAGCATGGTCCCGAGACAGGAAAGAAACTGTCACATCCCTTAGGTCAGGAGGGCCAGCGGAAAAAAAGGGAGCGTCTGCCCCTTAAGTACCCTTTCCCAGAATGCACAGCGGTGGACCAGGTCTGCTGAGTTACTTCTGAGAAAGAATAGCACTCAATACACTTAAGCCTGTTGTTTTTCAACACTGGCCTGTGGTGACAACGACACCTACAGACAACAATGTGGAACTACACGCAACACAGCCGATGCTGGAACAGAAACTAATTTAGCCATAGATTAAATCTGAACTATATACAGAACAGATAACCCCCTAAATTTACATACAAGCGCCTGATCAATAGGGGCAGGGCGCTACACTGCTTTAACCTTGTGTGTAGTATTTCCGAACAATGCATTTTAAAATGTGAGGTGGGTCTGTGAGTTGGGGACATCGCATTACAGAGGGGCTGATAAGGAAAGCAACAACCTCTGCTCATGGTGAAATTTTTAAAAATCTACTTAGAAGAATTAAAGTAATACGTAGAAAGACTAGAGAGATTAACTCATGCAACAATCCTCAGACGAGGCAAGTGTCCAGCTAAGAATCTGACCTCTTGGTTAAACGGGTGGCTTTGAAACTCCAATCCTGGAAGTTATCATTTAGGACCTCCAAAAACATAAACATTTTACATATGAACACATTGACTTAAGAATTTGCACAAGCAGCTCAGCATAAATTACAAGAGACATTCATTCCTCTTATTTTGGAACCCCTTATCAGCTTGACCTCAACCCAGACTCTTTTTTTTTTTTTGAAAATTATTTTTATTCACAGTTTGCAATAGAGAACAACAATAACACCCACAAAAACATACCCCCCCCCTATTGTGCAATATTCAAGTATAACAGGCATTAAAACATAGATCACATGCTTTTCCGGCCTACTCGCTTAATTCTAACTATACATGCTTATATGAAATCTAAGCCAATGACTACAACCATCTGAAATCTATAAGCCCCATCTCGTTTCCTCCATCAGTGCATTATCCCTTTCATATAACATGTAATCCATCATTTACACAGTAACTCACACAGTATCATCAGAAGAAAGCCAGCTCTGCCATACCTTCTCAAATTTTTTTGGGCACCCTTTACTTAAGTAAGTGGCTTTATATAGGGGTAAAGCCTTATTTACCAGGCCTTTCCAGAAAGCTAAGGATGGGGCCTCAGGTTTTTTCCAGCATAAAAGGATGGCTTTGCGTGCATAAAACAGGGCGAGAGAAAGCATAGTTCTTTGTGCCCTAAGTGGTGCTACCTCCTCTACCAGGCCCAGCATACATACCGAAATTGTCGTGGGGCCAGGTAGCAAAACCAGCGGTACAGCGCCAGCAGGAGGCATCATCCAAACCATAGATGCTGGCCAATCTCGCTGGTGTATATTATATCCTGTGGAGTATCTTGAATTGTATGTACCTGTCACGGGCTGATACCAGGACCTGAAAGGGGTGGTTCCACATATCGTCTCAGTCATCCTCTTGAAAGTTAGGGACTAATGAGCTCTATTTCTCGCTACATTTACTAAGTGGTGGAGGCCTTTCGGCAAACAACTCTGAGAGCGTTCCTCGTATAGACTCATCACAGAGCAACTGCTCTAAAGGTGAGGAATGAAGTATCACCGCATCTGTGCCAAACTGTGCAACAAACGCATGCCTTAGCTGTAAGTAGCGAAAAAAATACCAATTTGGTAGATCATGTCTATCCTTCAGTTGATTAAAGGAAAGCAACTTCCCCTCCTCTATTATGTTCTTTAATTGTTTGATGCCAACTCTGGCCCATATTACTGGATCTGGAATTTCGCTGAAATGGGATACCCAACCCAGACTCTTAACCACTTGCCACCAGTAGGACCTCAAATGACGTCCCTGAGTTTCTGTGGTTATACAGGGATGATGCCTCCAGCACTCAATCACTTCTACAAGCAGTGGAAGAAGGCCCCCTGTCCGAACACCACTGCCTTTCCCAGGCTCACCAATCCCATTGAGGATCCCAGGACTGCTCCAACCAGTGGCATCCATGCACTGAACAGAGAGAAAGGAACTGATATTGCCCCCCCCCCCCCCCGTGAAATCAGAAACCAGAAGCGATGAGGATTTAGTCACTTCCGGTTTTGGTTTGACCAGATGTTTTGGAGGTGATAGGAGTCATCTGGAGTTTAATAGACCTCAGATCTCTCCTTATAAAGAGGATCTGTCATAGTATTGGATGCCTAGCGCTTTGGCGGAAGAGGAGACACAAGGGTTGACCCCATCCCCCTCTGATGTCACGGGGAATGCCACAGGGAAGTCACCGGGGGTCACCGGGTGGCCCCCCCCTCCTTTATTTAAGAACCGCCAGAAGACGAGAAGCGTCACAAAGAGGGAGCCTCCCATCATGGATGCGGAGCTGCCCGAGAAGAAGAAGAGAAGAAGACGCCGTGGAGGAAGATGCCGGACGAGAACACCGGAGGAAGAACCAGAAGAAGATGGATGAAGAAACCGAAGGAAGATAGAAGAAAGAAAATAGAAGAAAGAAGATGGAAAAAAGAAGACTTTAAATAAAGGAATTGTCAAAAACTGTCTCATCATTTTTAACATTTTTGACAGTTTTTTTGTGAAATGGTAGGGGTACTTTTGTACCCCCTTACCATTTCACACAGGAGGGGTGGGATCTGGGGGTCCCCTTGTTAAAGGGTGCTTCCAGATTCCGATAAGCCCCCCGCCCGCAGATCCCCACAACCACCGGGCAAGGGTTGTGGGGATGAGGCCCTTGTCCCCATCAACATGGGGACAAGGTGTTTTGGGGGGCTACCCCAAAGCACCCTCCCAATGTTGAGGGCATGTGGCCTGGTATGGTTCAGGAGGGGGGGGGGCGCTCTCCTGTCCCCCCCCTCTTTTCCTGCGGCCTACCAGGGTTGCGTGCTCGGATAAGGGTCTGGTATGGATTTTTAGGGGACCCCACACTATTTTTTTTTAAATTTTGGCGTGGGGTTCCCCTTAAAATCCATACCAGACCTGAAGGGCCTGGTATGGAATTTAGGGGGACCCCCCACACCATTTAAAAAAAAAAAATTGGTTCAGGGTTCCCCTGTGGGGAATTCCCATGCCGTTTTTATCAATTAACTTTTATGTGTATTGTCGGACCGGCAATTAATTAATAGCCGCAAGTAGTTTTAAATGACTTTTTTTCCTTTGAAATGTAATTTTGCTGTCAGACTGTTCTAAGCACGGGAAACATGCGCCCCTTTACAGGCATACTACAGACACCCCCCAGGTACGAAATTTAAAGGAATATTACACTTTTATTGTTTGACTTTAAGCATTATTAAAATCACTGCTCCCGAAAAAACGGCCGTTTTTAAAACTTTTTTTTGCATTGATCCATGTCCCCTGGGGCAGGACCTGGGTCCCCAAACACTTTTTATGACAATAACTTGCATATAAGCCTTTAAAATTAGCACTTTTTATTATTCATGTTCGAGTCCCATAGACTTTAACGGTGTTCGCGTGTTCGAACTAATTTTTTGCCTGTTTGGATGTTCTGGTGCGAACCGAACAGGGGAGTGTTCGGCTCATCCCTAGTGAGGAGGCACTAATATGCAGCACTGATGGGCACAGATAGGTGGCACTGAAGGGCACTGATGAGGAGGCACTAATATGCAGCACTGATGAGCACTGATAGGCAGCATTGATGGACACTGTTAGGTGGCACTTATGGGTACTGATAGGCGGCACTGATATGCAACACTGATGAGCACTGATAGGTGGCACCAATGAGCACTGATAGGCATCACTGATGGGCACTGTTAGGTGGCACTTATGGGCACTGATATTCAACACTGATGAGCACTGATAGCCGGCACTGATGGGCACTGATAGGTGACGCTGGTGGGCACTAATACGCGGCACTGATGGGCACTGATAGGCGGCACTTATGGGCAATGTTAGGTGGCACTGATGGGCGGCACTTATGGGCAATGATAGGCAGCACTGATGGGCACTGAAAAGCAGCACTTGCTTGCATCACTGATGGGCACAGATTGGCATCACTGCTAGGCATTGTTGGGGCTGCACTGATGTTCAGTGCCCTGATTACCTGTATAGGTCTCCCCTGTACGGAGATGCCGCTGATTGTCTCTCCTCGCCTTACGCTCTTTCAGCAGGTGAGGAGAGCCGATAACCGTCATTTCATGGTTTACATGTGATCGGCTGTGATTGGACACAGTTGATCACATGGGTAAAGAGCCACATCATCGGCTCTTTACCGAGATCCGTGTCACGTTGTGTCCCGGGGACACAGTGTAATCGCAACGCTGCACACCCCCGCAGGCACGCCCCCGCGGGCACGCAAGAGCGCAGTGAGATCGGGGCAGTTTCATGTAACGTCGTCCCAGAACAATAGAGCGCCACGCCCGCCATCATTTGTCTATACGGCGGGCGGGGAGGTGGTTAACGAACCATATAAAAAATGTATTTTTCTTTATCAAAGCCATGGTGCAGCAGTGCCGCTTTACTTTTGGAAATGTATGCAACAGAACCTTCTCTTTTTAATCCGAATATGGTAAAACGGCCCCCTCACACTTTAGAGCGCGCTGGGGGATTTTCGTATTAAACTCCCTTCACAAAAAAAAACGCATCCCTTTAACTTTCCTTCATTCCAGAGGACAGAAAAAAAGGGAGTGCAGCGTGGGAATCACATTGCTGCGCTACCTAATTTAAGTTATAGAAAATGTGGTTATGTGCTGACCCGCGTGTTCACATCTTACAGCTGGCGCGGTTTCCTCTCCGGAGGGACGGCGGAATGCAATAAGCGCGCTCCCTAGAGCCGTGTAACAATGTAATGACACACAATATGGAGGCTCGGGGGGCTTTGTGAATTCTCAGAAGGTGCCTGAAATACATTTGGCGTGAAGGAGGCGCCCCGTATAAAAATTGCTGCTCGCTGCGTGCATACAACTGGTGGAACGACCGCAATTAAAATAGCAACGGGGAAATAAAAAAATATATAACCAGGGAAGCCATATTGCTGGCAGACAATTAAAGCGCTACTCCTGCTTATCCCATGGCACCTGCAAAACAACATAAATAACGAACAGATTTACCAATTCGGAATGCAGGTATTACTAATTATAATAAGTCATGCATAAATCTTTGGGGGGGGGGCTGGTTGTTATTGTTACAGTGCCTTGAAAAAGTATTCATACCCCTTGAAATTTTCCACATTTTGTCACGTTACAACCAAAAACGTAAATGTATCTTATTGGGATTTTATGTGATGGACCAACACAAAGTGGCACATAATTGTGAAGTGGAAGGAAAATGATAAATGATTTTCCAATTTTTTTACAAATAAATATGTGGAAAGTGTGTGGGAGTACATTTGTATGGTGCCCCCTGGAGTCAATACTTTTTTGAGAGTGAGAGCCCCTGAAAATGAGTGTAAAATGAACACAGGACCCTCAAAGAGGCAGTTTGAGAAGTTCCAGCAGAAGATCGGTGAGCAGAGAAAACTATGCTTTAAGTCTTCTTCTGGATTTTGTAAGTCTGCATTGGGGCTGGAAACTTGAAGACTACAAAGAGCATTGGGAGGGATGGAGTCTTCAGTCTTGTGTCCGGGCTTTCCAGAAGTTCTGCAGGTTGTGTGTGTGTGTCCAGGTGCACACACTCATTATAAGGCAGATCTGAGCATAAGTCAGGAAAGGTTCCACCTGCTGGTGGCACTGTCAGACATTTGGCGTGCAGTACTGATGTCCACCAGCGGGTGTCTCCTGGCAGTCTGGAACTGTCAGGGGAGCTCTCTCCTGCTGGTGGTATTATTTGATCTTTGGCCCGCAGTACTGGCGTCCACCAGCGGGTGGTTCCTGGCAGTGTGAAGCCGACATCATCTCCTGCGATCAGGCGTCACCTGAGCATGATTGCAGGAGATGTGTATAAATACCTGGCAAGCACACACGCACTTTGCATTGGTATCTTCCTTGCATCCTGACCTGATTCTGTGAGCTCTGAACCTGATCCCTGTACCTGAACCCTGTGCCTTGTACCTGAACCCGTCCCTCCTGTGATCCTGTTACCCTTACCTTTGCCATACAGCCTGATCCATCCATCCTCTCCTTGTCCTGTTTGTTCCCTGTTCCCATCTGCTGACCTCCTGTTGATGACCCTGGCCTGGCTACATTTATGTTTCCGGTATTCCCCATAATATGTATATATCTGTCTGTTTATAATTATTATTTGTGGGTCTCTGTTGAAGGTTGGTTGATTGCACACTGTATTATATTGGAGGTGGTTGTGTTTATATCATTCACTTATCTTAATAAATCAAGTTGCCTTGTTCAGTTGCTTTCATTTAACCAGTGCGAGCTCATCTCCATCTTCAAACGCTTAAGGCTTTTACATGCTCTTTGGGAAGCCCTATAGATCCAAGACACAACATCAAGAGCTCCAGACCTGGCTTTCCAGGGACCACATCAGAGTCATTCTGCTCTCTGCTCCCACACACGAGTCCTTCTTCAATCATTGGCAGTGCTCAAGTGCAGACCTCAGTTGATTGGTGAGTTGTTTCCTAGGCTCATCTCGCACGATGCTCATTCCTTGTTTTTTGGTTTCTCTGGCTCTAATGCCGCGTACACACGGGCGGACTTTCCGTCAGAAAAGGTCAGACGGAATAATTACATCGGACATTCCGATCGCGTGTGGGCTTCATTGGACTTCTTCTTTCGAAAATTCTGACGGACCTAGAAATAGAACATGTTTTAAATCTTTCCGGCGGAATAAATTTATATCAGGAAATCCGCTCGTCTGCATGCTATTCCGACGGACCAAAAACGACGCAAGGCAGCTATTGGCTACTGAACTTACTTTGTCTAGTCCCCTCGTACATCATCGCATTCTAAACGATCGGATTTGGTGTGATCGCATGATCGTGTGTAGGCAAGTCCGTTTCAGCGGAACTCCGTCGGAACTCCATCGAAAAAACCATCTACTCTGATGGAAAGTCTGGTCGTGTGTACGCGGCAAAAATCTATGCTATGCATTATTATAGATTGTTATTTGTTGCAAATATCTCCTTCTAAAAATGCCCCTGAAGAAAGGATTCCTGTGAGAGCCTGAAACGAGTCGGGCGATATAACAGGAGAATAACATTACTATTTGAATCAACTGTATCTATCTTTTTATTTATGTGATATATGGTGATGTATGCACCTATTTTTTTACTTGTCGTTGTACTTTACCTTGTGGAACCCCCTTTCGCTGCAATTACAGCTGCAAGTCTTTTTGGGGACGTCTCTATCAGCTTTGCACATCTAGAGAGGGACATTTTTGCCCATTCTTCTTCTTTGCAAAATATCTCAAGCTCTGTCAGATTGGATGGAGAGCGTCTGTGTACGGCAATTTTCATGTCTTGCCACAGATTCTCAATTGGATTTAGGTCTGGACTTTGACTGGGCCATTCTAACACATGAATATGCTTTGATCTAAACCATTCCATTGTAGCTCTGGCTGGATGTTTTGGGTCGTTGTCCTGCTGGAAGGTGAACCTCCGCCCCGGTCTCAAGTCTTTTGCAGACTCTAACAGGTTTTCTTCTAAGATTGCCCTGTATTTGTCTCCATCCATCTTCCCATCAACTCTGACCAGCTTCCCTGTCCCTACTGAAGAAAAGCATCCCCACAACATGATGCTGCCACCACCATGTTTCACGGTGGGGATGGTGTGTTCAGGGTGATGTGCAGTGTTAGTTTTCCCCACACATAGCGTTTTGCTTTTAGGCCAAAAAGTTCAATTTTGGTCTCATCTGACCAGAGCACCTTCTTCCACATGTTTGCTGTGTCCTCCACATGGCTTCTCACAAACTACAAACAGGACTTCTTATGACTTTCTTTCAACAATGGCTTTCTTCTTGTCACTCTTCCATAAAGGCCAGATTTGTGGAGAACACGAGTAATAGTTGTCCTGTGGACAGATTGGAGGTGTGGAGTCTCCATACCAGACTAAATAGGGTGGGAAGTCCTGCCTGACAGCAGGAACGAGACACTGCCTAGAAAGGCGGCCGGTGCCGACTCGCTAAAATGCCAAAGCTCAAATACGGTGCAACCCTGCTGTACAAAAACGCACATAAAAACTCGAGACAAAGCACAAATAAAACCTCTCTAAAATGGGTGTGTGTATGCAGCACTAATAATCAAAGAATTTCATGTGTACGATCGGATTGTGCGCTCTTCTTGTGGACGGCGGTGGCATGTCATGCTTTTCCCTAATTAATCCCCATGACATAAATCAGTAATTTGCTTACAATTGTTTTCAGTCTTCTTCCCACAAGGTCGCAGTAATTATGATGTAACCCTCTGATTTCCAGTAATGTCGCTCGGCTGAAAGGCGTGATGTGTCTCTCTGCGTTCACTTAGTGCGCTACAAGCAGGAAACGATCGAGCGCTCCCCCCCCCCCCCGCTAAGTTAATTAATCAAGAAATATTTTATTCCGATAGTTTTATTCATTAATAAAGGTGACTGAGCAGCAAAATGTCACTCTGTTTATGAACACCTCCGACTGCCGGGGAGGAGAGCGGCGCGTGGAAGTGTAACCTTTCCTTCTTCCCTTGATTGATTGATTGTTAATCGGGGAGACAATAACGTAGAACGTGACACGGACGGAGCCCGGAAGAGGCGCCACCGACATACCTGCCACGTGAAAAAATAACAAAAATGCATGTCAATTTGAAGAAAATGTCTTCAGATATTCAAATTCTCCCAGTGACATTTACAAATTTATTTTATTTTAGTCGTTTTTTTTTTCCAATTCCAGGGGAGCTGCTCATCATGTGACCGTGCCGAAATAGTCCTATGCAAATGATCATGGAAATTAAAAAAAAAAAAAAACTATGCAAATTTAACCTTAGACAGTTTTGTTTTTCAATTTTGGAATTTAATTGAAAATAAATCATTTTGTGTAGAAGCCCAGAGTAATTATTTTTTTTTAACCACTGAAGGACCGGAAGGATTTGCCCCCTTAATGACCAGGTCATTGAGCCGCTTTAACTGACAATTGCGCGGTTGTGCGACGTTGTACCCAAAACAAAATTGATGTCCTTTTTTTTTTTTTTTTACCCACAAATAGAGCTTTCTTTTGGTGGTATTTGATCACCTCTGCGGTTTTTATTTTTTGTGCTATAAACAAAAAAAAGCGACAATTTTGAAAAAAATATATATATATTTATTACTTTTCGCTATAATAAATATCCAAAAAAGAATAAAAAATTCCGTCATCAGTTTAGGCCGACATATATTCTTCTACATATTTTTGGTTAAAAAAAAATCACAAAAAGCGTATATTGATTAGTTTGCACAAAAGTTATAGCATCGACAAAATAGGGGGTAGATTTATGGCATTTTTATTATTTTTTTTTTTTTTACAAGTAATGGCGGCGAGCTGCGATTTTTAGCGTGACTGTGACATTTTTGACACTTTTTTTGGGACCATTGACATCTATACAGCGCTCAGTGCTATAAAAATGCACTGATTACTGTGGAGGGCGATCAAGGGGTTAAATGTTGACATGCGACAATTTTGAAAAAAACAAAAACAAATTTCTTAATCAGTTTAGACCAATATGTAAATATTCTACATATTTTTGGTAAAAAATAAAATGCTTTTAACCCCTGCTAGTGGCCGAATAAAGGGTTAACAGCGCCCGCAGCGGCGCTTTGCAGGCACTTGATTTCAATGGGCAGGTGCGCTTTAGGAGCGGAACCCACTTGCCGACCGGCCGCCGTCATTGCACGGCGGCAGGTCGGCTCGTTCCCACGAACCGGCGTCATTGTACGTCGGCTCGGGAACTCTATATTGTGGGCGCTCGCCCACTGGCCAGCGGGGGGGAGTCAATCAGTGGGTGGGGCAGACTCGATGTCCGCCGGTCACCCTCAATTATACCCTGCAGTGCAGTGGCGGCCGGTGCTCAAAATTTTTTGGGGGGGGGCGCAAACAAACTGAAAAATTCTGAAAAAACACCCCCATCAATCGCAGCCACTGTGCCATCAATCGCAGCCACTGTGCCATATCAAATGCTGCCGGTGTGCCCCCCACCCACCGTCTGTACTTACCCTGTCTTGGTGGCAGTGGGACAGCTCCTCAATGTCTTCTCCCGTCCTCTGCTATGATTGGACACCTGGTGTCCAATCACAGCGCCTGTCGTTTCAGCCAATCAGGTGACGGGTAACAGATCCAAGCACCTGATTGGCGGAGAGGCGGTTTAGTGTTAGGAAAGCGAATATTCATTCGCTTTTCTAACAGATTTTTTTGACGCCTATTTGAGCAAAAAAAAAAAAAAACCCACCGCTGTAATTCAGGTGCGGGGGGGCGGAGAGGGGGCGGCGCCCATGCGCCCTTATGGACGCACCGCCACTGCCGCAGTGACAGAAGGGGTATCGGCCTGTGTAAACAAGGCAGATCTCTGTTCTGAAGCCTCGTACACACGGGACAATTGTTGGCAGGCGATTGTCCATTGACAGACTTTGTCCTAAAATCTTACCGTTAGTACGCTCCTTTTGACAATTTTGATGTGTTTCCCCAGGCAGCCCATCCCCCATACAGTTAGAAAACACACCCAGGAAACACATTTAACCCCTTGATTGCCCCCCATGATGTTAACCCCTTCCCTGCCAGTGTCATTAGTACAGTGACAGTGCATATTTTTAGCACTGATCACTGTAATGATGTCACTGGTTCCCAAAAAATGTGTCAAAAATGTCAGTTAGGTTTTTGATCTGTCCGCCGCAATGTCGCAGTCCCGCTAAAAATTGCTAATCACTGCCATTACTAGTAAAAAAAAAAAAAATAAAAATAAAAATGCCATAAATCTATCCCCTATTTTGTAGGCACTATAACTTTTGCGTAAACCAATCAATATACAGTATTATTGCGATTTTTTTTTTTTTTTTACCAAAAATATGTAGAAGAATACATATTGGCCTAAACTGATAAAGAAATATTTTTTTTAATTATTTTTTGGGATATTTATAATAACAAAAAGTACAAAATATTGGGTTTTTTTTCAAAATTGTCGCTCTTTTTTTGTTTATAGAGCAAAAAATAAAAAATGCAGAGGTTGTCAAATCACCACCATTACTAGTGGTAATAAATGAATAATAAAAATGGCATAAATCTATTCCCTATTTTGTAGACGCTATAACTTTTGCGCAAACCAATCAATATACGCTTATTACGATTTTTTTTGTTTTCGTTTACCAAAAATATGTAGAAGAATACATATCAGCCCAAAGTGAGGAAGAAATTAATTTTTCTATATTTTTTGGTGGTGGGGGGGGGGGGGATATTTATTATAGCAAAAAGTATTGCTTTTTTTTTTTCAAAATTTTCGCTCTTTTTTTGTTTATAGAGCAAAAAATAAAAAATGCAGAGGTGATCAAATTACCACCATTACTAGTAAAAAAAAAAAAGTAATAATAATAATAAAAATGCCATAAATCTATTACCTATTTTGTAGACGCTATAACTTTTGTGCAAACCAATCAGTATGCGCTTATTGCAATTTTTTTTTTTTTTACCAAAAATATGTAGAAGAAAACATATCGACCTAAACTAATAAAGAAATATTTTTTTTAATTATTTTTTGGGATATTTATAATAACAAAAAATACAAAATATTGTTTTTTTTTTTTTTCAAAATTGTCGCTCTTTTTTTTTTGTTTATAGCACAAAAAATAAAAACCGCAGAGGTGATCAAAGACCACCAAAAGAAAGCTCTGTTTGTGGGAAAAAAAGGACGCCAATTTTGTTTGGGTACAACGTCGCACGACCGCGCAATTGTCAGTTAAAGCGACGCAGTGCCGAATCGCAAAAAATGGCCTGGTCATTAAGGGGGCAAATCCTTCCGGTCCTTAAGTGGTTTTAAAGCACGCTTTATTTGCAAGTAAGGTTTGGTGGGCAAAGTATATATATTTTTTTGCTGATTACACAAAGGAATTCGATAGGTTGATATTCCTGGAGGTGTTTGTAATGTGGAACATGATTTGGCATTGCTGGGACATTGGTCAAATTTAGTGGAGGTTAATATTTTAAATGCAAAATAACGCAATTACTGAAAAGGATTCCTTTTAAAAAAGTACAATAATGGGGGGTACAGTGTTATTGTTATATATTTTTTGCACAGATTTTTGGATACAAAACAGTTTACTTTTTCTTATCGTTTCTGTAAAAATATAATAAAATTCAAGTGCAAAAAAAAAATTTAAAAATTACTATATTGGGGGTATAGTATATTGAAAAAAAATTACAATATTAGGGGTACAATATATTTTTTTAAAAAAATGTGGCGCTATATTTTTAAATTCAAATGATTAAATCAGAAAATTGGGGCAGAAGGTTTGAGGCAACTATGGGCTCTCTCATGGTATGGCAAAGACTCACATACACATTCATATACAAAAGTATAAATTTATTTAGGACAACAACATCATTTAAAAAGGTTCCATGAAGAGAGAATATACAACACACAGTATTAAATCTCTGAAGAGGAACAGGACAGTTGGACGTGCATCCATCCAACCAAAAGGACCATGGATCTCGTCCTATTTCAGTTCAATCTCGACATGTTTCGCGGTATGAACGCTTCTTCAGGAGTATGCTTCAGAAGATAGTATTTGTAGATATCTCTACAAAGAATAGACAGTATATAATCAAACTTCAAGGACAAAAAACACACAAATATATACAATAAAGATAGCATGGATTGGAACATATACACAAGGTCCTACCTAGAGATACAGTATCTATATTTGACATCGCTTCTGCCCTCCAATGCTATGGAAGCCGAGTGGGGCCATCATTCCCTCACTCGGCATTGAGACTCAGAGGAGAGCGTACATGATCATCTCCGACGCTAACGACGGCTCCGGTAAGCGGCGGAGGGCACCGGATTGCGGCGGGAGGGGGGGAGCTCTCCCGCCACCAATAACCACGATCTTGCGGTGAATCCGCTGCAGAGACCACTTTTATCCTAAACCGGACTGGCCCGCTGAAGACGAGGATACCGGGGTTATGGCAGCTAGCTGCTGCCATAAAAACGATATCCTCCTTCAAAGTACCGACTGTATAACGACGTTGGGCGGTCCGGAAGTGGTTAAAGTGCAAAATAAATTGAAATAGTATCAACTATAAGGAAAATGTATAAGAATTTTTTTTTTTTAATTTTAAAGAGCAAATAAAAAAGTGTTAAAACATAACAATTGGCAAGTACAGATCAACAAGATTTTATGGATACAGCACTATAAAATGGAGTTCCCAACATGTTTCAGCCATATGTCGGGCTTCTTCAGGGGATGCTGTCCAATTAGAGGTACAAGCCTTATTGAAAAAACATATACATATAGTGATTACATCAACAATTAGTTTAAGATCATACTGTATATCACATACATAATTCTTTATTTTAAATACATAACAGCTTCAATATATATATATACATGTGCATGTTTATTACCAGAGCAACGCTACTTACCTAGGTCTCCTGAAATATTAATCAACTCACTAAAAAAGGTCACAGGTGTCTATCTGCGTCTGGAAAACCATGTGCTAGAGGTGACCATAGGGGGCATTCAAGGACCGGCTAAGAGAGTAATAAAGTATGACAGATTTAGTTTGAATGTCAAAAATGAGAACGAGTCCCCAAGATGAAAGTTTGAGGAACCCAGGGCACTTCGGCTCATCCCTATTCTTAAGGGCCCAGTTGAGACACGGTGAATACCTCATTCACAAACCTTTACTTTGCAAATAGGACAGCCTCTACATCAGCCTTTCTCGACCTTTTCAACACAGAGGACCCTTTGAAATAATTGTTCCAATCTCAGGGAACCCCTGCTAAAAATGACTAGATCTACAACTCATGGTACATTAGTGTGGTGGTCAGTGGGAAGAATGCCCTTTACACTTGTGGTCATTGAGAAGAATTATTTCCTTACAGATAGCTAAACAGATCAATGGTGTCAGTGACATGAGAGATAGAAATTGTTCATTGCTCAAGGAACCCCTAGCAACCTGTGGAGGAACCTTAGAGATCCAGGGAACCCTGGTTGAGGAAACCTGCTCTACGCCTTTAGTAAATTAACCCGGGTGTTTCCCTCTTTGAAAAAATAAATAAATAAAACTGCTTCCAAAAGTGGCAAGTTAAAGATTTCAGGGTATAAAAAAGAAGTTTAACCCCTTCCCGCCGAGCGTACGCAGATGTGCGTACTCGGCTTTTCGGGGTTATACCGGGATGATGCCCGCAGCTGCAGGCATCATCCTGGTACCGTTGTTTAGAGCCGGCGATCGGCTATCCAGATATAACAACCGATGCGGCTAAAAGCCGCTCGGCTGTTATACTGGAGAAGCGGGAGGGGATGTCCCCCCCCCCGCCACCTCTCGCCGCTCTTACCGGGCCTCCCATGCCATCGGGAGGCCCGGTGACCAATCCGGTGCCTCCGGCGGCTGGGGGAAGGCTGGAACGAAGCTGTGGGCGGCTTCGTTCCAGCCTTCTCATTGTAAACGCGGAAGCGACGTCATGACATCACTTCCCGTTTACTCGGCTGCCAATGGCGCCTGTTTTAAAAATATACACAGTATTCAGAATCGCTGTTTACGGCGATCTGAATACTGTGAAGTGCAAAGGAGGGATCGGGGGTCTTTTAGATCCCCCCGATCCCTCCATAAAGAGTACCTGTCATCACCTATTACTGTCACAAGGTATGTTTACATTCCTTGTGACAGCAATAAAAGTGATCAAATTTTTTTTAAACACATTTTATAAAAATAAATAAAATAAATAAGAGAAAAAAAAATTTTAAGGCGCCCCCGTCCCCGCGAGCTTGCGCAGCAAAGAAAACGCATACGAAAGTCGCGCCCGCATATGTAAACGGTGTTCAAATCACACATGTGAGGTATCGCCGCGATCATCAGAGCGAGAGCAATAATTCTAGCACTAGACCTCCTCTGTAACTCTAAACTGGTGACCGTAAAAAAAATTTAAAGCGTCGTCTATGGAAATTCTTTGGTACCGTAGTTTGTCGCCATTCCACGAGTGCGTGCAATTATAAAGCATGACATGTTTGGTATCTATTTACTCGGCGTAACATCATCTTTCACATTATACAAAAAAATTGGGGTAACTTTACTGTTTGGATTTTTTAAAATTCATGAAATTGTCCCTTTTCCCAAAAATTTGCGTTTAAAACACTGCTGCACAAATACCGTGTAACATAAAATATTGCAACAATCGCCATTTAATTCTCTAGATTCTCTGCTAAAAAATATATATATATAATGTTTGGGGGTTCTAAGTAATTTTCTAGCAAAAAATACGGATTTTAACTTGTAAACACCAAATTTCAAAAATAGGCTTAGTCATGAAAGGGATAAAAACTGCGCTAAACAAACTCTAATAAACGGGAAAGCAGCAATTATTAATGTGCAACACAAACAGTAATGTAAAATAGGTAAAAATTGCACTAAATTAATTAATAGAAAGTATATATAAGTTGAATAAAATTGTGCAAATAACAAAAAGTCCATAAAGTGGAATAATGAAATACACTTAATAGATATGTGAACAAAAGTCCAGAAAATTCAAATATTCTGAAGGTGCAAGTGCAAAAAAAAGAGATTTCAGGGTGTTTGGTTAATCGGAGGATAATCAGATGAAGAAAGGAAGAGAATTAGTGGGTTCCAAGATTTCATTTTGATGGACTCTCTGTATTTTCCCACCATATTAGTGGACGCCTTTGCAGCCATCACCCATAAAGGAATGGAATTGCATGCGCGCCACCCTTTTAATTTCTAACAGCGATAATGGGTGCAAATGTTTTATTTTGCGGTATCATTTTCATCCTAATTTGTGATTAATATCGATATTAAGGGCTGTGAAGAGCGGTGTTAAGTTATTTGGTGCAAAACACTGCATTTGTTAATTACGGAATATTATCTACCTAAGTAAGGCTTTTTAATCCCTCAAGATTTAATTTTAAAAGTAGTGATACATTAACATCATTAATGTATTCCCCTGTTGGTAGCATCGTTGAAAGACTAGTACGCCTTTATGGAAACCCTGGTGGATTTCAGCCAGAAATGTGTTTTGTGTAGGCGTTGTAATACCTACCTAATAGTCATTTCTGAGCATTTACTTTGCATAATTTTAACTGATTGTTGTTCTATATTTTGAGCGCTATAGTTCATATATGGGTTTAGGGCAACCTTTCAGAGGATGAGATCTACCTGTACAACATGGAGGAAATTAAGGATCCTCAGGGGAAGGGGGGCACCCTTTAAAAAAAAAAAAAAAAAAAAACTCAAGCACCCAATAAAAACACAGCATAATGTCTAGTGCAACTATGTTGGTGTCCCTTGTTAATTTTACATTGGATTTTTTTAAAATGTAACTGCCGAATCCCAAACTGTCATTTGAAGTAAAGCACATAGCCAAGTATTATTCTACACAATTTAAAAAAAAAAAAAAAAGAAAACAAATAAAATTAGACATGTTATCTGCCAATAGAACTTCTCCAAAAAGTGCATCCAAAAATATAGATAATATAACAAATCAAATCGATATTCAACCAAAAAATAAAATAAAAGCCTCATCCATTTGACCAGCTTCTATGTATAGGGGGTCAGCAATGCCAAGAGTTGGTGAAAGCAGGGGTCCGTCATCCGGAGATAATGCCGAAAATCATCCGGATTATTCTCCTGGAGCTCCCGCAGCAAAGGCATATGACATAAATGGTCACGATTTAATAAAGCAACCAATTTTTGGTCCAAGAAATCCTCCTCCTCCTGTTCCTGGACTGGACTTGGGTCAAAGCAATAACTCCAAGGCCAATAATAAATAACACGTTATCTCCTCCGATTCCGCAACATGGCTGATTGGCGAACGGCCGTTCAGAAACGAACTGAAAAGCACGAAATGAAAAGCGCAAACTGAAAAGTACTAAATGAAAAGCATGAAATGAAAAGCATGAATCAACACTCACCAAACTTCTACTAAAACAAAATTACAGTAGCAGAAGGAGCCCAAAGGGTGGTGCTAAAGGGCTGAAAGACCACGTAGTATGTCGCTACGTTCGTGTTTGTTGGCTGACAATTCCTTGCCGTTTGTATGCAAGACAAAATCCAGGTACACAGTACATGTTCAGACAAAAGTCCGAGTGTCACGTACCTTACAGCGGAGTCTGAAATGACGAGGGTGGCCTCTTGCACGGTTCCGGTCCTAGCACCCCTGGAGGTGGAGACAGGGCTGCTAGGGCAACAGAAGGGCGCAGGTGCCTGTTGGCAGGATCAGAAACACTGGAGCCTTAGAGGAGCTGGTGGGATGTCGATCCTGGATTGGTTCAGGAAAGTCCAACGGGTGTACTTGCAAGGTCGGGGACAGGCAGGAGTCGGCAACGTGCTGGCAGGAAGGTACACAATCGATAGGCAGGTTTGTAGTCAGGGGCTGGGGGAGGTTGGCAACGAGCTGGCAGAGAGGTACAAGATCGGAAGACAGAGCCGTGGTCAGGAGTTCAAGCCGGGTTCGTTACAGGGAGCAGAGGTAAGCAGAGTTGCAGGGATAATCCAAAAGAGTAGTCAGGAAAGCCAAGATTTCAGGATCAAGGTTCAATCAAGACAGCAACAAGGATACAGGAACTAGATGAGACAATCCAGCACTGAAATTAGTATGCTGATCCTTTAAATATGGCGCCCTGTGCCGTGATTTGTTGGCATGTGGGCGTGCGGACGTGCCCACGTTGACGTGCACTCATTCGTATGAGAGTGCTAACGTGCGTGCCTGGTCCGGGGCTCACTCGTTCGTGCCGCACGTCTAGCTGGCGCACGGAAACGAGCATTTGTAATGATTTTCTGACACCGAGGTTTTGTCTACAAAAAAATACGATTGGGTGTACAAGATTTTAGGGTATCGGAAAATATGTGCAAAGTGGGTACCTCATCAGTTGACACCAGATTTAAAGGAGAGAAGGGTGGAAGTCTGCTCCGATCTGCTCTAAGCTTTGGAAACCAATGAAGAAACATTTTTTGCCATACTAGAGATGAGGGAATGTATTTTTATGATCCAATAATAAAGAATCAGTCCATTGAATGGTGTGACAACTTAAATTGCTTTGGGCTGTTATGGAGTTCACAGGCTGCAGATTTGATTACTCCCATCTGCTCTGCGCTCTGATTTTTTCCAGAACATAGGGTGGAAGAGTCAAATAGGTAGCCTGAATATTAATTGAGCACCAGCCAATCCCTGGGGGAGGTTGATACATAGTGTGGACTCCAGGATAGTAGGGGTCTTCCTTTAGAAGGGATTCCACCAGTCTAAGGGGGGCCTCCCTCCCTTGAAGGAGATAATACTGAGAGAAATTGCTGCTTGTCAAGGTCCCAGCTGTGGCAGAGTTGGGAGGGCTTACTCCTAAAGTCATCTGCAACACCCCAAGTTTTCACCTGATGGATCTGGTCTGCGAAACCTCACTACAAGGCATCTGGAGGAAGCTGAATGTGCACAGCTGCATCCTGGCCTCGTGAGCAATGACCGTTGTACAAGATCCTGGTGACCAAATACTATTGGGATATCTGAGCCAAGTAGTTCTTCTTTTATGGGGTTCGTACCTCTGGCCTTTCCTAAGTCTTTTGTGGGGAACTGTATTCTAGCAGAAAATCTATCTTTGAGAAGTGTAGCACAGAAGATAGAGTCCTCCTATTGAATTTTACAGTTCAGAGTATTCTATACCCTGAACCCTCTCCCGTTGTTCAAGATCCCCAACCAATAAATCATAATATAAAATATACCCCTAGACTGCTTTGTGTCAGTTTTCTTTAGATGGTGCTTTGGTGGGCTGGCAGCCTCTGTACAAGTAGGGAAGAACTCAAGTCACTCTACAATATATCCAGTGGGTCCCTTCTAGACATACTGCTACATGAAGGTTACCTAAGTCGCTATATGCCTACTAATATCACCTTTGGGTTGAGCAACCTTTTTTAATTTTCTTTGGAGTTACTTTTTTTTGGCATTATCAACTGTCAAAGCTTTTGGGTAATAGAATCTTTTAGTTTCTCACAAATAGGCAAATGTATCAAATTAATATTTTACACTTCCCTACCGAGAGAATAAAAACCATTACAAAGTTTCTTTATCTCACCTTCAGAACTGAACTGACTCCTTGGAAACTTTTTGTACATTGTAATCCCTGTTCAGATTACCCACCAGCCCAAATTGTTATTCCTATGAAAACCAAGCAGATTTAAAGAAGAATACTTTGGGAATTCTGTCTAATGACAATAAAAATGGTTGCCTACACTGGAGAATAGTTTTGTGGCCAAATATTAGTGCTGACCATGTGAATCATTTCTGGAATCTCATTGCTGTCTCTAATGGACTCTGCCGCTTGACTCCAGAACAGAATGAATAGATTAAGCAGGTGTTTCCAGTTGATAAATGAGACGATAGTCTTAATTCCCCAATTCATTGACTGAGATGAACATCATTTCAAAGTTTAAACAATGGCAGCTTCTCCCAACCAGATGGCTGACCAAAAGACTGATAAGACTTTGAAGGATTTCGGTAATGTTCTCTGCGGCATCTTAAATCAATCTGACACACAAGACCATCTTTCAAAAGCTTTTAAGTAGGTTACAACAATTAATATACCAAAAGGATTCTGATATGCAACAGAACACTTTTCTGAGACCCAGAAATTAAATGAGCAGTCCATCCAATGGTGATATTTCAATATTAAGGTGAGTTTGTTCGTCATCGATAGCTTTTTACAGCTCTTGGGAATAACAATGGAAAGATCTCCCTACCAACGTTTCTCAACCTTTCAACTCCCATACAACTTCTAGTCTGGAGGATTGATTTACAAAAAAGGCAAATAGGCTGTTTACTTTGCAAGTGAAGTTGGTTTTTGCAAGGGAAGTTGCACTTTTCCCAAGAGGTGGTGAAGGATATGAGGATCTATTGACTTCCATCATCCAATATCATACAAGCAAAACATTTTTTTTTTTTTTTTCTTGTATGTGATTGGATATATACCGCATTCAATAAACTCAAGGGTAAATTTCCTTGCAAAGTGCATGGCCTATTTGTAGGCAGATAAACATGAGAAAAGTCCTGGACAGCCGCACTCAAATAGAAATTGCCTTTATTCAGTAAAAACAATCAAATCTGACACGTTTCACACTGCAGTCAGTGCTTAATCATAGCTATGATTAAGCACTGACTGCAGTGTGAAACGCGTCAGTTTCCCTCTTCTTGCTGTGGCATATATGTTCTTTTATTGTTTTTACTGAATAAAGGCGATTTCTATTTGAGTGCGGCTGTCCAGGACTTTTCTCATGTTTATCGTTACAAGCCTTGCCGGCACCTGAGGCTTCCAGTCTGGAGGAGAGGTTTCTGATTGACCTCCTTAGAGTGGTGATTTTTTCCTCCCTTACTTCGTAATTTGTAGGCAGGTGCCAGTATTCTTCTGGCCTGTAGGTGCAATGTGCCATTGTTACACCTTTGTTGCAGGGGAATAGGAAACTATTCGGGGAGTTTGCCTCTTAGAGATTCCTTTTTAGGAAGGTAAGCATCTGAATTGATGCTGAATTCTTGAGAGAGTTGAGGCAACCCTCTTAATATGGAAGCCTTTAACCACTTGCTGACCACGCTATAGCCAAAATACATCTATAATGTGTTGGTAAAGTTCTGGAAGGGTGTTTTTTGATGTCCTTCCAGAACCCCGCCCCCTGTGTGCTCTTGCGCTGCATTGGGCGCGTTCTGTGATCACTCTGCCCTTCAGACACAGCTGATCACAGATCGAGGTTAAAGTGCTAATCCCAGCTCATCACAAATGCCAGTTTTTGGCATTTCCTTTTCTCAGTGCAGTCATTGTGTGAGGGAAGGAAAGCTGATAACCGGCTATCCTGTGACAGGGGACATTTACACTTAAGATCAGGGCATTGACCATTTGGAAGTCTGAGCGGAAACTGTTGTAGTTTGTAGTTTTTATAGCATTTAGAGAATAATTCCAGAAATGGCTATAGCATACATAGTTACATTAGTTCAGCTTGGACCAATGTATCTATACCTAGTCGATGCCGCCAGAAGCTGGAAACCACTGAAGTAGACACAGCTACTACATCACTACTACTGTGCTCTCCACTAGCTTCTGGATCTGGTGCTAAGCTGCTGATGCCTTTGTCCTTGACAAAGGAGGCCACGCCTCTGAAACGCATCATTGTGGCAACCATGATATGCGTTCTCTTCTGCCTGCCTGCCCCCCCGTGTTGCGGTGCGGCTGCGCAGTAGTCGATGCATGCTGAGGACCAGCTTCAGCAGCTCCCAGGGGAATTTGAGCTGTCAGTTAGCCTTATCGAAGGTGTCCTATCATCCAGATTTTACAGTGGTCCTCGAATAGAAGCGGCACTTACTTTGACATGCTTTATTCTGATGGAATCATTTGAGAGTATCAAGTTGTGCTTTTTTGGTTACTTTCAATAAATTGGATTTTACTAGGGTGGGTTGCTCTCTCTTTTCTGTGTGCTGTTTCAGATCCTCCTCCCTTCCCAGTGGATGTTCTGGAGAGCAGCAGTGCCACCACTATTGTTTAGTCCTATAGTAAATGACTGTTGTACTCACGAGCAAGGAGGGTATATGAAGATCTGCGCATTGACCGGTCTTTATTTGCATGTGTGGCTATGATAGTGAAGCCTGTTATTGTTGCGGACCTGGATTGCCTATTGACTATTGTCTCGTCTTCAGCCTAGTTTATCACCTACCCTGACTGTCTGACTTCTTCTTGCTCCTACCAAGACCCCTTCTTGATACCAACAGGCCATTAGTCTCCTGTCTCTGCACGGTAGCCTTCCTGTACCTGCTATGCTCTGGTGGGGAAATTCCAGAAGCTACAACCTGGTGCCAGTTGAGGAGAAGAGTTCCAGGGTAGGGATTCTGGCTCATCTCCACCATTAACAGCACTGGTGTCATGGTCAGGGGTCAGGTTCAGAAACCACTAGCTATAGAAGTAGAGAAGCTCCCACTTACCCACTGTATAAGTACACAGGCAGGTTACCCTGGCAGATGACACGGGTTCACCCAAGGCGTGAGGTCTAAGCACTAACCGGTGTTCACCAGAGCTTCTAATGGTGGACTGGAAATTGGTTTTGCTGTGTGTTAGTACCAGGTTGCAGTCCTCAGGATTGCCCCATCAGGAGGTGAGCAAGCCGGGGTCCAGTAGCAGATATAGCAGGTAAGGATCAAGCAAAAGCATAGCCAGCAGGGGCGGCTATGCAGCTAGCATAGCCAGCAGGGATGCCCCGCCCTGTTCATCGCCGCCTTTCCTATCCATGCGTCTGGCCCCTTTCAGGACACCGGCGCATCGAATACAATGCGGGGAGGGCTCTTTTTTTGAAGAACCGATTAGAGCCAGAGGCTCTAATAGGCTTCAATATAGGGTGGGCTCAGGTCACAGAGAGTGCGCTCCAAGCCCACCCAGGTGTGTTACAACAGCGATTCAATATTTGCTGTTGTAACACTGATCCTCCTCCTGGTCAATCAGGAAGCCGGTTTTGACACCAGTCACCTGGTTGGCTGAAAGGACAGGTGATCCTATTGAACACCTAGGAGGAGGAGGGGAGGAGCTGGAAGTCGCCATGGAGGAAAGGACTCGGAGCCGAGCCGCTGCACCACGCTGCCTGCCACCTGCCACAATGGGGTAAGTGTTGGACTGACCGGCAAACAGCGGGGGGGGAAAGGGTGATTGTTTGCCACCCCCCCAAAAAAAACACCAGCCGCATCTGATAGTCAGTAAACAAGCCAAAGGTCAGTAATGAGTGGTAGCGAAGATCAGCAGGAGTATCAAGCAAGATATTGGCTGGAGAGAGCACAATAATCTGGCAAACAGGAAGTGCAAAGGCATGGCTTAAATAGGAAGTTCATGAGATGAGCAAAGAGTTTAAGGTTCAAGAGAAACAAAGTTTAAAGCAAGGTTGTCTACAGAATTGTCCAGGCTGCTGTCTAGCATTCCAGGTGGTTCAGCATGAACGCAGTAGAGGTTGTAGGTTCAGACCCGGGTCCCGACAGCTGGTGAGGACCAACTGGTATTGAGATTCTGCTTCCTGGGAGAGCCCACAGCCCCTTCCAGTGGGTATTATAACACTCTGCTTGATCTGGCTGAGACTATAGTGTGTGAAATGTATATAACATTAATTGTAATTAAATTACATTTACCTGAGGGGACAGGCATTGGTGCTAAAAAAAGCTTTTCTTTTTCTCACGCTTGACAAATAAAATGACATTTGTAATAAAATCTGTAAAAAAAAATGATTGTGTTCAGTTTCTCCACTGCCTGGAAAAAAGAAAGGAGACCTTAATACCTCCAATACCTTGCCCACATGTTTAATTAGCAATAATTCAGAATGAGACGAAACACCGGTTTTCTGCATCGCCTGTCCTTTGTCTGGATTTTTTCAGGCAAATTAACCCGCTTCAATCATCCACATGGGCGCACTTTGTTATTACAATGCCTTACAAATGAATACATTGGAGCTTTCGACACGTCGGCCTTCCAGTTTTAAAATTTACACCTGACAAGAGATGACCGGCCTGTTAACGTTCTGTTTAGCACCAGATCCGCTAATTACTAAGGCATGTCCAATGAAGTGAAATCCGTAAAATAGCGGGAACTATAGTGACATCATAATTATCGCATTTTCTGTTCCTATTAAAGCTGAAATGTAGGGAAAACAGCTAAATTCACAGATTAAATGTATATAGGAAAGCTGTTTTATCTGCTAAATGATTTGTATTTCTCTATACTAAGTCCTAAGATCTACACAGTTTTGTCACACAGCAATGCCCTGTGTCACGGTCAGGGGTCAGGCTCAGGTACCAGCAGCTTTTGTAGTAGAGAGAATTCTACCAACCAGCAAGATAGGTATACAAGCAGGTCACCCTGGCAGATGACGCAGGCTCCCCCCAAGGTGAGGGGTCTAAATACTACTGCTATTCACCAGAGCTCCTGATGGTGGCGATGGGTTTTCTGCATGTTAGTGCCAGGTTGTGGTCCTCAGGATTGTCCTACCAGGAGGTGAGCAGGCCGGGGTCCAGTAGCAGATATAGCAGGTAGGGATCAAGCAGAAGCAAAGTCAGTAAACAAGTCAAAGGTTCCAGTAAAAAGTTGTTGCAGGTTGGAATAAAGAAGAAGCATAGCCGAGGAATGAGCCAAAAGTTGGCAACAAGTGGTAGCGGAGATACGAATGGCAAGAGGAGTGGCAAGAGAGAGATAATGACTGAAGAGAGCACAATTATCTGGCAAACATGAAGTGCAAAGGCATGGCTTAAAAAAGGAGTTCATGGGAGGAGCAAAGAGCTCAAGGGTCAGAAACAAGGTGGCACCCACCAACCAGCTGGATAAGTGCAGCAGCTGGTCACCCTGGCAGATAACATCAGCTCATACGAGGTGCAGGATGCACTAATTCACCAGAGCTCCTGAGGGAGGAGCTGGGGTTTGCTGCGTGTTAGTACCAGGTTGCGGTTCTGAGGATAGCCCCACCAGAAGGTGAGCAAGCTGGGTCCTAGTAGCAGATGTAGCAGGCTGGGATCAAGCAGAAGCATAGTCATTACTAGTGAAAGATCAGTAACAAGTGGTTGCAGGTCGGGATCAAGCAGAAGCATAGTCGAGGAACAAGCCAAAAGTCAGTAACGAGTGGCAGCCAAGATAAGGACAGCAGCAGGAGTGACAAGAGCAAAATATCGTCTGGAGAGAGCACAATAATCTGGCAAACAGGAATTGCAAAGGCATGGCTTAAATAGGAAGAACATGTGAGAAGCAAAGAGCTCAGGGTTCACCTGAAACAAGAGACAAGGCAAGATTATCTGAAGAATTGTCCAGGGAGCTGTCCAGCATCCCAGGTGGCCCAGCAAGAAGAAACACTACCAGACACAGCAGAGGTTGCAGTTTCACATCTGGGTCCTGATACCTTGGCCGGCAGAGGAGGAGACCTGACCTTTTTCTGCTTCGTTTTCACTTACAGGTCTCCTCCCCATTCCCACCCTGCGACTGGACAGTGAAAATTAGCAAACTAATAACCTTATCTCTTTGCACTCTGCTCTCTTTTCCTATCAGTATGATCCTTAGACTGTAAAACATCTACATGGCTCCTTGTGCTGCTTCTTCAACCCTCTCTTTGAGCTCTGTGTGAACAGGCTGACAGCAGGCTGAATTCAGGTACCTCCTTTGCTTGCATTTAAACTAATACATTTATTGCTGCTTTAACTGCTTGTCTACCAAGGTACACCTATAAACAGCATAATAGACAAGTGGCTAAATCAAGCCCAAAGCTGCTGTTGTTGCTGCTGCATTGCTATTCTAGGACATAAATGTCTTATTATTATTGAAAATAATAATAATAATATTGCCAATCACCTGTCTCTACTTGCTGAGTTTCCACTGGGCATCACTGGCCACCAAGTAAGCAATTCTACACTTGTGCACATGAAAATGCACTGGGTCTGACCAGAAGACAAACAAGAGAAAAAACAGGAAGATCACACCTTGCACAGTTGAACATTTAAAGATCAAAGTATTAAAATGAACAATGGTTGCACTCACATATTTCATAGACTGAATGGTCCCTGAATGTAGCCCCATCTTGCTGAAGTTGTAGAATTGCTTACTTTGTGGCCAGTGATGTCCAGTGGGGACTCAGAAAGAAGAGACAGGTGATTGGCACCCCCTGTGGGCTCACCTGGTGGTTTGAATCTTTCACTGCTCATCAACATCTCAGCTTCTCTTGAGGGACTTGAGAAAGGGGGGAACACCCCCGAAACATGTAGCAATGTTAACCATACAGTAGAAGCGGGCTTTGGTGTGAACAGCAGGCTTTGACGCGTGGAGCTGAATTGTTTTCCTCCCTTTAGCCTGCAATGAGAGATTCAGACTTCATGCTGAGTTACCACCAGACATCACTGGCCACAAAGGTGAGCGGTTCTACAACTTCAGCAAGATGGGGCTGCATTCAAGGAGCATTCAGGCTATGAAATATGTGAGTGCAACCATTATTGATCTTAATGCTTTGATCTTTAAAGGTTCAACTGTGCAAGATGTGATCTTCCTGGTTTTTCTCTTGTTATTCTTCTCCTCAGACCCAGCGCATTTTCATGTGCATGAGTGTAAGGGAAGCCTTGTGGTTGGCTAGAACTGGCGCCAAGTCCCTACCCCTGCTTCTGTCCTGCTAGAATATTAGCTCTCTTGATGAGATCGAACCCTCCACCATATTGTGCCCCACTCCCTGTCAGACTCCCTGCCACACTAAATTCCTAGCCGTTGACCTTTATAGCCAAAAAAAGCACATAGGAATAGATTTGCTGTCCACACATAGGAATAGTTTTGCTGCACTATACTGATGAAATTCAAGGAATGGCATAACAGTCACATCACATCAACATACATTCCAAAGTCATTTGACAGTACACAGTCAATCACATTTAATGGACAGTCTGTAGTAGTCACATGTGAAAGCATACGCAGTACCTTTAGCAACCATCTCCCTCTAAAAGTCTCTCCTTCCACCTTGGGTCATTAGTACTCATAGGTCTGGGCTCTCTGTAGACACCTACTTTATACATTCTCCTCTCCTGGGACACTCCAGGAAAACAGCCTCACTTGGGAACTCTTGGCCTGGCCTAAAAGGCCTTTTGCAATCCACCCTAGCCCCCACCTCTATAAGGGACAGAAAGTTTACAGCTGGCTCTTCCTGGTTGTAGGCCTTCCCTTCCCCAGCCCCCATTTCTGTTCAGGGCCTACATGTGCTGGTTATATCCATGCTGGTGTAAGGTGTGTGCTCCTTCCATGTCACTTTATTAAAATAGGCAGCACACTTACATTGAAGTTAGCATAAAACAGCATGGATAGGAAACACCTGAGACCAAGCAGCTGTGATCAGTGTGAGGCTGTAGGCATCACTGAGCAAAGAGAGACAGAGGATGACGGGAAGCCAGCCAGCTCAAGGTATGGATATTAGCGGTGGCTTTCTCAGTTGCACAGCTGTCAAAATGCCCGGTGGGTGACGGGAGAGGGGGTGTGTATGACGCGTTTCCAGGAACTTCACCTTCTTTTTCAAATGCATGCAATAAATAATGTAATAAAGTGATTTTTATTTGATACTGATCTGGGTGCCTTTCTGTTCGTTTTCATCTACATTAGGGTGATCCTATCAAGATCTTCTGTGTGAGCTGCAGGGGTTCCAGTCTCGGTCCCTTCTCCTGCTCAGCGATCCATTCATCCATCCAATTGCCTCATTCCTTCCTCTACCCTGTTGATGGTCTACAGAAACAGATTAAAGTTATAATAGACTGAGTGAGTCTGCACTTCTCCTAGAAGTGCCTTTTGTACTGTGTATTTGTACACGCTTTACGAGTGCTCCTCCCAACCTGGCTTATATGTGGCCCCAGGATGACGTCATCTTGTGATGAAACGCGTCGGAAGAAGCGATGTGCTGACGTCACTACACGTGATCCCAAAAGGATGGGCATTCGTGTTTTTGCCAGCCAGCTTGTTTTACATGCTTCTTTTTAAACTACCCTGATTTAAGTGCAATACTTTTTGTTTTTATAATAAAATTTGAGGTTTTACACTGTGGCGAGTTTATCTCTTTTTTGGGATCTATGAGTTCATACTAGACATGTGCCCCGTCAATAAATTTGTTTTGTTTTTTTTCCGTTCCATTTCGTATTAGAATTAATTCGTATTTCGTTATTCGTGTCCGAAATTTCGTACGAAATACGAATTTTCGTTAGGTTCGTTAACTGTTCGTAACAATTACCAATGTTCGTTATGATGAATTTATCATTATGAGGGGCTCCCACCATCCCTGTGCTGTGCTGACTTCCTAGGTTTTTAACTTTTAGCTTCGTTAACTTTTCGTAACAATTACGAATGTTCGTTAGGAATTTGGATTCGAAATTCGTAAACAAAATTTCGTATTTCGTACAAAATTCGGAAGCATAGCGATTCGTACTTCGGATCCTCCCGAATGTACTAACTTACGGAAATTTGTGCGAATTTTCGATTCGTACGAAACTAAATCGCACATGTCTAGTTTACACACTCAGAGAGGAACTCGTCATTACAAGTCCTGTGGAGTGTTCCCGACCTAGTCTCCTATACGAGCACATCTGTGCCTAGGTCTTTGGACTACAGGCTTGGTGAGAGGTGCCATTTGGATATCCCCTTCACTGGATAAAGGCCTTGGCTGGGTATTAGCCACAAGTGATTGTGACCTTCCGTAATAGGAGGTCCCCATCAGCTGGTAAGCGAGCATTTCTTGTGGTGGAGGTGGCACTTCTATTCTGTGGTGGTGGTGGACACAAGTATTTTGGAAGGACACTCTAATGCCGCGTACACACGGTCGGACTTTTCATCTACAAAAGTCCGACAGCCTGTCCGACAGACTTTCGGCGGACTTTCGGCGGACTTGCGGCAGACTTGCGGCAGACTTTCTAACGAACAGACTTGCCTACACACGACCACACAAAAGTCCGACGGATTCGTACGTGATGACGTACACCGGACTAAAATAAGGAAGTTGATAGCCAGTAGCCAATAGCTGCCCTAGCGTGGGTTTTTGTCCGTAGGACTAGCATACAGACGAGCGGACTTCGGGGTCCGTCGTAGTTACGACGTAAAGATTTGAAGCATGTTTCAAATCTAAAGTACGTCGGATTTGAGTCTAAAAAAGTACGTTGAAAGTCCGGAGAAGCCCACACACGATCGGATTACCAGCCAGCTTTAGTCCGTCAGCGTCCGTTGGACTTTTGTAGATGAAAAGTCCGACCGTGTGTACGCGGCATAAGAATTTGGAAGGACACTTTATTTCACCTGGACTATGTTTCACTGTTTATATTGATGTATTGGCTTTTTTATTATGATAAGGAAGTCACTTTTGATTAAGCACAATTTTATTTTGTTAGAATATTTGTTTGAGAGTAGCACAGCTCTATTTATTATTATTATTATTTTTTTTTTTTTATGTGGGTGCTGCATCGACCATGACATAACTACGGGAAAGCTCTGCCTAAAAGGGGCCTGACACCTGAGGACACTGTCTGTTGTAACCACTATTCTGGTACAGAACCACCTAGTGGCAAGGTAGATAACTGCACCTCCTTACATGGCGTAATCAGGGACAGCTGCAGTAGACTTTGCTTTAGTTCTTACCAAATACTTGGGACTATATTCAGATACTTATCAATTTGCTCAAATGTTTTTATCATGCTGCTGCTGGTGGTGGTCTTGTTTTTAGCTGGCATGTAGCACAGACAGCGTTGCTTCTTTGTTTGTTGTTTAGTATTGAACAACTAGACATTGCTTATTGAAATCTCAAACACTTTGACAGCACACTCACCTACATCTGGTGCCTGGCTCTGTGTCTATGTTGAATCCTGAATGTATCTATTCCGTTCCCTTTTCATTGTGTTTTATTTGAAATGTTCAGTCTCGGGTTTTCTATGCAATGGCATGTTTCTGGCTGCCTTCCATTCTTTGCTTTCCTCTTCCCTCTTCTGTATGAATCTTCCCTTTCAGTATGTTTGCCTCCGTTGTTTTCCCTTGGTGGATCTTCCAACTGTTATTGGCCTGCAGGGTTTCCTAACCTCCGTGCACACTGCAGGGAAAGAGCCCTGGAGCTACCTAGAGGCCTACAATCCATGCAGCTGGCTGCAGATCAAAAATTATTTACAAGTAAACATTGCAGTAAAAATGTGTTTACTGACTGAAAATACATCCTAATTAAAGAGTTCCTACCTGTCTGTCATTTTGCACACTCTAATATTGAACATAGACAGGGGGTTATTTTATAACAATTTCAACCTCTATCAACCAGCTCTGGCTCTCAAAGGCGAACTGTCAGAGGAAGGCTACAACAGTATACAGTGGGTACGGAAAGTATTCAGACCCCCTTACATTTTTCACTCTTTGTTATATTGCAGCCATTTGCTAAAATCATTTCAGTTCATTTTTTTCCTCATTAATGTACACACAGCACCTCATATTGTACACACAGCACCCCATATTGTACACACAACACCCCATATTGTACACACAGCACCCCATATTGTACACACAGCACCCCATATTGTACACACAGCACCCCATATTGTACACACAGCACCCCATATAGACAGAAAAACACAGAATTGTTGACATTTTTGCAGATTTATTAAAAAAGAAAAACTGAAATATCACATGGTCCTAAGTATTCAGACCCTTTGCTGTGACACTCATATATATAACTCAGGTGCTGTCCATTTCTTCTGATCATCCTTGAGATGGTTCTACACCTTCATTTGAGTCCAGCTGTGTTTGATTATACTGATTGGACTTGATTAGGAAAGCTACACACCTGTTTAGATAAGACCTTACAGCTCACAGTGCATGTCAGAGCAAATGAGAATCATGAGGTCAAAGGAACTGCCTGAAGAGCTCAGAGACAGAATTGTGGCAAGGCACAGATCTGGCCAAGGTTACAAAAAAGTTTCTGCTGCACTTAAGGTTCGTAAGATTACAGTGGCCTCCATAATCCTTAAATGGAGGATGTTTAGGATGACCAGAACCCTTCCTAGAGCTGGCCGTCCGGCCAAACTGAGCTATCGGGGGAGAAGAGCCTTGGTGAGAGAGGTAAAGAAGAACCCAAAGATCACTGTGGCTGAGCTCCAGAGATGCAGTCGGGAGATGGGAGAAAGTTGTAGAAAGTCAACCATCACTGCAGCCCTCCACCAGTCGGGGTTTTATGGCAGAGTGGCCCGACGGAAGCCTCTCCTCAGTGCAAGATACATGAAAGCCCGCATGAAGTTTGCTAAAAAACACCCGAAGGACTCCAAGATGGTGAGAAATAAGATTCTCTGGTCTAATGAGACCAAGATAGAACTTTTTGGCCTTAATTCTAAGCGGTATGTGTGGAGAAAACCAGGAACTGCTGATCACCTGTCCAATACAGTACCAACAGTGAAGCATGGTGGTGACAGCATCATGCTGTGGGGGTGTTTTTCAGCTGCAGGGACAGGACGACTGGTTTCAATCGAGGGAAAGATGAATGCGGCCAAGTACAGGGATATCCTGGACGAAAACCTTCTCCAGAGTGCTCAGGACCTCAGACTGGGCCGAAGGTTGACCTTCCAACAAGACAATGACCCTAAGTACACAGCTAAAACAACAAAGGAGTGGCTTCACAACAACTCCGTGACTGTTCTTGAATGGCCCAGCCAGAGCCCTGACTTAAACCCAATTGAGCATCTCTGGAGAGACCTAAAAATGGCCGTCCACCAACGTTTACCATCCCCCCTGACAGAACTGGAGAGGATCTGCAAGGAGGAATGGCAGAGGATCCCCAAATCCAGGTGTAAAAAACTTGTTGTATCTTTCCCAAAAAGACTCATGGCTGTATTAGATCAAAAGGGACTTCTACTAAATACTGAGCAAAGGGTCTGAATACTTAGGATCATGTGATATTTCAGTTTTTCTTTTTTAATAAATCTGCAAAAATGTCAACAATTCTGTGTTTTTCTGTCAATATGGGGGGCTGTGTGTACAATATGGGGTGCTGTGTGTACAATATGGGGGGCTGTGTGTACAATATGGGGTGCTGTGTGTACAATATGGGGTGCTGTGTGTATAATATGGGGTGCTGTGTGTACAATATGGGGTGCTGTGTGTACAATATGGGGTGCTGTGTGTACATTAATGAGGAAAAAAATGAACTTAAATGATTTTAGCAAATGGCTGCAATATAACAAAGAGTGAAAAATTTAAGGGGGTCTGAATACTTTCCGTCCCCACTGTATATATTTACTTTTAAAATTCTGTGGCTGAGATGGTGATAGGTTAACTTTGGTCCATTTGTGCTATTTAGTGTCTGCAACACTCATGTTTTTTATTTTTATTTTTTTCTTAATTTTCTTAATTTTCTTAATTTAGAATGTCCATGGGCAGGCTTTGATGCAGTAGATGGCTTCCCATAATTAATTTATTCTTTAGAAACCTGTGAACCCTGGGAAGTGAGCTCACAAGTGAGCAGGTGGCATGGGAATCCATGGGGAGCAGAATTTAAAATCCAGCCAATTTTCACCAGAGCTCATGATGGAGGAGATGGGTTTTTCTGCGTGATGGTAGCAGGTTGCGACCCTCAGGTTTATCCTGCTCTAGCGTGTGGTCAAGACGTCTTCAGGAGAAGATGTGCATGTGCACCAAAGTGCAGAACAAGAATTGTTGCCAGCAGGTTACATGGATACATGCACGAGAATGCAAGTGGACAGGCAGGCTCAGGAGAATGCACGCCTGATTCCAGACATAATTACATAGTAGGTGAGGTCGAAAAAAGACACAAGTCCATCAAGTCCAACCTATGTGTGTGATTATATGTCAGTATTACATTGTATATGCCTGTATGTTGCGTTCGTTCAGGTGCTTATCTAATAGTTTCTTGAAACTATCGATGCCCCCCACTGAGACCGCCGCCTGTGGAAGGGAATTCCACATCCTTGCCACTCTTACAGTAAAGAACCCTCTACGTAGTTTAAGGTTAAACCTCTTTTCTTCTAAACTTTACATGGCACCAGACAACTTGTCATGGTCAGGGGTCAAGTTTAAAGACCAGAAGCTATAGCAGTAATGAGGCGCCCGCCAACCAAATGGATAAGTGCAACAGCAGGTCCCCCTGGCAGATGACGTGGGCTCACCTGAGGGGCGGGGTCTAAGCACTAACCAATGATCACCAAAGCTCCTGATGGTGGCAATGGGTTTTGTTGCATGTTAGTACCAGGTTGTGGTCCTCAGGATTGCCCTATCAGGAGGTGAGCAAGCCGGGGTCCAGTAGCAGGTATTGCAGGCAGAGATCAAGCAGAAGCATAGTCAGTAAATGAGCCAGGGTTAGTAACAAGTGTTTGCAGGTCAGAGACGTGCAGTCAGGGGAGTCAGAGCTTCACCTGCCATGAACCTAGAAAAAAACAAAACAAAAAAAGATCGAGCTTTGAGGGTCGTAGCTCGGCAACCTTGAGTAGCCAAAGTCCTACCCCACCACTGGTCAAAATGTGGGGCTCCTAAGACCTATGGTTCCAGAGATACGCAGCCTGTCAGAAGCTACATACAGAGCGGCCTGTTTAAATACAAGCTGACACAGGCTGTTTGCAGCAGACTGAGAGGATGAGCTCACAGTGCCTCTCACTTCTTGTCAGAGGCACTGAGCTCAATGGACAGCTTGGACTCTTGGACCAATGGTAAAGCACCATTGGACTAAGCTGCCCAATAAAAATGCTGCAGTGGAAGCTGTCCTCTCACTGTAGTGTCATAGAAGGGGGCATGTGTCTAAAAGACACATGCTCCCTTCCAGCGTAACCCTCTTAACTACAAGGAAAAAACATGGGTTTATGGGTATAAGGTTTTCCCATAACCCCATGTTTTTCTCAAACAGTAAATAGGGAAAATCTGCTTATGCTGAAAAGGTACTTTTTTAATCAAGCTAAATAATATATTATTATGCTATATGTTATATTAACATAATAATTTATTATTTATTTATTTACTGTTACATTACTGGTTTGAAGTTATAACTTCAAACTTCAGTAATTTGTCCGTTAAGCCACCTGCTTGAGTACAGTTTTTAAAAATATAGTACATTACCTTAAAAACAACATATAATAATTATTTGTATAATACTTACTTATGGTAATTAACCACTTGCCACTGAGGCCAATTCTGACACTTCTCTCCTACATGTAAAAATCATAATTTTTGCTGGAAAATTATGGTACTCAGAACAATTTTTTGTATAATATGAAAGATGATGTTATGCCGAGTAAATAGATACCTAACATGTCACGCTTTAAAATTTTGTACACTTGTGGAATGGCACCAAACTTCAGTACTTAAAAATCTCCATAGGTGACATATTAACATTTTTTTACAGGTTACATGTTTACAGTTACAGAAAAGGTCTAGTGCTAGAATTATTGCTCTCGCTCTAATGATCACGGCGATACCTCACATGTGTGGTTTGAACACCGTTTACAACAGTGCCTTACCAGCCACTGACAAGCCAAAAGTCAGTAACAAGTGGTAGCGAAGATATGGATTGCAAGAGGAATGGCAAGAGGGAGATATTGGCTGATGAGAGCACAATAATCTTGCAAACAGGAAGTGGAAAGGCATGGCTTAAATACGAAGTTTATGGGAGGAGCAAAAAGCTCAAGGTTCACCAGAAACAAGGTTCAAGGCAAGCTTGTCCAAGGAATTGTTCAGGAAGCCTTCCAGCGACCCAGGTGGCTCAGCAAGAAGAGACATTGCCAGATACAGCAGAAGTTCATGGGTGGGGCACAGGGTTCAAGGTTCAAGAGGAACAAGGTTCAAGGCAAGATCATTCAAGGAGTTGTCCTGGGAGCTATCCAGCGACCCAGGTGGCTCAGCAAAAGAGACATTGCCAGATACAGCAGAAGTTCATGGGTGGGGCACAGGGTTCAAGGTTCAAGAGGAACAAGGTTCAAGGCAAGATCATTCAAGGAGTTGTCCAGGGAGCTATCTAGCGACCCAGGTGGCTCAGCAAGAAGAGACTTTGCCAGATACAGCAGAGGTCAGACCAGGTCCCGACACAGCCTATTTAAAGAAAACTGGTGAAGCAGGAGGTAGGATGATCTTCAGGTGTTCCCTATGTCCTGAATGTGCATTTACTGTGGATTTCTTATTGCTACCTGGTTTATCTCTGGATTCTTCCTTACTGTGACCTGGCTAGAGTCCATCCTTGGCTCATCTATCTGCTTATTACTAACCTTGGCTTGCTTACTGACCACAATCCTACTGACCTTGACTTGCCTTCTGAACATGCCTCTGCCTTTCTTCCTGCCTGATAGCGGATCTTCACATTGTCAACCTCTGGCCTCCTCAGGTCCTTACCTTCAATCGGTGATAGGTTCTGATGCCTAGGTTATCTATTTCTCCAATCTACTTCTCTGTGGGTTCTTCAGTGGTCTCCTCAGCTGTCTAAAAAATATCTCGCTGCTAAGTTACCTACCAGAAGTGGTCATCTATGGACTGGGCACTCTTCATCTGTGCCACTTTTCAGGGGTGTTCAGAGCTATGGAGGAACCCTTGTCACTTTGGACTCTAACTAGGCACATGTGAAGACTAACCTGCAGGAAGGAAAGAATAAAAAGCAGAGGCATACAGGTAACTCAGGGAAAGACAGGAACAGGCAGTGAAAAAGAAATAGATCCAGTAAATAGGACAAAGGTGGAAGAAAATCAAGGGAAAAGCCAAGATCAATGAACATGAAGTCTGTCAGAAGCAGATAGCAAAGACACTGGGAAGAAAGTCAGGCACAAATTGGAAAAATACTTGGGCACTGAATGCTGGAAAGAAGCTCCTTTAAAGAGGCACAGAGGACATCAACTGTCACTATGGCAGCCAAAAATTCTGTGAGAACCACAGGCAAAGAGAAAGGGGAAGCCTGACAGTACAGGAACAAGGAAGACAAGTAACAAATCCTCTGTGTGATAAGACTGAATAAAAAAAACATTTTCAGAACAACAACAACAGATTCTAAATAATAAAAATGTTAAACTGTGCTAATGCATCCATTATGGGGGTCAATACCAGAAGTTCCACTGTGGGCAACATTTAGGACTCTTGTGGAAGTAGAAGTTTCTCACTACAAAACATGTAGAGGCGACATGGAATTACCTCTTCAACATTAATTGCAGCAGACCTTCCAGGGAATCCAAGGAAGGTCCCAGATTTGTTTCTTCCATTTTAAAACCTTCTCCCTGCCCGAGTCGCAAATGTTGTGCAATCACAATGTGACTCCCGTACACATGCTTAGGAGGGACACCATCACATTCTCAACCATCCAGCAGCCAAAGAATCAGAACCCTGGAAGGAAGACTGGGAGAAGCGCAAATGACTGATTGAAAAGGGGATAGCTGGAGGGGATAGCAAGCCAGGTAAGTCTGCCATAATATGCTAATTTGCAGTGCATACTAGCACATTATGGCTAAATGTTCCTAGGGCCCATTTCGGAAAGTGTAGGGGTGGGAGGGAGGCCTGTAAGGGAAAATGAAACTGTAGCAGTGATAGATCAGGGGAGGCCCTTCCGAGCAGGCCAGTGCCAAGGAGCAGAGCTGTATGAATCTCAGGACATGATGCACAGAAATTAAAATTCTTTGACAGGTATAACAGCTCATATAATGTACATATATAAAATCTTTTTATTCAAATGTTTACCTTTTAGCTTTCAACTGTAATTTAGACTTTTCCTTTTTTTCTTCTCTTCTTCCTCTCTTTTTCTCACTTGTATTCTTTTTTTCTCTTTTCTCTCGTTTTTTCTTTATCTCGTCTTCTTCTCCTCTCCTTTCTTCTTCTCCTCTCCTTTCTTCTTCTCTTCTTCTCTCATTTAATTTCCATCTCTTCTTTTCTCTCCATTCTTCTTCTTCTCTTCTTCTCTCCTGACTTCTTCTTCCCTCCTTTCTTCTTCTTGTCTCCTATGTCCTTCTTCTCTCCTTTATTCTTCCTCTCTTCTCCTCTTTTTCTTCTTTTCTCTTCTGCTTCTCTCCTTTCTTCTACTTTCCATTTTTTTTCCTTTCTTTCTCTCTCTCTCTCTCTCTCTCTCTCTCTCTCTCTCTCTCTCTCTCTCTCTCTCTCTCTCTCTCTCTCTCTCTCTCTCTCTCTATTATAATCCATTCTTCTTTAATTTTCTCTTCTTCTTTCCCTTTTTTCTTCTCTTCTCTCCTATCTTCTTATTCTCTTATTCCGATTTCCTTTCCTCTTTGTCTCTTCTTCTTTTTCTTCTTCCCTTCTTCTATCCTTTCTTATTCTCTTTTTTTTCTCCCCTTTCCTTTTTTCTTCTTCTGTTGCTCCATTTTCTTCTTCTTGTATTCTCTTCATTCTTTTTATTCTCTTCTTCTCTCCATTCTTCTTCTTTTCTTCTTCTCTCCTGTCTTCTTATTCTCTCCTTTCTTCTTATTATCTTCTTCTTCTTTCCTTTATTCTTCTCTCCTATGTCCTTCTTCTCTCCTTTATTCTTCCTCTCCTTCTCTTTTTCTCCTTTTCTCTTTTGCTTCTCTCCTTCCTTCTTCTCCCCCTTCTTTTTTTCTCCCTCTCTCTATTATAATCCTTTCTTCTTCTTTCCTATTTTTTCTTCTCTCCTTTCTTCTTCTCTTATTCTTGTCTCCTTTCTTCTTCGTCTCTCCACTCTTCTTCTTCTCTACTTTCTTCTTCTCTTTTTTCCCCTCTTTTTTCTTCTCTTCTTCTTTTTCTCCATTTTCTTGTACTTTTTCTCCCTTTTCTTGTTTCTTCTTCTCTCTATTCTTTTTCTTCTCTTCGTCTTCTCTCCATTCTTCTTCTCTCCTGTCTTCTTATACTCTCCTTTCTTCTTCTTGTCTTCTTCTTCTTTCCTTTCTTCTACTTCTCACCTATGTTCTTTGACTCTTCTTTATCCTCTCTCTCTTCTTCTTCTCTTTTTCTTTTTATCTCTTCTTCTCTTCTTTCATCAATTTATCTTTTTTTCTCCCTTTTATTCTTCTTCACTTTTTCTCTCCTTTCTTCTTTATCTTGTCTTCTTCTTCTCTCCTTTCTTCTTCTCCTCACTCTTCTTCTTCTCTTCTTCTCTCCTGTCTTCTTCTCTCCTTTATTCTTCCTCTCTTCTTCTCTCTTCTGCTTCTCTCCATTCCTCTACTCCTCCTACTTTTTTCTTTTCTTTCTCCATCTCTCTATTATAATCCTTTCTTCTTCTTTCCTTTTTTTCTTCTTCCCTTCACTCCTTTCTTCTTATTCTCTTATTCTTATTTCCTTTCTTCTTTGTCTCTTCTCCCTTTTCTTCTTCTTCTTCTCTCCACTCTTCTTCTCTCCTTTATTCTTCCTCTCTCTTCTGCTTCTGTCCTTCCTTCTCCCGATTCTTTTTTCCTTTCTTTCTCCCTCTATTATAATTCTTTTTTCTGCTTTCCTTTTTTTCGTCTTCTCTTCTCTCCTTTCTTCTTCTTCTCTTCTTCTTATCTCCTTTCTCCTTTGCCTCTTCTTCTTTGTATTCTTCTCTCCTTTCTTCTCTTTTTTTCTCCCCTTTCCTGTTCTATTCTTCTTTTTATCCCTTTTCTTCTTCTCTTCTACTTCTCTCTATTCTTCTCTCCATTCTTCTTCTTTACTTCTTCTTCCCTGTCTTCTTATGCTCTCCTTTCTTCTTATTATCTTTTGTCTTCTTTCCTTTCTTCTTCTTCTCTCCTGTGTTCTTCTTCTCTTCTTTATCCTTCCTCTCTTCTTCTTCTCTTTTTCTTCTTATCTCATCTGCTCTACTTTCTTCCTTTTGTCTTCTGCTTCTCTCCTTCCTTCTTCTCACCATTCTTTTTTCCTTTCTTTCTCCCTCTTTCTGTTATAATTCTTTCTTCTGCTTTCCTTGTTTTGTCTTCTCTTCTCTCCTTTCTTCTTTGTCTCTTCTTCTTTTTATTCTTCTCTTCTTCTCTCCTTTATTCTACTCTTTTTTTCCCTCCCCTTTCCTCTTCTATTGTTCTTTTTATCCCTTTTCTTCCTCTCTTCTACTTCTCTCCATTCTTCTTACGCTCTCTTTTCTTCTTATTATCTTAGTTTTCTTTCTTCTTCTTCTCTCCTATGTTCTTCTTCTCTTCTTTATCCTTCCTCTCTTATTCTTCTTCTCTTTTTCTTTGTATCTCATCTTCTCTCCTTTCTCACATTTGTCTTCTGCTTCTCTCCTTTCTTCTTCTCCCCATTCCTTTTTTTCCTTTTTTTCTCACTCTCTCTATTAAAAAACCCTTTAAAACAAGACTGTACATATTATAAATAGTTCCCCGAGTCTAATCTTAGAGTACGGTCAGAGGTCCAATAATAATATATTAGCATCCTAAATAATGATCCTTTTTCAGATTTAAATCGTAAACTCCACACAGCTGGTTAAAAAATGATCCTCGGTGGCCCGGCTAGACGGCTTTTACACGTGTTGGTATAACGATTATGTTATTAAGTTTATCTTAATCAACAAGCTGTAAATGGAGTATTGTGGATTTGCAAATATTAATCAAGCCGGCAGAAGGCAAAGGCAAGATTTTTATTGATTGCCCATCGAGCACGGGACCTTTGTCTAACACAATTTAGCTTTCCGAAGGTTTTAAATACTAGAGTGTACCCAAATTTATCTTTATTTTTTTGGCTCTCAGTGAGGCATTTACAACAGATTGAATGGGACACTGGCATAATAAACAGCGAGCCCATATTTAAGTGAGGACGGAAAGTATTCAGACCCTCTTACATTTTTCACTCTTTGTTATATTGCAGCCATTAAAATCATTTAAGTTCATTTTTGTCCTCATTATTTTACACACAGCACCCCATATTGTACACACAGCACCCCATATTGTACACACAGCACCCCATATTGTACACACAGCACCCCATATTGACAGAAAAACACAGAGTTGTTGACATTTTTGCCGATTTATTACAAAAGAAAAACTGAAATATCACATGGTCCTAAGTATTCAGACCCTTTGCTGTGACACTCATATAGTTAACTCAGGTGCTGTCCATTTCTTCTGATCATCCTTGAGATGGTTCTACACCTTCATTTGAGTCCAGCTGTGTTTGATTATACTGATTGGACTTGATTAGGAAAGCCACACACCTGTCTATATAAGACCTTACAGCTCACAGTGCATGTCAGAGCAAATGAGAATCATGAGGTCAAAGGAACTGCCTGAAGGACTCCAAGATGGTGAGAAATAAGATTCTCTGGTCTGATGAGACCAAGATAGAACTTTTTGGCCTTAATTCTAAGCAGTATGTGTGGAGAAAAACAGGCACTGCTCATCACCTGTCCAATACAGTTCCAACAGTGAAGCATGGTGATGGCAGCATCATGCTGTGGGGGTGTTTTTCAGCTGCAGGGACAGGACGATTGGTTGCAATCGAGGGAAAGATGAATGCAGCCAAGTACAGGGATATCCTGGATGAAAACCTTCTCCAGAGTGCTCAGGACCTCAGACTGGGCCGAAGGTTTACCTTCCAACAAGACAATGACCCTAAGCACACAGCTAAAATAACGAAGGAGTGGCTTCACAACAACTCCGTCACTGTTCTTGAATGGCCCAGCCAGAGTCCTGACTTAAACCCAATTGAGCATCTCTGGAGAGACCTAAAAATGGCCGTCCATCAACGTTTACCATCCAACCTGACAGAACTGGAGGGGATCTGCAAGGAGGAATGGCAGAGGATCCCCAAATCCAGGTGTGAAAAACTTGTTGCATCTTTCCCAAAAAGACTCATGTCTGTATTAGATCAAAAGGGGCTTCTACTAAATACTGAGCAAAGGGTCTGAATACTTAGGACCATGTGATATTTCAGTTTTTCTTTTTTTAATAAATCTGCAAAAATGTCAACCATTCTGTGTTTTTCTGTCAATATGGGGCGCTGTGTGTACAATATGGGGTGCTGTGTGTACAATATGGGGGGCTGTGTGTACAATATGGGGTGCTGTGTGTACAATATGGGGTGCTGTGTGTACAATATGGGGTGCTGTGTGTACAATATGGGGGCTGTGTGTACAATAATGAGGAAAAAAATGAACTTAAATGATTTTAGCAAATGGCTGCAATATAACAAAGAGTGAAAAATTTAAGGGGGTCTGAATACTTTCCGTCCCCACTGTATATTATTCTTATTATAGCCAAATTTACCACCCTAACTCCTCCTACAGCTTTTATACTACATAGACAGTAATATACCAAAACATGTGGATTGTTCCTGATTGGTGTGCTATTACTTCGTGGAACGTTTCGCTGAATGGTTCATGAAATATCGTCATTTTTGCGGTGAAATTGGTCCCATAGGAATGAATGGTGAAATGTTCAAAACTAGAGTGGGAGGTGACAAAAGCTGACAACCCAATGATCAGCCAAAACATTCTGACCACCCCCATGATCAGCCAAAAGATTATGACCACCCCATGATCAGCCAAAAGATTATGACCACCCCATGAAAAAAAAAATGAAAAAAAAATAATATTTTTTGAAAAAAAAGTAATTTTTGAAAAAAAAAATGTTTTTTTTTTTTTTAAATAATTTTTGAAAAAAAATAATTTTTTTGAAAAAAAAAATAATTTTCGAAAAAAAAATCATTTTTGAAAAAAAAAAAACATTTTTGAAAAAAAAAACATTTTTTCAGCTAATGATGGGACTTCTTAAACTTTTTTTTACTACTATTTATACTTTTTAAAATATTAGGCTTTTTAACACTTTTGATAGTTACTCCAGCCCCTCCAACCACAACAGTTGCTCAAGCCACTCCTCCCAGTTACTTTGCCCACTCCAGTTGTAGACTACTGTAGGTGGAGGCAAGAACACTTCACGCAATTTCATTATTCCAAAACATTGTGACCACCCCATGATCAGCCAAATAATTTATTTATGATCAAATAAAAAATTTATGGCCACCCCATTATCAGCCAAAACATTATGACCACAACATAAACAGCCAAAATTTTATGACCACCCCATGAAAAAAAAAATCATTAAAAAAAAATAATTTTTGAAAAAATAAATCATTTTTGGAAAAAAAAAATCATTTTTGAAAAAATAAAATCAATTTTGAAAAAATGTTCAGCTCTTTCAGCTAATGATGGGACTTCTTAAACTTTTTTTGACTACTATTTATACTTTTTAAAATATTGAGCTTTTTAACACTTTTCACAGTTACTCAAGCCACTCCTCCCAGTTACTCCGCCCACTCCAGTTGTAGAGGCAAGAACACTTTTCACAATTTCCCCAGAAATTGTAGCTTTTCTAGTTTACATTGCTATGCTCAGCCTAACCCAAAAGCTGAATGCTGAACAGATACAAAAGATCACAATTTAACCAGTTCCGGGGCCGCCATATAGCACATTTACTGCAACAGGGCGGCCCTCCTGTGCAGGATCACATATATATATATATATATATATATATATATATATATATATATATGTGATTCTGAACCTTCGCCTACAGGGGGCATAGTTATGTTTCGATGTTTCGATCATGAATTTAGCTGTTTGCCTGGAGTTAAGCTTTGATGGTTGGTGGTTGCTAGTCATGTGCTAAACGTTCAGTTAGCCTGCTTGTCCCCATGTTGATGAGGACAAGAGCATGTGATCGATGTTTATAAACAATGTTACTTTGTATGTTAGTTTGCAACGCTATATCTCCTGTCTGTACAATGCTTATGAACAATGTTACTTTGTCTCCATCTCTCATCTCTATAATGTTTATAAACAAAGTTACTTTGTATCTCTCATCTCTACAGTGTTTATAAACAATGTTACTTTGTATCTCTCATCTCTACAATGTTTATAAACAATGTTACTTTGTATCTCTCATCTCTACAATGTTTATAAACAATGTTACTTTGTATCTCTCATCTCTACAATGTTTATAAACAATATTACTTTGTATCTCTCGTCTCTACAATATTTATAAACAATGTTACTTTGTATTTCTCATCTCTACAATGTTTATAAACAATGTTACTTTGTATCTCTCATCTCTACAATGTTTATAAACAATATTACTTTGTATCTCTCGTCTCTACAATATTTATAAACAATGTTACTTTGTATCTCTCATCTCTACAATGTTTAGAAACAATTTTACTTTGTATCTCTCATCTCTACAATGTTTATAAACAATGTTGTAGGACAGAAGTTGTACTTTTATCCCTAGTCGGGATGAACGGGACTGGGACGATTGGTTCTGGTTTTTGGAATGGCTTAGCCTTTTTATTCTGCTCTAATCTTCGTTTGATCGGTTCTTCAGTACCTATAGGCGACAATATACCAGATGATCAATGATACAGCCCTTTGATCCATGCATATGATTCGACATCCACAAGACCATATAGGTGATTCTGACATCACTTTTTTCTCACGGGATGGTGCCCGTCCTTTCTCTCTGATGCTGCGATATGATCAATGTCAGGATATTTTAATGCATGGGGAACAGCCCCGAAGAAGCAGTAATCTAGACTGCGAAACGCGTCGGCTACCCAATACACACAAGCATCTGTTCAAGCTTTTTGAAAATGAGTATTAACCACTTCCCGACCGGCGCACGATGATGTACGTCGGCAGAATGGCACGGACAGGCAAATGGGTGTACAGGTACGTCCCTTTAAATTTGCAGCCGTGCCATCGCGTGCGCGCTGGCCGGGACCACCGTGAGTCGGATCGCGGGTCCCGTGGACTCGATCGCCACGGGGATACCTGCGATCGTCTCACGGGGAGGAAGAACGGGGAGATACTAATGTAAAAAATCATCTCCCCGTTCTGCCTAGTGACAGGACACTGATCACAGCTCCCTGTAATCGGAGCAGACGTGTCACACACAGCCACCCCGCCCACAGTTAGAAACACGCCCCCAGGACACACTTAACCCCTACACTGCCACCTAGTGGTTAACCCCTTCACTGCCAGTGTCATTTACACAGGAATCAGTGCATTGTTATAGCACTGATTGCTGTATAAATACCAATGGTCTCAAAAATGTGTCAAAATTGTCGGATCTGTTCGCCATAATGTCGCAGTCCTGATAAAAATCGCTGATCGCCGCCATTAATAGTAAAAAAAATATTAATAAAAATGCCATAAAACTATCCCCTATTTTGTAAACGCTATAACTTTTGCGCAAACCAATCAATAATCGCTTATTGCGATTTTTTTACAAAAAATATGTAGAAGAATACGTATCGGCCTAAACTGAGGAAAAAAGAATGTTTTTTTTGGGGGGGATATTTATTATAGCAAAATGTAAAAAATAATGCGTTTTTTTTTTTCAAAATCGTCGCTCTATTTTTGTTTATAGCGCAAAAAATAAAAACCGCAGAGGTGATCAAATACCACCAAAAGAAAGCTCTATTTGTGGGGAAAAAAGGATGTCGATTTTGTTTGGGAGCCACGTCGCACGACCGCGCAATTGTCAGTTAAAGCGACGCAGTGCCGTACCACAAAAAGTGCTCTGGTCTTTGGCCAGCAAAATGGTCCGGGGCTTAAGTGGTTAATCTCGGTCATTGGGTTTATGACTAATACTGTTTTAAATTGTATATTTTGTAATAAATGATTTATATTCTTTGAATTATCTTTTGTGGCTGTGCTTGCCTTATGACAGAAATATGCACCCTTAAAAATCCCAATTATCTTCGAGGGACAGATTTTTACCTGTTTTCTCTTAAATCTCTCTCTTATTTACCTCCCATCAGGGATGTGGATGCAATATTCTGTCTCTAGAATCTGTCCAAAAATATTCTCCTATATATTCTATAAACAATGTTACGCTCTATCTCCTGTCTGAACAAGGTTTATAAACAATGTTACTTATATTTCTCTATCTCCCGTCTGAACAACGTTTATGAGGCCCCATTCCCACCTGTTTGAACCTGCGAATTTTTTAGGTGGACACTATTAGACCATCCATTGCCTTCCATGGAGCGCCGGATGTCAAGGAACATGTGTCCATTGACACCCGCTGACATCCCATCCATTCCTATCTGCTAAAAATAGACAGATGGGGGATAAGTTTCCCATCCATCTGGCGGATCGGGTGACAGTCGGATGGAAATGGACAGGCCGTCCATCAGACCACCCATAGAGGAAAGCTGTCTGTGTCCGTGTCCGCTCTGCATAAGTGCGGACACAGACCTGTCATCCGGCTGCTCAGCGGGGATCAGCTGCAGGAGTTTGAAAGGAGCCTAAATCATGTTAGTTTGCATCGCTATGTCTCCGGTCTGTACAATGCTTATGTACAATGTTATGAGAGATACAATATTACTTTGTATCTCTCATCTCTACAATGTTTATAAACAAAGTAACATTGTTTATAACCATTGTGGCGATGAGAGATGGAGAGATACAAAGTAACATTGTATCTCTCATCTCTACAATGTTTATAAACAATGTAACTTTGTATCTCTCATCTCTACAGTGTTTATAAACAATGTTACTTTGTTTATAAACATTGTAGAGATGAGAGATACAAAGTAACATTGTTTATAAACATTATAGAGATGAGAGATGGAGAGGTACAAAGTAACATGGTTTATAAACATTATAGAGATGAGAGATGGAGAGGTACAAAGTAACATTGTTTATAAACATTGTAGAGATGAGAGATGGAGAGGTACAAAGTAACATTGTTTATAAACATTATAGAGATGAGAGATGGAGAGGTACAAAGTAACATTGTTTATAAACATTATAGAGATGAGAGATGGAGAGATACAAAGTAACATTGTATCTCTCATCTCTACAATGTTTATAAACAATGTAACTTTGTATCTCTCATCTCTACAGTGTTTATAAACAATGTTACTTTGTTTATAAACATTGTAGAGATGAGAGATACAAAGTAACATTGTTTATAAACATTATAGAGATGAGAGATGGAGAGGTACAAAGTAACATTGTTTATAAACATTATAGAGATGAGAGATGGAGAGGTACAAAGTAACATTGTTTATAAACATTGTAGAGATGAGAGATGGAGAGGTACAAAGTAACATTGTTTATAAACATTATAGAGATGAGAGATGGAGAGGTACAAAGTAACATTGTTTATAAACATTATAGAGATGAGAGATGGAGAGATACAAAGTAACATTGTATCTCTCATCTCTACAATGTTTATAAACAATGTAACTTTGTATCTCTCATCTCTACAGTGTTTATAAACAATGTTACTTTGTTTATAAACATTGTAGAGATGAGAGATACAAAGTAACATTGTTTATAAACATTATAGAGATGAGAGATGGAGAGGTACAAAGTAACATTGTTTATAAACATTGTAGAGATGAGAGATGGAGAGGTACAAAGTAACATTGTTTATAAACATTATAGAGATGAGAGATGGAGAGGTACAAAGTAACATTGTTTATAAACATTATAGAGATGAGAGATGGAGAGATACAAAGTAACATTGTATCTCTCATCTCTACAATGTTTATAAACAATGTTACTTTGTATCTCTCCATCTCTCATCTCTATAATGTTTATAAACAATGTTACTTTGTATCTCTCATCTCTACAATGTTTATAAACAAAGTAACATTGTTTATAAACACTGTGGCGATGAGAGATGGAGAAATACAAAGTAACATTGTATCTCTCATCTCTACAATTTTCATAAACAATGTAACATTGTATCTCTCCATCTCTCATCTCTACAGTGTTAATAAACAATGTGACTTTGTTTATAAACATTGTAGAGACGAGAGATACAAAGTAATACTGTTAATAAACATTGTAGAGATGAGAGATGGAGAGATACAAAGGAACATAGTATCTTTCATCTCTACAATATTTATAAACAATGTTACTTTGTATCTCTCCATCTCTTATTTCTACAATGTTTATAAACAATGTTACTCTTTATCTCTCCATCTCTAATCTCTACAATGTTTATAAACAATGTTACCTTGTTTATAAACATTGTAGAGAAGGGAGATACAAAGTAACATTGTTTATAAACATTGTAGAGATGAGAGATGGAGAGATACAAAGTAACATTGTTTATAAACATTGTAGAGATGAGAGATACAATGTTACTTTGTATCTCTCCATCTCTACAATGTTTATAAACCATATTACTTTGTATCTCTCATCTCTACAATGTTTATAAACAAAGTAACATTGTTTATAAATACTGTGACAATGAGAGATGGAGAGATACAAAGTTACATTGTTTATGAACATTGAAGAGATGAGAGATACAATGTTACTTTGTATCTCTCCATCTCTCATCGCTACAATGTTTATAAACAATGTTACTTTGTATCTATCTCCTGCCCATACAGTTTTTTTTATACATTGTTACTTTGTACATTTTTATTTGGTGTCAGCACTGTGTCCGATGGCCTGTTTTTATTTTATTTTTAACAGCAGCAGCTTCTACATCTGCTTTATCTACACAGCAACCCCCGGCTGTCATTTTGACAGTTGGGAATTGCTGGAAAGTGCAATGGGGTGTGTGGTGGTTGGGTAGGAGAACAGGACTTACTACACACATCCTGTGTACTTTCAAGGGTTTTTTTTTATCTTTTTTTATTAGTTTTGTTAACAAATAAACAAAACAAAACACTACAAAACATCACACACATTGAGTGTACTTTCAAGTTTAATAAAAAATGTGTAATAAGCCCAACTGGCTACAATATCTCTGCATGTTGTAAAATGAACAATATCCTTCATTTGAAACACGTGAACTCCATCATTTGAAAGGTATTCACATACATTTGGAATTATTATTATTATTGTTGTTGTTGTTGTTGTTATTATCATTATTAATATTTCCAAATGTACGTGAATACCTTTCAAATGATGGAGTTCAGGTGTTTATAGGGAGAGATTTACAAAAACTGGAGAGTGTAAAATCTGGTGCAGCTCCACATAGAAACCAATCGGCTTCCAGGTTCAAATGTCAAATCCTAATTGAACAAGCTGAAGTTAGAAGCTGATTGGCTACCCGGCACCTTTGCACCCAATTCAGAAGTTCTCCAGTTTTAGTAAATCAACCCCATAGTGTTGTAGGAGCAAACAGTGTTTTCTATTACAAAATATATCTTCAAATTATGAATATTATATAAAAAAACGTACATTTCTTAGGCGATAAATTGTCCAATACAGCTAATAAATGTCAGTGTTTAATAGCAAATCCCAGCCGAATCAGTTTTGTTTTATTATTATTCAATAAAGCTTAACTTTTTAACAAAATTCTTTTTTTTTTTTCAGCTGAAGCTTGTGTTTTGTGAGATCATTAGACTTGGGATTTTAGCCCAGTGACAGGACATGTATAAACTTCACACCATTGCGGCACAGTTGGCTGAGCCCATTAGCGCACTTCACGGCCCGGTCTGAAAAAAGCCGCCGCTTATTCTTTCGTTAATAATGAAAGCGTCTCGTCCGGGAACCCAAGTGTCATGCTCGTAATTTTTCAGCCTGCAGTGGACACAGTTTCATTATTCGTCAAAGAGAGATGACAAATTTTTCTATTACTATGTAAGAGAACGTAGTAACAAGAGTAAAGGATTTCAATAAATTTAAATCGCCTTCTTCTTGGCTCCGTATTGATTATTTTTCGCACGTGAAAAAAAAAAAAATCAATTGGTTTCCTACAGCCATTTTTTTTTTTCTTTCACTTGTGATATACACGTCTTTTATTTTATTTTTTTTAGAAGTTCTAAAGTGTCCTTATTTACCGACTGAAATTTGCATCTGCCTCAATAGTGGTTGAGCTCTTTCAAAGTGAAGGTGAACAACTGGGACTTATTGAAATAATCATTCCATTGCAATATTTTGAATGTTCCACAATCATTCATTACTTTGTCATGTCAAGGAGTGCCAGATGGAAAATTACAGCATGCTGGGACATACTTGTGAACGCCAAGTCTACAATGAAACTGCAGAAGAATTTGGAATAGCCAAGCTATATTTAACCCTGATGTGTGCTACAGATACATAATAGGGTATATGCATATATGTATTGTATATACATATATTTATTTTATTTATATATATATCATATATTATATTTATTTTATTTATATATATATATCATATATTATAAACACATATGTATACCCTATTATGTATCTGTAGCACACATCGGGGTTAAATATAACACTGAGTATATATATATATACACACATACACACACACACACATTATATATATATATATATATATATATATATATATATATATATATATATATATATATATATATATATATATATATAATAAGGGGAAAAAGTAATATATATATGTAATATTATATCATATATATATATATATATATATATATATATATATATATATATATATATATATATATATATATATATACACCGTATTTATCGGCGTATAACCTTAAAATCAGGGGAAAATCGTGGGTGCGTGTTATACGCCGATCCCCGCTAATTGTGAACTATCGCGTCGTGTTGTGAACACATAGCGTGTCGTTTTAAATATGGCGCCGCGGATTTCGGAGGGACTCGGCGGAGCTGAACGAGCGCCGCCGAAATCACAGTGACTGGGCGGAGCCGAGATA